>ML685898.1:2117438-2159356 GCA_007922175.1 Pelusios castaneus
TCAAGTGATTTGACCTCCCCCTCCTCTATGTGCTGTTCCCCAGTGTTCTGAATCCTAACACCTATTTTGATTTGCTGTTACAGCCTGACCTGATGCTATGTCATACACTCCCCTGCATTTAATTTCCTCCCACTCTGTAACTTTCCTATCTTCAAAGCGTCTGACGAAGTGGGATTTTCTCCCACGAAAGCTCATGCGATAAATAAATCTGTTAGTCTTTAAAAGTGCCACAGGACTCTGTTGTCTAAAAAACTTAAGTCAGTAAAACAGCTTGAAGGAAGACTTCTGCCTTTAATATATGCCATTAACTCTAGTTTGTCAGCTTATGTGACAATTAATCAGTTTTCAAGATTTCCTTTAAAAATGGGGGCTTAGTTCAAATGCAATTTACAAGAAATAGTTCTTGAAATCTGAGATTTTTTAAATGTTAATAAAATGATTGAAAAATAAATTTGGATTTTGGCATGGTAAATTATAAAGGGTGGTTAATTTCTCCTCTTCTCCCCCCGCCCTCCAATATTCTTCTGTTTTTTTTAAATGGTGAAGACTTGATATTGAGTTTGATAAGCAAATGACTGAAAATCAAATAGAAAATGAAGATTAAGAATTAAATTCAAGACACTTAAGCTGTAGGTTTCATCAAATATAAAATAAGTGTGATTTGTTTCTATTCCTTTAGTAAATCTTGCTGATCATATCAGCCCTTCATAATTTACTAAGTTATAGTAAGGGCAGGAGAGTAAAGAGGGGACGCCCCATTTTCCTTCCGCTTTCCTATCAATTTCCCTTTTCCTTCTTCAAAACCTTCCCTGTGATAGCCTCAATCGTATTTCCTGATTTTTGAAAACATGATCAACTTGTAGCCCCGCCCCACTTTTTTCATCTTTTTTTTGTTTCATTATCATCAATTAGTATGAAATACTCTGATATACTTAGAGATTTATTTTTAAATGAATTTGCTATGCATGTAATTCTTTGTCTAATGACTGAAATGTAGGATCCAAACCCTTGCTTATGTGAGTGGTGCCACACTTGGTAATAATGAAGTTAATTGTGTTATTTTTTACCTACTATGAATAATACAGTTTTTGGTACTTTGACAAAGTGCTATCACTTGTTTCATGGAAGGAGTTGTAAAATATAAGGGATTTAATAATATAATAAAATATAAGGGTTTTATAATTTTATTTTATAATAATTTTATAATTTTATTTTATAATAATAAAATATAAGGGTTTTTATAATATAAGCATGTAAAATATAAGGGTTTTTTGAGATTAAAGCACACAATTGGAAAGTTTATACAAACTCTTTAGTAAAAATGGTTAATTTATTTCACATACTCAGTATAAAATTCTGTAGTGTTAACCTAGAGACATTTGCTTTATGCTTACTTTGCATATTTTGTCATTAAAGGCTTAGGTTTCATGAGAAGAGCTACACAGACTCCCACCACTAGACACCAGAACTAGCTTTGTGCTGCAGAGTACAGATCTAATTACACAGCTTGTAGCTGTGGAACCACTTCTCTATTCTAAATTACTTTCCCTAACTTCTTTGCATAACTTAATGCACAGAAGATAGCCGCTGAAATATAAAATTCTCTGTCATAGCTAGGAAGGGATAAATTAACCCTCTTAGGACTATGTTCTTATTTCCACATATTTGGTAAATGCTTGTTTGTTGAAGAAAAACAAATATTTAGCATGGTCTGTGTACAGTGACCTTTAATCAAAGCTGACTTTTACAATCATGTTTGGTAATACATAAGGATTAAAAATAAGTAGTTGTCAATGGTAACATTAATCTGTGTTAGAATTGTGAGCCTGTAGTTAGCTAACAAAATGGTCCTATTTTTATTGCTCAAATTTGATGCCCATTTCACAGAAGAATAATGTGGAGATCTTAAGGTCACTTTCAGCAGTTGCCCCAGCATCTCAAATGGCTTAAGAGTCTGATCGTAGAATATGCCAACATAACATTCATATGTGATTTATTTAGGGAGCCTGGGTGGGAGGTGAATTTCATTCAGAAAAGGTGATTCTTAAAAGTTAAATACATAACTATTTTAGAAAGATTTCCAAAACAAAGAGTAATTACAAACACTTTTGCTTTTCTTTTAGTTAAGCTTTGACTCGCAGCAAGGCCTCTTGAGTGAATGGCTGATGTAATATGGTCTCATATAATGTTGCTTCCAATAGAAACTGTATATCTGTTATGCAAAACAAATAGTTTCAAGTGTGTTTCAAGATAATGAATATGCAATGTTTTCCGCAGGGCTACCATCCCATTCAGTTGACAAGATGGACGGTACTCACTCAGTGAGCAAGCTATTGAATATTTTGGTTTTTGCCTTGTTCAGTATGCGGCCCGAGTCATTATTTACTGTTCACTTTTCAAACCCTGCTATAAAGATGGAATTACTAATTTCCTCATGGGTTTTGCATCACACTCATCACTGGAGTATATTAGTGCTTCCAAGATGTACGTTAATATATTTTCAAAAACCCTGCAAAATGATGGGGTGTTACTGACACCATTTTACTGTTGGAAACTGAGGCACAGAGGGAATATGTTCAAAAGGCTCCACTCACTTTAGATGCCCCGATGGACAATGTCTAGCATTATATGGCTGTTCAAAGTACAGCTCCAATTAACTTCAGTTGCAGCTTTGAACTCAGCATTTCTACAGATCAGACTCCAGGGTCTCAAGTCAGGCACCCAAAAAAATGAGCAACTCACAGTGAACCCTTGTGCAATATTTGGGTTAATTTACTTGCTCAGCATCACATGGGAATGCTGTAGCAAAGCAGGGATTGAATCCAGTTCTGCAGGGCATCATTCAACTGCCTTAACCATGAGACTACATTTTCTTTCTGTAGTCCCTTGCCTTTTCCTTAAAAATGAGGCAGAAGTCTTACAGACAATACTTGACTTCATAATCCTAGTTCATTTTGTTTTCCACTCCAGGCTCTGGATGGGAGTGTTCTCTGGTAGTCAAGCCCCCAGCCTTGACCCCTGCTCATCTGTTCCCCCAAACTGACTCTGTCCTAGTCCTGCCTCTTGTCCAATCTTGGCTTCTTATCCCAGTCTTCTTCCCCAGCAAATCCCACTGTCACCCCTCTAGCGTCTCCATATCAGTTTATCCCGACTCCCAGTCTCCTTGTTCTCCCAACTCCTTCAAACTCTGAGATGTCTCATTTCTTGTCTGTTTCTTTGTCCAGCCAGTCCTAGTTCTCACCCCACAATCTGGCTTCTCATCAGATGTCTCCCCTTCCCTCCTACCACTTTCCCATCATCCATTGTCTTCCACTCTTCTTGCTCAGACAATTTTTGTCAGGTACTTCAGCTGCCAATACTAGTTGCCCCATGCCCAAGTTTCAGCCAAAAGTTTCCACAAATTCCTTTTCCCAATCGTACTCCATGTTTCTTTCCCCCACCTCGTCCCAGCCCAGCTTTTTTCCCTACTGTATTCAAATTAGGCAGCTACTTCTTCCTCGTTGCTGGGCCTGGGGAAGGTGGGGAATCTGTGATTGCAGGAGAGAGAGCCTCCAGTCAGTTCCAGTTTGTCCCATCGCATTTTACAGCTGCAGTTGTAGGGAAGATCTCCCTAAACTCCAGATTGGACTATGTCCAGGACAGACAGAATCATTGGCTGTTTTTGCTGTGAAGCTCCAGCAAGTCTCTTCTAAAAATGTGTAAATCACAATTTTTCCAATTTTAGAACTTGGCCAAATCTGGATGGATTTTCCAATTGATGGCAAATGGCATATTCTTGATGCAAACAAAGGCCACTCTGTTCCAAATTTCAGTTCCCTGCTCCAAGAAAGGCAGCACTAGAGCTTAACTGAGAAAAAGCCGCCCGAATTTTTATTATTTTTTTTAACATAGACCAAGCAACAGATTTTTCCCTAGCTTTGTTTTTGGAAATTGAAATGGTTTTGGATTATGATTTTTGAAAAAAATTAAGCCAGCGGCAGATGCCCCTAAAATGGACAGCGTCACACCCATCATGGAAAATTTCATCCCAGGTAGTTAAGTTTGGTGAGGTTACAAACAACTGAAAATAGGATTATGTGAGAGGAAGGTCAAGCTCTCTTAAAAATATGCAGTCCTATCAGTCTCATCTGTAATTAAGGTTAAACTCCAGAAGTGTGAACTAGAGTTGATATAATAACTATAGCTATGCTATACATCCGTGTTTATACAGGCAAAAAGATTTTTGATAAATTTGATAAAAAGCTAAGGCAGGCAGTAATATACTAAAATTTTACAAGAAACTTTAAAAAAAAAAAATCCTCTGTCACCTTGAAAGTTCAAATAAAAGAATAGGTATATCAGGAATGGTGCTTTTCAGGAATAGCGGATGTACCTGGATAAAAATGCCATAAGATCTTGAATGCGAAACAGTCAGCAGCTTCATAGGCAGTGCACGTGGCAGGCAGCACATGAATATTAAGTTAATATGCATGTCTTTTAGTGTAAAGCTAAAATAGTTGCAACTTTAATTTGAACCGGTATATGAAAAAGGTTTAAAAAAAAGGGTGCAAAGCCATGAAAATATTATATGCTACTATGAGAGTAAGGAATACATGGATTCTGACTTCTACATCTTCCCAATATGAGCATGATGTGTAATATTATAATATTTCCTTGTTAATACTCAGTATTTATTCCTTCCAATGTACATAACTCAAATGATAAATAGTTTCCTTTAAAATGAAAAACAAATGTGAAAAATGTTGAGTGTCATTTTTGGAACCCATGCTGCTTAGAGTGTGTTTGAGACGTGAAAGTGGAATTAACATCAAGCAAAAGTTAATAACAAAAAGAGGGCCAGAACAACTAGAAGTGTACAGGAAATAAAACTACTAAAGAAATTAAATTAAAATTTCCCAGTAAGACATACCCTTTGATAGGACTGCCAGAAGTTCATGCAAGAGAGTCTAATTGGTGAAATAAAGTTACATAGTCCAGAGTGTTGGACGGGGAATTGATGCCCAATAAAATAGGAATTTCACAATGACTGTAGTTAATATCCCAAAGAGTATACTGATAAAATAGCAGAATCATTGTTATAAAATTGAAACTCTGAAAGAAATTGCTTAATTATTTTTTTTTGTACTGATGTCAGAAGTGACTCCACTGACTTGAAAGAGAGTTATGATCATGTCAAACTAGTGCAGCAGAGCAGGGAATCAGACCTCAAATCTGGACTCTAATCCTCTCCCAGTGATTAACACCTTTATTTCCTCTGCACTAATGCAGAAGCCAATCCTGGATGCCCATGAGGTTTAAAGTCTTCCAATTCCTACCAGTGACATTCAATCTCCATCACTTAAAATAGGTAAACACCACTTTGTTGCTGTTTGAAACTGTAGGCTAATAAAAAAGGTTTAGTATACATTTAAATGGTTTGCAGAAGTATCTGGGGTGAAGCATTTCCAATCTTGTTTTATTAGACAATAAAAAAGAGAGATCATTTATTTCCTTAGAAGTTACCACAGAGTTTCATTATTTTATTAAGCTTTGTTATTTCTCTAAAACTGTTTCTTTTTATCTTAAGGTGATGGTGTTTGTTCATGCGAGAAATGCCACAGTTCGGACTGCTATGGCTCTTCGAGAAAAAGCAAAAAATAATGGTCATATTTGCTACTTTTTGCCAACGCAAGGACCTGATTATGGGCAAGCTGAAAAACAAGTAAGTAATTGATTAATTTATAGTGATCTTTCAAGCTGTGATTGTCTGAGACTCAACAATCTGATAGACTATTTCTCTAGCCCAGCATTTCCGATGGACTAGAATTTTTCTAGCTATAGATTTGGATAGATTGAGTTTCAGGAGTCCAGTGCAGCAGACCTTCACTCTAGAAGGATATTGCTCCATTTGCACTTCATCAGAGCACAAATCTGACTGCCATCAGAGTGCAATATGAGGTGTAATAATTTAGTTTAGCATGCTATTTTGATGTATGCTGGTTTACAGTGTCAGTTGTGATTTTAGTGCTCTCCATTTGGTGGTATATTTGCATACTTTTTACATTTTGTTCGTTTGGATGCCAGATCTCCTGAGGTCCATGTGTTTGTATACTATATATGTACAATATATTTTCTTATAATATGTGATTTTAATATAGAAATGTACATAATTATAAAATAATTTATGTTTTCAAGTTTGAGACAGCTTGATTTAACAGATGCTCGTTTTCTGCAGTATAGGTGAGATTTTCAAGACAGCTCATTTTGCAGATTTATATTGTCATTGTTTTACATGTTTTTCTTAAGTACATTTATATTTGAACAGTTCAAATGTGACCTGTTACTTTATCCTCTGATTAGTTATTCAGTGTTGATTACACTTTTCTAAAAATGGCAAATACATTATCACTTTTGTCAGTGCTCATATAATCTTAGTTTAATCCAGGTTGTTGTTCAAATACTATTTCAGGTTGTTTTCAAGGAGGTAGATTTTAAATTTCCTGAATGCTCATCTTTTTGAAGATGTGAAGTTAAAATGATTAGCTCATTAATATTTTTTGGCTTCAGATAGACTGCTACTTTAATATTTTAATAAAATATTTTAATAAAATCTAGGAAAACAATGCTAAGGTAATACTTTCACAATAAAAAGTTATTTAGATATAAATGTCCCATACAGTCTGGCATCAGAGTGATATAAAAAAACATTGGCGCCTGTTTTTTCTATTGAACTGTTTCCTGATAAAGGCATATCCTTTTAGAATTTGATGTATATCACAAGCACCTGTTAGCTGTGAACTTCACCACTATCACCATCACTGTGATTGATCACGGTAGTTAAAGGGAGACCAGTGTATGGATTAGAGAACCATAGGGGCAGGAGTGGCTAGGGCAGGGTATCTGCAGTATTCTTCATCCATTAATTAAAGATATTATATAAACTCTGACACTCTTTAAAGCTTGAATGCTGCTCTATACTAAGTACTGGTAGGGCCTGGTTAAGACCATAATAAACTCAAATGGTTTTGGCCCAGACTACTCTAAAAATTCTGATAGACATAGCTATGCCACTGAGGATGTGAAAAATTCACACCCCTGAGTGCATTAGCTATGTCAACATAATCCCTGGCTAGGTCAACAGAAGAATGCTTCCATTGACTAGACTTGGTCTACACTTAAAAATTAGATTAACCAAGTCACTCAGGGCTATGGAAAAAAATTTGGTTTGTTAACTGAGTTGACAGAAAAACTCTCTATCAATAAAGGAAAAATCTAAACTATACATCTTATAAACTATATAGTTGCTGCTCTGGCCTTTGTAGTGTAGATCTAGCTTTAGCTACTATTACTCAGGGAGGTGGGGTTCCTATAGTGATGGAAAAAATTATCCCATCACATACAATGCACCTACACTAACATAGTCACTTTCTTTGTGATCATTACATTTATAGATAATAGGCAGTGATCATGACTATTACAGCAAAACTTTTGGAGGAGAAATGAGTTCATAGTCATGATGAATAAATTTGAAATGGCTGGGAGTTTGGGTCAGCTTATTTAGGCATCACAGATCTAGATGTTATCTTAATTTCCAAACCTGTGGAGGGTTCCTCCCAGCCCACTCAGAAGAAACAACTCCAGGTTACACACCTGCACCAGTTTGGACTACATGACTTTCCCTCTTGGTCATCTGTTGGTGAGAAGCTAAACAGTGGCCAACTTGAGAGTCAAGATGGGGAAATAATTTGAATCTTAAAAGAGCAGTGTCTCTCTCAGCCCTCCTTGATGTTAGCTGTCTCATTGGACTCTAGATGAGTGCTGGTCAGGTTTCAGAAGTATGTATAAGGCCTGTAGGACAATAATGCTTTCAACAGTAGTTGAATTTGTATTAAAAACTGAGAATAACTCTATCTCTGTGTTTAGTACTTGTCTCTCAATCAAAAAAAAAACAAATAAAAAAAAAACCTTGGAAAAAAGGCAAAGCTTTTCCTAAAATGTAATAAATAAAACTTACTGTATAACAACTTTTAAGTCCTTTGCCTTTCTCATGAATTTAAATAATGACCTATTACTTATGCCGAGAATGTTTTCCTAAATGATTGTTTATTTTGTTATAATACTTACATTTCTTCCAGTGCTTGTTCATTGCAATTCCATATTAAGTGTGTAAACGCTTCCTCCTCCTCCTCCTCTCTTGGAAGGTCTCCTTCCTGGTGGCAGTTACCTCAGTGCAAAGGGTTTCCAAGGTCAGGGTGCTCACTCAGAAACAACTTACATGATGTTTATAAGGTCAAAGTCCAGCTGCATCCCCACCCAGCGTTCTTAACCAAAGGTGGTGTCGCAATTCTACAACAATCAGGATATATTCCAATCTCTGTTCTTCCCAAAACCACACAGTTCTAGTGAGGAACGTAGGTTGCACACCCTGAATATTAGGACCTACTAATCTAAAACCTAAAATATAACCTTGGACCTTCTACATCAAAAAAACTAAGCCTTTCCACAGGTCAACGCAGCTCTTAGTCACAGTAGCAGATAGGATGAAAGGCCTTCAGGTCCCCTCCCTGAGAATCAACTCAGGGATAACCTCCTGCATTAAGTTCTGCTATGAGCAAGCTAAAATGCCTCCACCAGCAATCATAACAGCTCATTCTGCCAACACAAACAAGCAGCACAGGTGCTGATCCAAGACATCTGCAGAGCTATTATCTGGTCCTCTGTCTCTGCTCTCGTGACTCATTATGCCATTACACAGTGGGCAGGAGATGTTGCCAGCTTTGGAAGAGTGGTGTTGCAAATATCACATCCATGAACTCAGAGCCCATCACCAAGATTACTGCTTCTGGATTACTTAACATGGAATTGGCATAAGTAAGCCCTGGTAGAAGAAGAAAAGGTTACTAACCTTTCATAACTGTCATTCTTCAAGATGTGGTGTTTATGTCCATTCTGTGACCCACCCTCTCTCCCTGTCAGAGTTGGAAAGCATGAAGGAACTGAGAGGACACAGGGCTGACAGTGCCTCATCTACTGCCACATGAGCATGGGGTTCCAGAGGGCACCAGAGACAGTCCTATGGATTCTGCTAAGGCAAAAAATCTCTAGCAGCCATGCACATTGGCAAGCACAATCTAACCTGAAATGGGGATGAGCAATACATCTTGGAGAACAACTATTATGAGATATTAGTATCTTTTTCTTCTTTTTTTTTTTTTTCAGGAGTGGGGTAAGGAGGGAAAGCATTCTATGATGTAGTAGTTAGAATAACATTTAAGCTCTGTGAGATTTCCCTTAAGAAATAACATCCTACATGCCACCCCCACCCCACCATTTCCAAGTTAAATGTCAAAAAATGAGTGAAATGTTCATTAATTGTAGTTTTAGATGTTGGATATATGTATGTTAACCTCTACCACTAAGGTTATTCATAGCCCCCCAGTATAGTAGGAATTTTCTTTCTTTGATTTAGTTACATTTAAATAACTAAGTTGTATTTGAAGTAGCTTTTGAAGGATATATGGAGAGTTTTATTCAGTTCCAGTAATTTTTTAAGGTTTTGTAGGTGTTTAATTCATATTTCAAACTG
This sequence comes from Pelusios castaneus, assembly GCA_007922175.1. Taxonomy (NCBI): domain Eukaryota; kingdom Metazoa; phylum Chordata; order Testudines; family Pelomedusidae; genus Pelusios; species Pelusios castaneus. The sequence goes on from ML685898.1 coordinate 2,127,004, forward strand.
CCAAGAATATATTACCAGAAAATATGATGGAATTTTATTTTAATACCTTGTTATTTACAGCCAGATTTATAAGTCAGAACTATTCTGTCCATAAAAGTTGACAGCATTGTAAACAGACGTACTTAATATATCTCAGAAAGTGAAATATGTAAAAATTTAATTTGTGTTCCTAATGGTTTGCTAATGTGCACAGTAGTTTAGAAATTAGGCCCAAATTAGAAGGATTTTTTCCTGAACTATTTAAACTAGAAAATTGTTCACTTGAAACTCTGTAAATCAAAAATGGAAATATATAATCAGTATATTGCTAAAAATACATATCAGTAGGCGTATTTATAGTTTTAACATTTCCTGTACTTGACCAGTCAGTCGTCAGTTTAACACAAAATTGATCTTATACTTTCGGGGTTTTGTACAACAAAAGTTCACAAAAATGAGAAAATTCCAAATTTATGGATTAGGATTCTGTCAGAAATATAGGGGAAGAGCTAGAATGCTTTGTTTTCTATTTTAATTTTTTTTTAAATATATTTAATAGATTATTTACTCATGAAAGATGATTAACTTAACAGCATTTGAAAATGGAGTTAATCAATCTAGATGGGCAAAAGATTAAATTTGCAATTTATATAGCATTGAATCTACAAATAGTTATATTGCACACAGAAAAACCCTACATTAAAAGAACATTGTAAAGATTCCAAAGTCAAAGACTCCAAAGTTAAAAAATTCCAAAATTGAGGTGTAAGGTTGCCTGTACAACCTTGGTTTGCCCCTTGAATTGTATTATGATACAATTTTTAATTACATGATCACTTGCTTTGGTTTCCACCAGATTTCCTGCTTTCCCTCCTCACATCTTACCTCCTTGTTAGATCACTCTTCCCTCTCCCCACACTAATTCCTACTTCCACTTTCCTTGCTCAGAGTTCCAGCCTCCCCTTATCACTCCCGGCTCAGAGCTCCCAATCCAGACGCCCTCCTCCTTTTAGCTTTCAATTCCAGTCTCTTCGACTCACTCCAGTTTCTCTTCTCTCCACAGACCTTGTTCATCAGACTCCTTGTCCCAGTTTAGTCCTCCTCCTGCCCCCATCCAGTTTGACCTTTGCCTTCCCCTGCATTCAAATCATCTGGCTTCCTCCTCCACACTGCCCAGGGCACCAGCGGGTGATGTGGGGGGCAGAGGGTGTCAGTGAAAATACAGGAGAGGGAGATTCCTGTTCTCCATTCCAAAGCCCAGTCTTGAGCAACCATTACAGGGAAAGACCAGCTTTTTTCTTTGGGCATGAGCTATAGGGAGCATATTCAATTGCTCTGTTTGAATGGCACATATGCAGACTGGTCTGCACTAGGAACTTAGAGTATCTGGAGGCTGTGTTACAGTGGCCCTCTTGGCTGACACACAAGGGATTCACCCAGGGACTTCTAGAACCAAACTAATGAGCTGCTACAACTTGAGGCAGAGTCAAGATTCTGTAGCTTGAGGCTGTAACAACTCGTATCTGGTGGGGCTCAGTATATGCGCACCAGTGGTTCCACACTCAGTTGCTTTCTGGGGATGGTGATTGCATAGTCTGGTCAGCACTAGGAATTATAAGACGTTCAAACATGCTCAGTGAGGACAGAATCATCAGAAATTTTAGCTAATATTGACATCTCTATTGAGAATATGTACACTTCATTTTTTCAAAGGTTTATAATTGGGCTAAATTTAAGCAGATTTTCCCAGGGACAATGATAGACACTTTCTTTACAAAAATGTCACCTCTGACAAATTTCTGGTCCCTGCTCCAAAACATGGAGGTTCTTAAGTTGTCCAGGTTAAAGGTCACCAGAATTATTAAAGCTCATGCGATTAATAATTCTGTTAGTCTTTAAAAGTGCCACAAGACTCTTTTGTCTTTCTACAATAGACTAACACGGCTACCCCTTTGGAATAGTTTAATATGGTTTGTATAGTTGAGGGCATGCAAATTTAGTGCGAATGGAAGTTGAAAGACAATTTGCCAGTTTAAGAGGCATGTATTATCTGATTCATTTGGCTGAGAATGCTTACTTGAGAACCTAATTCTGTAGCAGTTTTTTTCAGTGAAAATCATTGTTATATATTACACCTTCCAGTATTTCCTTATTGTATAGCCTGATTTCTATTGCAGTGAATAGTATAGGAAAGTTAGAGACTATAAAGGTGTTTTGTTTTGTTTTTTTTAAGAAAATAAGAATATATAGTTGTGCAGATGGATTCAGTTGAGCTTGTTCAGTCTGTTAAGGTGACCCTATCACATAAATTAACAGTGTTAGATTTAAATCAAAACATTTATGAATGCTGTTTAGGGTTAGGTGGTTGGTGTAGTGTCTGAAATAGCTCCTTGTGTTATTGGAGCATTTATCCATCATAATAAATACAAGAGACACTGAAATAATTTGTGATAGCAAATTCCTCTGCTGTTTCCCTATTTAGTTGTTCAATATGCATTTGTTTGGACTGAATCCAAACATCTGTTTTAAATCAAAACTTGAATTGTTTGAGGATTGCAGCCCCATATGTTTGTGGTGTTTGATATAGCCCTCTTATTTCATTGATTTTAAGGTGGCATTATTGTAATAGGAAAAATATTTCTTTACTCCTATCGTTTTTCTGAAGGTTTATAGGAACTGAACTGTATCAAAAGTAATTGGTGAAATACATGAGTCGTATTATCAAGATTCGCGTTACATACTGTAGTGTAACAAGATACAATGGCTTTCATTTTCCTGTCTCATCTTTTTGAGAAGGTAAATTAATAAAACAAATATTAAAATGAGAAAGGAACTTTGTAAAATTCTACTGTTTTATTTTGGTGATTAATAATATCTTTAATATGACTGTTACTGTAAAACAGTTTTTATAGACTTTAGAGAATTCCGAGCTCTGTCCACAGAAATTAATCAGTCTTGGAAATGTGGTTGAATATTTGCATATGGTATTTCATTTTAAAGCTGTGTGATAAATAGACATTGTGACAGGAAGTGTCTAAACATGTAGAATAATACAAAGTATCTAACAATAGCAAGTGATTCTTTACTGTAGATGGTATTACATACTATAAAAAAATGACTACCAGGTTTTACTATTAGATTTTATGATTACATTTATTATTGTATGATAAACTTCAATCTTAAATTTAAAATATGCAAAGGAATTAATTTGTGCATTCATACAAACATACAGTTGCTGTTTCAACTATATAAATATGTCAAGACCTATCCTGCAACTATTACTCATGTAAATAATCCCTTCTCACATGAGTGTTCCATTGAATTCATGTTAATAAGACTAGGTAAATAATGCAGATGTGGGCTGGAGCTGGTAAATTTCCAGACTGTAAATGTAGTAAATAATATCTAAATAATGAAATGCATCACTTCTGCCATATTTTTTTCATCTGTGGCATTTAATGTAAAACAGAAAGCAAAGGGTTTTTTAGTTAGTTAAGCAAACATACTGTAATTAGATAAATTGTTTAATAAAACATTCACAAACTTCATAATGTGTACCTAATAATGAAATTAGTGAACACATTTTATGCCTTGCTAGATTCAAGTGCATTTCCATAATAGCTCTTCTTTCTACTTATCCATATTAGTTTTTATTAGTAGATGAACAAGAATAATGCACATTTTTAACCTAGTTTTAGTAAACTAAAATGTAAATCTTCTGCAGATTTTTAGGTATAGGTTTTCCAGTTCACTGCCTTTAGCTTCTTAGAATGACCATTTCCATTGTTTTAAAATTTGATGTACAATTTACAAAAGATTTTGGAAATATATGTAAGTGAAACCTATGTATGTTTTCCTTTCTTCAGTTGCTAAAAGAGGCTTTTTCAGAACATAAACAATACGTTTTACTTCCCTTTCATCTTTATTCTTCAGTAAGTATATTTTGCATGTAGACAGTCCCACAATACAGTTTACAGCATTGGTAGCAACATGAAGGGTATTTGTAGCTATACGCTACAATGCAAAGCTTGCTGTGTCCGCACTGTAATGTGTAGCTATGAATCAGTGAAAAACTTCAGAAGCTCCCCACTGTCAAGCTTTTCCCTGCCACAAGGAAAGGCTACAGCAATAGGAAGCTGGCAGATCCTTCCCCATTGCTGAAGTCTTCCCCTGCACTAGGAAAAGGCTCCTGCAGCAGGGAGAGAGCAGGACACTATGCTGCTAAAATTAAGAGTATAGATGTGGATGTGCTGCCATAGGGTGCGTCTACACTTACAAGTTAGGTCGACTTAAGGAGGCTTAAGTCAATCTAAACTACTCCGTATCCACACTGGGCTTTCCTTACGTGGACTTAAGCATTTCCTTAAGTGGGCTTAAGGAAAAGTTAAGTCGACTTAATAACACCTCGTTTTAGGTCGACTTAACGCTTAAATCAACCTTATTAGGTCAACTAAAGCCAGTGTGGATGGGAATTAGCACCTCAATTGACCTTATTAAGTCGACTTAAAGTGTTAAGTCGACTTAATAAGGTCAACTTTAAGTCGACTTAAAGGCGACCTTATTAAGTCGACTTAATAAAGCCGACTTAACTTTTCTAGTGTAAACATAGCCATATAGGATATGTACATAACTAGATACTTCAGGCATCCCTTTACTAGACCAAGTTATGCCTCATGTATGTATGCTGCTATTTATACCCATGCTAGGAGGTCTTGCTATATGCTACATACTGAAAGAGGTATACAATATAGAAGAATGGAAATGAAGGACTAGAAGGGACTTCAAGATGTCATCAAGACCAGCCCCCTGTGCTGAGGCAGAACCAAGTAAATCTTAACCGTCTCTGACAGGTGTTTGTCTAACTTGTTCTTAAAAACCTCCAATGACTGAAATTCCACATCTTTTCTTGGAGTTTAACTATCCTTACAGTTAGAAAGGTTTTTTCCTAATAAATAACCTAAATCTCCCTCGCTGCAGATTAGGCCCATTATTTCTTGTCCTACCACCATTGGACATGGAGAACAATTACTCACAATCGTCTTTATCACAACTTGTAACTTATTTGAAGATTATCAGATCCTTCCACCCCTCACCAACAAACAAGTTATTCTCCATTTTGTGGTTGTACAATTGATTTTTCCTCCCTAAATGAAATGGTTTTGAGTTTGTTTTTTATTGAATTTCATCTTGATTTCAGATCTGTTCTCCAATTTGTTACTGCCATTGTGAATTCTAATTCTGTCCTCCAAGGTGCTTACAACCCCTCATAGCTTGGTACCATCAGGAGATTTTATAAGCATAGTCTCCACTTTATCCAAGTCATTAATGAAAATATTGGCTAGTACTGAATTTTGGAATGACCATTGAGGAATCCACTAAATACGTACTCCTAGTCTGGCAGCATACCATTGATAACTACTCTTCAGGTATGAGCTTTCAATCAGTTGTTCACCCAACTTGTGGTAATTACATCTAAACCAGATCTTCCTGGTTCACTTATAAGAATGTAGTGTGGGACTATGTCAAAAGCCTTACTGAAATCAAGATATTGTCAGTGTTCTTAAGTAGTATAGCCCCCCTTTTAAAAAAATTAGAGTAGGATTTCTTCACCGTATTCATTGTGTGGACCCGTCTTATTAAAGGAAAGATAAATGTTGCAAAAAGGTCTTTTCAGAAAAGTAATTTAGGTACAAAGTAGCCTAATACTCATTGAAAGTTAATGATGAATTAACACATCATGAAAGAGGGAAAAGGACTGAAAAATGGGCAAAAATACAAGTTGCAAAATATGAATATGTAAGTTTATAATTTAGGCCTATAAATATTTGTGTAAGCTATTTAGAATTGTGTACCATTCTAGACACCACAGTAGCTGAATGCATAACTCACAGTGTAAGAGAACATTTCATGTTTTTTTTATTCTGTTTTACTAAACCATAAATCCACAACACTACCGATTAAAAAAGAGGGGGGATACATTAAGTGAGTTTTTAGGAATGATTTGAATGGTGCAATTATGGGTGTTTGACTAATGGATCTTGGAAGGGAATTTCAAGCATGAGAGTATAATGAAATCAGGTGTGGAGGCTCTGGCAAGGGAAGATGAAAAGAATATTTAATTGGCAGAGTGCAAGGAAACTAGATCATAATTGTAGGGACCTTAGAAACATGAGCAAGAATGCACAGTGGGGAGGGAGCAAGGAAAATTATTAGAAGGGATGATATGGTCAAAGAAGTGGTCAAGCAAGGTAACTGTCAGAAGGGTTTGACCTTATTTGATGTTGCGCCTGCCCAAAGATTTTTATTTACAACTGTAAAAGAATAGAAAAAATCCTTGAAATACTTGTGATATTTTATTTTTTAATTGCAAGCATGGAATTTAAAGGGTACTGTATAAGAAAATCAGTGCATTAAAAGATCAGTCAATGTAAAATAAAAAAGCTCACAATGGAAGTATGCTTTTAAAACAAAACCAGAAACAAATTAAAACTATTGAGTATCATTATTTTAACTGTATTTCTAAAGGAAGGGGGAGATAACCAAGAGGAAAAACTTCAGGCTTTTCCATTTCTATGGCATGCAGGTAAACTAGAAGCCTGTAATAGCAGCTGGAAATGAGGAGGAGCCAGTTTTCTTCATACCATCACTAAGCATCACTTGTAATTAGCTTGTTTTAAGTTGTAAGTATCCTTGCCTCTTCTCCTTTCAGTTAAGGAACAGATATAGCAAAGGGTGGTAAAATGCAGTTAGATGGCAAAATATTATTATTATTATTATTATTATTATTATTAATTTTGCATTTCAGTAGACCCCAGAGTTCCTAACCAGATCAAAGATCATTCATACCTCAATAGCTTTCAGTAGAGCAAGGGTAAAAAAGAAAACAGAGGTACTGAGAGGTACTATGTTTTCAAAGTCATACTGGAAGTTAGTAATCGAAAATCATAGAATTTTAGAAAATGGAAGGGACCGTGAGAGGTTATCGAGTCCAGTCCCCTGCACTCATGGCAGGACCAAGTATCCTCTTAAGTTATCCCTGCTTGTCTAACTTGCTCTTAAAAACTTCCAATGATAGAGATTCCACAACCTGCCTAGGCAACTTATTCCAGTGGTTAATCACCTTGACCGTTAGGAATTTTTTCCTAATGACCAACCTAAACCACCCTTGCAATAATTCAAGCCCATTGTTTCTTGTCCTATCATTGGTGGTTCAGGAGAACAATTTTTCTCTCTCTTCCTCATCCCAACCTTTTAAGTACTTGAAAACTGTTATCATGTCCCCTTTCAGTCCCTTTTCCAGACTAAACAAACCCAGCTCTTTCAATCGTCCCTCATAAGTCAAGTTTTCCAGCCCTTCAGTCGTTCTTGTTGCTCTTCTCTGGACTTTCTCCAGTTTGTCCACTTTTTTCCTGAAATGAGGCACCCAGAACTGGACACAATACTCCAGTTGTGGCCTAATCAGGATGGAGTAGAGTGGAACAATTACTTCTCATGTCTTACTTACAATGCTCCTGTTAATACATCCCAGAATGGCATTAGCTTTTTTTGCGATAGTGTTACACTGTTGACTCATATTTAACTTGTGGTCCACTATGACACCCAGATCCCTTTCCGCAGTACTCCTTCCTTGGCAGTATTGCCCATTTTGTACATGTGCAATCGATTGTTCTTTCGTTAAGTGGAGTACTTTGCACTTGTCTTTATTGAGTTTCATTCTATTTACCTCAGACCATTTCACCAGTTTGTCCAAGTCATTTTGAATTGTAATATAACTGCGATAGGTGTCATACCATGTCTCCTGATTCCTAGTCCAATACTTCATCAGCTAGACAAAACTGCTTTGTGGATGCCTTCCGATCTTTAGAGAGGAAAGATTTCATGGATTCATAATTAAAAGGCCAGAAGGAACATTTGGAGTATCTTATCAGACCTCCTGCCCAATGCAGCCCATACACCTTCCCTGAAATAATTTCTGTTTAAACTATATCACATCTTTGAGAAAGACATCCAATATTTATTGTAAAATTCCCAGTGATGGAGAATCTATCACAGCCCTTTGTAAGTTGTTCCAGTGGTCAGTTAGCCTCACTGTTTTAAAGAAAAGAACATGCAGTATTTTGAGCCTGAATTTGGTTTGCTTTGGTTTCCAGCCATTTGCTCTTGTTATACCTTTGTCTGCTAGATTGAAGAACCCTCTATTATCAATTTTTTTCCCCATTTAGATATTTTGAGATGGTGATCGTCACCCCCTAATTTTCACTTTCATAAAGTAGACAAATTGAAGTCCTTGAATCCTTTCACTGAGGGTCATGTTTTCCAATCCTTTATTCTATTAATGATATTCACAGCTGTACTTTGAACTCTCTCCATCCAAAAGAAGCAAAAGGAAATAAAATAAGAGGAAGGGAAAGGGAAAAAGGAGGAGAAGATGGTTAGGAGGCAGAAGGAAAGAGCACCGCAGTTTTAACTTATCTCATTAATCTTCTTAATTATCTCCCAAACATTTTAAAAATTATTAGAAAATTATTTTTTAGATATCACGTATCAAATATTTTATATATAAGTATTTGTTTGACATATAATCATTTCTGTTCAAATTCATATTTTATTTTAATTTTATTACTAACCTCCTTGATGTTATTAAAAACCATAAAAATAAAATGAGGATTTGTATCCAAATACACTAGGCTGCATTAAATGTCAAATATATATTGAATATTTGAAATTCCATGTTTGTTTTATAATTATTAGAATTTTCCTTTTAGTTATTGAAAAACATGTGAGAATTAATTCTCTTCTCATACTCTTTTGTGGTGGGATGGAGAAAGGAAGTTCTTACATCTCTTTATGTGATATGATATTATAATACAATTTAAGAGCCAGAGGTAAAAAGTGCATAATCTGAAGAGGCCCTTGCAATCCATGCTTGGGAGTTTAAAAAAAAAAAAAAAAAAAAAAAATTCTGTGGAGAAGAACCCTACTGTTTTAACAAATCTGCTGCTGCAGGGCCTCGGCACTTTAGAGGAATTAGAATGAATGTTTAGATTTTCAGAAGGCCTACCTTAAACAAATTCCAAAGGGGTAGCCGTGTTAGTCTATTGTAAAAAGACAACAGAGTCCTGTGGCACTTTTAAAGACTAATAGATTTATTTATCGCATGAGCTTTCGTGGGAGAAAATCCCACTTCTGTAACTTTCCCATCTTCAAAGCATCTGACAAAGTGGGATTTTCTCCCACGAAAGCTCATGCGATAAATAAATCTGTTAGTCTTTAAAAGTGCCACAGCAATCTGTTGTCTACCTTAAACAAAGTCTTTTATGTACATTTAAATTTTAAGGCAACAAAGAACTGCCTCAGCTTAATAGATATTCCCATATTTTAGACATAGCTGTCAGCTTAAATGTTAACTGATGTAAATTAGAACAAAAATTGCTGCACAGGTACAATTATTTGCATGCGTACAATTATCTCTTTAAAAAAAAAAATGTTTCCATACAGTCATTTCCCCTTTTTCTAACTGAGCTGTACCGAGACTATTTATGCAAACATTTCAGGATTTGTTTTATAATTTATTAATATGTAGTCAGTCTCACTTTATGGTTGCTCTTCTTTCACGAAACTTTGTTTGATATTAAACTTAAACAAAAATAAATGCAAAAATTACAGCCACACTGATATCCTACACACACATCCAAAGTTCCCTTGGCCAATGCTTCTTCCAGAAAGTCTTCCACTACAGCATAAACTAAAGACTTAATACTTAAGGCAGTAAGATATTTGTAGGTTTCAGAAAAATTGATGGAAAATTAAAGTATTTTAAAGTTCTTGCAGTCAATATGAAAGGAAAGAGTATTTGACTTAAACTTAACCCAGTAAGCATGTATATAATGTTATTAAGAAGGGGAAATACTTTGAGGAACTTGTAAAGCTCTGACTTCACCAGTGATTCGAAGCATGAAGCCAGAGATCATCAATTTTGTGGAAAGCTCCCGAGTTGAGCTGAAATCTTTGCTTTAGGACATATAGTGCCACAATAGCAAAGAATTTTTCTTCAAGTGCTGATCCTGATGGGTATTCATTTTGGGTAGGTGTGTGCTCCAAGTGCCAAGGAAAGGATATTTTTTAATAGTATTGTCCTTAAGTGGATTGGTGATGACTGTCAGTACACTATTCCAAAAAGATAAGAGATTTCTGTCAATAAAACTGTCAGATGAATTAATAGAAGTTCATTTTTAGGGGATTTCCGATGAGAGCAAACTAACAGGTGGCAAATCTCATTTGAAAATTTAGAGTTAGACTTTGTGTTTCTAATCCTGTGAGATGACAGCTACCACCTGCAAAGTGCTACGTTATCTCCACTTCTGTTGGTTTCCGTGGTAGTTGAGGGTGCTCTTAGGATCAGGCCTTTATGGAGCATTAGAATGGTCTCACCGCTGCACAAAATACATACAATACTGTACAAAGACTGTTCAAAGCATTTCACAATCAGGTTTTCTCTGAAGAAATATTGCATTCTGAATCTGAATCCTTGCACTAGCAGATGTCACTTAGGGTTCAGACAAGGGTCTGCCAGTCCAATCTGTCATAGGCTTCTCTTGAAGGTCCTGTGATGATAGTTTTTCCCTCTCTGAGTAAGGTTTGATGGACTGATTTTTTTATTTTATTTTATTTTATGTCAGCTGCTTTTTGCATGTTCCTTCAGCTGCCCAATCCCACACCTGATGCAGTAGATGCTCTGGCTTCATTCTTATCACGTGATCCAAATTTTTCCATCTTTTCTATGTAACTTTAGAGATCAGGGGTTGTTGAACTTTGTTGAGTCCTGGCATTTGTTATAAATATATTCCACTTAATACTCATTATTTTTCTAAGGCATTTGTATTTAGACATCTGTTTATACCTTTGGTGGGTTTCTAGCTTTCTCAGCCATATGGTAAAGTGGAAATAACATTGAGCTGAAGACTCATAGTTTGATCTTTAAATTGTAGATTTTCGATGACCAAATCTTGTGGTTGGTCTTTCTGGGTAGCAAGCAAAAAGGGTTTTGGGGGGTGGGGGCGGGGGTCTCTGCTGCATTTGGGTTAAGAGGAAGGAGAACGGGTAACTTACCAGAGTGAAAACAAAGGGAGAACAGTAAGTGGCCCAATCAGGTGGATGAAGCACTGACCCACCATGTGCACTGGAGCATGTGCGGGGGAATGGAGGAGATATTTTTACGCATTCCATTAGTTCCATAACTATGCCCCACTCTCATCAGTCATGAATCAGCAGCAATCACTTCTCCACTAATGGAACTAGAGTAGGACCTGGCTTTTGTAATCTGTGGTGGGACTTCTACTAGTCACTTACCTTTTTAAGAGTCTGGGAAGGAATGTTTCCCTCACTGCCAGATTGCCTATAGTGGGGTGGGGTTTTTTTGCCTTCCCCATCATAGCTCAGGGACCCAGTGAGTAAACCTGGAAGATAGGTCAAGATATTATAATTTAGGAAATAGCTGGTATTACTGGTGTCCTTTGCAGGTACTCATTGCCAAGTTCCCTAATAATCAGGAGTTGGAAGGGAATTTAGTGGGAGACATTCCATAAGGAAATCAGAATAGGGGATCGGGTTAGGTCTCCTAATACATAGGATGGAGGAGGGTTAAAAAAAAACATACAAACAAACAAACCAAAAAAACCTTTTCTTCCAGGCCCTGTACTTCCTCTGTATGAGGATTAACAGAAGAGTGTCAGGCTGGGAAGCTGGAGGGTTGATGGCAGCCATCTCAAATAGTTGGAAATTATTTAGGAAAAAATGATGACATGTGCTATATGACCAATTGCTGGATATTTCCATGTATGTTAGTAAAATTGTGGTCTGATTAAACCACATCCATTGCATCTTTTGTTTCTTTCTGCATGTCTGGGACAATATTTGCTTCTGGAAATCTCCACGGGGTTGCATATTAATGGCAAGGTAGGAAAATTGGCAGATACTGATTAGATATTAGAAATAGTTTGGAATCTCTGCTGAGGGAAATTGGAACACCTATTTGTCTTCAGTTGAGCTTTGAAAATGTATACTATTAGAAAATATGGGTTTATAAAGTTACATTACTTAACAAGGGTTGCAGATGGTTAATGCTAAATTACGTGATGTTGAGGTGGGACGCTCTCACCCTTGGGTGTTCTCTTGCTTTGATGTGGGACCCACACATTCTTCTGTGGCTCAGCCCTCCATCAAGCCACCAAGTTCAAATCTCATCCAGTGCATCATGAATTAAAATCAGATTAATCTGGATACTTCTCCTGCCCCCTATGACTACCGAAGTCCTTTCCTCGTACTTAGAATAATCATGTCTTGGAGCCTACAGTGCCCCTGTGGTGCGCTGCCGCAGCTATCTCAAATTGTTATGCTGACACTGGGCTTCTTGCAGCCAGAGACACTAGTCTCCCCATCAACTGAGCTCCTACAGTTTACTACTTATGGTTTAGTTCTGCCCCCTCTGGCAGAGAGACAAAGAGCTACTCACCTCCCCCTCATGCAAAGTATGACTAATTCTGTGCATTGGCTGTCCTTTCAGTGATGCAGGTTAAGCCCCATCACAGATGCTTATATTCCAACAAACTCAAATTCAGTATGTTAAAGATGTTCATCTAATTACTACCTGATAGCAGCCATGTGTTATATAAGTTAAAACTAATCTGTTAGCCAGCAGCAAATCTTTACTCAGGCCTGGTCTATACTGCCATTGACAGGAGATGCACAAACTACATAATGTAGCACCATCTGGTTGACACAGCCTTATTCCTTTTGAGTGGGGGGAAGGAGGGGATTAATGGCATCGAATGGAGAGCACTTCTGGGATCGATTGAACAGGTCTCCACAGTCCGCTCAATCGATCTGCTGCATAGATCTATCCAGCCCCAGCAATGCAGACATACCCTAAGAGAAAATAATGTTTTCTCAGATGACAATTTGCCTCTAATGGTAACGGGTTGTTCCTTTGTTAGTGAAAATGTAATGACATTTTCACTGCCCTAGGAGACAAAGGAGGAAGAAGAGAAGCTTTGGTGTGCTGAGGTATGGGGAAAGTTTTATTTTTGCTCTTGTATCTAAAGTTTTAACTTTCACTTAAGAAAATTCTAAAACATATATCATAACAAAACGTATGCCCAATACAATATGTCAAAGACTTCACTCAAATGTAACCCTGTTCAGAAGTGCAAGAATTTAATGCTTCTAGCAGCTTTAATACATTTTTACCCTCTGCCCCTTGGTATTTTAAATGCCAAGTTTTAGCTGGATATGGGGTTGTAATGAATTCTGTCATTTCATGGTGATTTTAAAAAAGTGTTCTCTCCTGTGATGAGTGAAAATGGAAAATAAGGATTTTCTTTACAATCTTTGTGGAGTGAGAGAGAGTTAGCAACATTATTTTGGAAACTTAGAATTGTTTAATTTGAGACAGAGTGAACAGATGAAAAAAGAAACCTGCAGCTAAACATAGTGATAACAATATACTTAATGGTTCTTTTAAGAAGGATTGTTTTTATTTTGCTTCATAGCTTTTTACTTAATTTTTCTTCTGCATGCTATGTAATGTTGCAATCCTGAAAAAAAAATTCAAAACAGAATTAAAATCAAGCAGTTGCTGTGACAGAATATTCCTCCATATCCACTATTGTAATAATCTTTCTACAAAGCATACTTGGTGAAATATGGTTTGAAAACTTGTAATTTGCTAGTAATTATTGTGTTGCTAAAGTAAGTGAATTGTAAATAAAGTTATAAGATTTCACAATATGGTGTTACTAACACGTTCAAAGTCTGTGGAGTGGCCAAACCACTTCTTCAGAGACTAGAGCCAAATTGACACATCAGCCAGGTGTAAACAAGGCCAAAAGACCATTTTGGGGACAGGAAAGAAGGCGTAGGTAAAAAAAAAATCTACAATTTTAGCAAAGAAACAGCATGAGATTCCTTTCAACAGAGACTGCCTATCACAATGCTCAAAGCTAGAGGTGCTTCTTAAAAAGGTAAAGAAATTGACACCCAAGGGGCCCTCTTCTTCTCACTGTCTGTCCATCAATTCATTGCACCAGAAGGAACAAAGGAAGCAGTAATTAAATAGGTGAAGGGGTCCAGGTTTTAGAAGTTTGGCCAGTAAAACTGTTTGGGAGCCTTTAGTGAGAAAGACTTTACTTTGAATTCGACATAGTTGGTTCAGTTAGGCTAGTTGTGTTTTATCTTTATTTTTCTTTTAACCATTTCTGACTTTTATTCCTCATTATTTGCATATACTTACGATCTGTTTCTTTGTAGTTAAATAAACTCATTTTATTGTTTCATCAGATCCAGTGTATTTGAAATGAAGTGTCTGGTGTTTGGGGTTGCAAGTTGTGTGAATTTCTCTTAATTAAATGATGAACTTTTATATAAACTTGTATTGTCCAGGAGAGGGTTGGGCAGTACAGGACACACATTTCTAGGGGAAAATTTGGTACTAGGGGTGTGTTGAGTTCACAGTGCAATATTAAAAAGGCTGGTGAGATTCAGAGTATAACCTGAATGTATGTGTTGGGCTGTAGTTGCACACAGATACTTTGCATGGTGGAAGGCTGTTTGTGAGCTCCCCAGGTGGGAGCTGCTTCAGCAGCTAGATAGGATGTGGTTTATGAATGAGGGCAAGTCTGTACTGATGGCGGAAAAGTCGCCGCCGTCAGCGCGATCTTCAGTTTTCAATTGAGACGTCTGTGTAGATGCACTCAATCAATAACTGAAACAGAGCTGGAACACCAGCTCCATAACCACGCTTACAGTATGCTGAGCGGACGCCATTTCTGGTCGGCTTACTGAAGTGTGTAGGCAGGAAATCAGCGGGAAATACGCAAGGTATTTTACATACCTTGCGTATCTCCCATCGACTGCTGCCAAAAACGGCGGTAAATGTAGACTAGTGCTGAGACTACCAACTTCAAGGCAGACTGTTAAAAAGGAGGCCAGTCACCAAAAGCTGACTTTATATTCTGTACATTTAGATTTCACAAACCGAATAACAAATGTGAACTCTTTGATTACAGTAACAGTCTTTCAGGTCTAACCCAGACCAGGCAGCATGGGAATCTCTTTGCTTATGTTTAGGAATCTTTGTCCCTCAGAGTGCAAACAACACGAAAGGGATTCAGTTTCTCCTTGGAAATATTTTTTATCCCCTCCACTGCAGAGTCCAGACTGGTGGGATGAGTTCATGCATAGGTCTCTCTTTCCTGGAGGGAGTTAAGAATGCAGTCACAGTATCACATTTGCATTCAATAGACTATCTTCTATCTGGGACGAGCATTTTACCTCAATTAATATTCTTTTCCAGTTCAATGAATTACACAATTACAAAGAAAAACAACAGAGTCCTGTGGCACTTTTAAAGACTAACAGACTTATTTATCACATGAGCTTTCATGGGAAAATTTCTCCCACGAAAGCTCATGCGATAAATAAATCTGTTAGTCTTTAAAAGTGCCACAGGACTCTGTTGTTTTTCTGAAATAGACTAACACGGCTACCCCTTTGCAACAATTACAAAGGTTAACAATGCCAACACTCAGTATAGCTTTATACTGTGGGCTATAGAGATTATAAGTTAGATCAATACATGTAGCATCCTACAATCATTTTAAAGTGTAAACACTAAAAACATTCTTATCAATTTAACTTAACATCTAATATTTATTTTGGTAATGCTAACATGCAGGATAAGCAAGACTGATTTCTAGCTGCACATGTGTAAGTTTTCAGTGAAGCCTGGGTCACCACCAGTGTCAAATTTCAACTTACACATTTCTTGGAACAGTCAAATTTTCAAGCTCTTCAGCAGAAAGATGGTATAATGGCATTCTCAAGAGAGCCGAAAGGAAGGTGGTTAGTTCATTATAGTCTTTCTTTAATCCCCTTTCTCTACTTTCAGAACACTTGGTTTACCAAACCTGAAAATTTTCATTGTATAGTTGAGGTAGCTATTTCTTGACTTTCAAAGTTAATTCATTTCTGATTGGAAAATATTAAGTTTTTCTTCTTAACTCTAGGTACAGAAACTAGGAGATAAAGCTCAAGTCAAATGCTTTCATCATTACGGGAATTATGCATTTAGCAAAATCACTTGGTGCTTTCGCAAAGGTTTCTTATCCTACTGATCTTATTCCTTAATATTCAAGAGTTGTTATATCCAGTTTTAATAGTCTCCAGAGGTCAAACAAATCTCGATTTTTGTTATCATCTACTCTGACCTCCTGCATACCATAGAGCACAGAATTTCATCCAGTAATTCTGTGTCAAGTCAAAAAATTTCAGGTTGATATAGACCACGTATTCGAGAAAGACATCCTGACTTGATTTAAAGACTTCCCTTGGAGAACTGTTTCAATGAGTAATTAACTTGGTAAATTGTGTGAATGAGCAATTAACATCACTGTTAAAAATTTAACTTTACATTCATTTTGAATTTGATGTTTCAATTTCCAGCCATTGGCTTTTGTTATGCCTTTGCCTGATAGACCATTGTATTATCAGAAATCTTCTCTCAAAGTATAACTATGATCAAGTGATCTTTTTTTAATCTTCTCTTTCCTATATTAAAGATGTTTGAGTCTGTCACATAAGGCACATTTTCCAGAACGCAAGTCATTCTTGGGGTGCTTCTTAATTTTTCTACCACAATGGACAGAGTACATGTTTTTTTCTGTAAAGTACAGTAATTGTAAATGGACAGAGGACATAATACTGCAATTGTTAAGTCAACAATCTCCTACTAAAAAGGATGTTTAATTTGTTAAATTGCTTCTGAATTCTATTAGAAATTTTATTTCAAAATTTTGAATTCTTTGAGATGGCAATTAGAAAAACCCAAGATTGAGACATTAGCTATCAAATGGCAGTTTGTATACCAATTCCTAAAGATCACCTCTGTCTACACACAGTGCATCAAAATATTATATATGTACTGAAGAGGTTGATTCCAAATTGTCCCTATTGTCAGTGTCCTTTTAATTGACACGAAGACCAAATTAAGTTTTTAAAATACGTTTTCTTGACAAAAATCTCTCCGCCAACTCAATGCTTTGATAATGAGTTTACATGGGTAAGAGAGCACAGAACATGATGAATTCTTTTGTATCTTTGAGGTGCTCAGCCTCTCTAGAAATCAGGCCGTTTATATAATTCATTTTTAGGCAACATTTAAAAAATTATGGCCCAAGGATTTCTGAGCCAAAGGATGTCCGAGAGTTCTGACCCTCACAATATTATGGTATACCTTTTTTTACAATATGATTTGAAAGTTAGACTGAAGGAATTGAATTGTTTTCTCATAATAATGGGTCCTGGAAAAACGTGAAATTTGTGTTTTTACAGAGAATCTTTAGTTTTTAAATATTGTGAAAAACTAAAAATATATATGAACTTTAATTAATTAATTTTTACTGAAATTACCAGTCTCACTTACTCAAAGCGTGCAACCTCCCTCTCTTATGGCTGATTTTTTAATGTGCTTTAAATTTACATAGCTAAACATACTCTAATAAACTGCTTCTGGTGTATAAAGACTATTCAACACCATGTAAGAATACATGATTTAATGCACCTCAAGTTTCATTCCGCCTCCAGATGTGAGTAATTTAATATATGAAAAAGTGCTGGAAACTTTAAAAATCACCCCTAAAGACTATGTCACTAAGGTTGGCCAGGACAGATTTCATGTAGATGATAATAGGCTGCTCTATACTATATACAGCAAGACTGTTCTATTAATTGTATTTTATTACAATGATTAATGACACTAGTAGGCTTCAAACTTGCTTAAAAATTCTAAATATATCCATAAAACACTTTATTCAATGTCTAAATATATATTCTGTGGCTAGGGAAACTAAAGATCAGTATTTCATTTTAATCAACGAAAAACATGGATGGGGGAGGGCGGTATCTGAGATTTTTTTTATCATCACGGAAAACTAGGATCCCTGCTCATGATCTTTGTGCCTGATCATATGTGCAGTTTTACCCTTCCTCTTTCATATGGCTTCGGTAGGTAACAACAATTACTAATTGATAGCTAAATTGGAAAGCCAGCACATTGCTGCAGCTGGTGAACATCTTTCAGGCTGCTGGTGAAAGAACAAAGGGGACACTCAGATTTGATGTGCTTCATCATTTGTGATGGTGATCACAGAGGCAGGTGTTTGTCTTGGTTTCTATTTAAAGAGGGTTTGTCCACATCTCCCTTGAGATATCCTGATGCAAGTCAATCTGCCCCAGTCTTCCTGACACAAATCAAAATCTGGTGGTTCCTTAACTGGATCAATGACAAATGGTTTGTTTTGACCATTTGAAATGCTCCGTGTGGCTCTTCTGAGCCTCAGCTTCAAAGTTGAGTGTAAGGATCTTGATGCAGTGGCATAGAGGTTTGCAGGATTTTAATCTCGGTTTTGGCATATTCTGTAGGTCACTGTGCAGTCAGATCCTCATTTTTTCATTGTCATGGTTAAGAAAGCAAGATTTGTGGGCAGCTCTTCTAATCTGTAGAGCTGGATGTGCAATGGGGCTGGGAGCCAGTCAGCTGGTTTATTTGAGTCATTTTACCCATCACAAGCTATGATAGATTGTGATGTTCATGGCTGGGAACCTGTCCCATGCATATCTGTTCTAATCCTAAATGCTGTTCTGTATCAGCAATGAGATTGCCAGAAGCAAAGAGGGATTGCAAATCTGTTTCTAGAATGCACACCCTGGTTACAACTGTAACTGTTTGATAGCTGTACTGAGGTTTGAGTTAAGGGAACAACCCAGAAAGTTGGCTTATGCTTTTGTATGTAGTTTTTCAGCAAGATTCTGTTCAAGCTAAAATCAGTATCAATCCTCTACGTTACAACTGGGTATTAGGATAATTTTAAAGCCTTTTCTTGTAAATCCTCAGAAATATTCTGTTAAAGCCTTCAATGATGCATTACGTATCTCATCTCCTTTCATTGTTCATAAAAAATTCTCATTAAATATTAAACACAGAATATGCCATGGAGCTTAGTAAAATAGTTAGAATCAGGTGTGATCTTTATAATTTGATTAAGTTTCTTTCCTTAAATTGCACCTACCATAACCTTCTCGGGATGTGTAAAGCATCGGTTCTCAACCACTGTGTCAGGACACATTATTGTCACCATACAGTGGTAAGTGTGTTGCGGAGAGTCGGGGAGATGGCTGGATTCAGCCTGGGAGGGGTAGGCTGGTCTGTCCTGTAGGGTCATGATATGCCACCAAGTGTCGCTCCCCACAAAGGTTGAGAACCACTGGTCTAAAGGGTATATGTGTTTATTAGTCTTTCTATGACTAAACCGTTTGTAGTAAACATGTTACTAAAATATTTACTTTATGTAGTGTTATTGTAAGTAGAGAGATTGAAATCCAAAGATATATTGTTTCTATTCTGTGATCATTTTAATAAGTAACTAGATTAACCTCTAAGGTTTATAAAGAGTTACCTCTTTTAAAACTATACTAAGACTTCACTTCCGTCCTCACATGCATGCAATCCCACTAATCTGATCTGCTCTAGGAAATAGCTGCTGGGTTACCATGCCCATACCATGCCAGTCAGTTCCTAGAAAAGAGATTTTCTGTGGTGCAGAGACATATTTACATTAATAGCAAATCATCTATTACTGTCAAATCTACAAGTATTGCTTTTGTAATCAAGAGGAATTATGTGTTGACGAGTTTTTATTAGTTAGTTACTAAAACTATTTTTTTGAATTCCCTGTTGCATCATTTCTAGAATGCAAAGTCTTGGGTATTCAGGGTACAGGTGGCTGCCTCTATGTATTCTTACCATTTTAACTTAAATTGGCTCCATTCAAAATTTTACATGAATTTTAAAGTTGTTTTACTTATGAAAGACCCTTTAACTTATTTTAATTCCCAGTTCGTTTAACCAGTCCTCATTCCATGTACTTTCTCAGACATGCTTTACAATCCTAATTGGTGAGTTACTTGGTTTTATCCAGGTTATAACCTTGTCTTTATAGGAACCAGAATTTCCTGTGTTTTTGACCCTTCATTATGTAAATCTCCTGCAGTTATCCTTCATGCTGTATGGTCTGTTGTAGCATTTAAACCAAGCTAATGAAAACAATATTTACTGCTTCTTTCAAGAATTGCTTGTGACTCATACTCTAAAATAGTGCAACATCCGGTTATTTTGTTGTTGTATAAATCTTTATTTGGAATCAGAAGTACTGTTTTCCCATTAATTGCTTGTAAATACATTATTAGTAAAGTTAAGTTAATAATTTAGCAGTGACTACATTCCAAAACATTGGAAAGACAAAAAGCTTTAATCCTTGGCTAGCTAATATCCGTATGGCTAGCTAATATCTTTATGGCTGTTGAGTTTATTCTTTGGTATAGCCACCTGTATTTTCACAGTGCCAGGGGCATAGGATTATAATCCTCCTACTGAAAAAGAACAGTCTGTTAGCTAGCATCCATTCATTCTTAGCACTAATTCATCTTTTTATACAATCCAGTTCATGGTAGTGATATATGTATATTAGCCAGTTCATCACAATACATATGAAAACCTTCATAGAAACATGGACCAGATTCTCTCCTCTTTGCACTGTCTAAGGTTCTCAGATGTCCAATATCTGGCCAGTCCAGAATCAAGCCAGTGTGGTAGAATTTTTGACTGACAAAAAGGCAACGCAGCTGTTTCTGGCACTAACCACCTCCCAACCCTGACAAAGAGATTGTTTAGGGACCAGGTTGTACTCGGGCTGTTATCAATTGCTGTGAACAGTTTCTCTGGGACTCTTGGCAACTGTTGTCGTAGGTTATTGCAGCCTGAATAAACCTCTAACCAGATCTGAAGCTGAACCAGACAGGTTCAGAGAATCATAATTGTCTCATACATGGTTCTCAAGTTTTATAAACATACAGTGCCAAGTGGACCTTGGCCACAGCAAAGATCCTGGTGTGACATGTTTCACAATCAGGTTGTATGCAATAACCAAATACTCGGGTGCCCTATCTTTTTTTAACACACGAAACCACAAGAGCAAATGGCTCTTGTCTGCAAACCAAATTTAAAGGGACAGTGCCACCTTGAAATTCATATTTTAAATATTTTGCTTGAAAAGCACATCTGAAAACTTTGTCGCTCCTGTAATTTAATGTATTAATGACTATAACTGAAAGAAGGTGGTAGGAAAAAATGTCTCTGTTTTTCTGGTTTCTCTGCTTTGCACATTTGACAAGATTTAGTGTATAGTTATTTTCACTGATGTGTTGATGTTCAGCTGGATTTTGAATCTCATGGATGATTATATTGCTCACATCCAGACATGCTACTGCATGCTGATGGTTTGGCAGTTTTATTAGCAGTTCTGTTACCTTCTCAAGCTTATTTTCTGGGTGACCTGAAGCAGGTAATACATTTTTGGGACCCACCAAGTCATACTAAATTTGAGTTTTATTCAGCATAAAATTTTATGGACTGGGAAGCAGGGCAGAAGTGTTGAGTCCAAAAAGATGACTGACTGGATCTGTATAATTAAGGAGATTATACATTTTAAGGATGATTAGGGGATGCAGGCCCCATCAATTCAATGATTACCACAGAGTAATACTTATAAGAGGAGACTTTTTGTGGTTGGCATTCGCAGAGGGCCAGAAATGCAGTAAAGTTTGGCTGTTGAAGTTACTCTTCACCAGTACAAGACAAAGCAGTATGTCCTGATGTGGACAGAACCTCTAGGTAAGGTAGGATGTCAGCTAGAGGTCACCTGTAGTGTAAAAACCTAGCACCTCTGAATTATGATAGTGACGAGTAAGGTGGAGACATCATCGGAGAATAGGCTTAGCCCACAGTTAAGTTAGTACAGATCTAATTGTCTGGTCCAAGAAGCCTGTTATCTGCTTTATTTTTTAGGGCTGTTTTAGTCATGTTGGAGCCAGGATGTTAAAGAGAGAAGGTGGTGAGAGAATATCTTTTATTGTACCAATTTCTGCTGGAGAAAGAGTAAAGCTTTTACGCCTATACAGAGACATGGTGAAGAGCTCTGTGTAAGCTTGGCTCTTTCACCAACAGAATCTGGTCCAGTAAAAGATATTCTCTGACTCATCTTGTGTCTTTATTTCTTAGCGTCATCTCAGTTCTTTTGATCATATTTCTTTCAACTGTATTTTAAATAGTACTGCTGAGAACTAGAGTGCTAGGAACATCCTAGGGAAGAATCTGAAAGCTGAAATTTTACTAAACACTAACACTTTAGTTGCTTTTGTTTTAGTCTATTTTTAGTCATCTTATTTTCTCAGCACATTTCACCAAGGCTCATTGTGTATTCCTTAGCCAGGTGCAGTGATAATGCAATGCAATTTCTTTATAATAATTGCGTTCCACATGTGAAACTTAGTGCATATTGGTAATTTCAAGTCACCTAAGCATTTTCTGGCATCAGAATCATAAGACTGTCTTCAGAAATGTTAAAACTTAAATTTATAATGAAACCTGTGTTATACTGTTGAGGCATCCTTTTACTTCCAGATATGTTCGTTTATTTTTTTTCTTAGAAGACCACCTCCATTTCTACTGGTTTTCCTTGCATGGTCACTTGAGGCAGATTTCACTGTACATGCTTAGTTGAAAGGAATACACATATTCTTTTAGGCTTTTATCTTGTGTGGAAATGAAGTACTGTACCACTGATCATTTCAAATGGTGCATTTTCATAGATACTCACTTTGAAGGCTATCTTCCTTTCTTGTATTGTGAATGTTTTTTTCTCTTTAAAGGATTTGGCCCATATTCTTTAAATAGTACATCCTGAGTGCCATAGCTGCCTTTGGAAGAAATTTGAGATTAACTCCATAGCCATATAGACCAAACTGTACAAAGATAAGGAACATTCAGTTTGAGTAGAATCTCTGCTTCTTCTTGGACATCAAAGTATGATGAAAAAGTTTCCTCTTATAGCTTAAATGCAAGCAAATATTATTTCTATTCCTTTTTATTTATCTGCTTAATCTATAGGCACTTCAAAACTTTTTAAACAATAATATTAACTACAGTATTTTAGAAAGCTAGACCAAATTTATTGACTTACCAGTACATATAACAATACAGATCTGAATTAAAAATTTTACCTGGACCATTGTACTGACTAACGGTAAATAATTTTGCAATTATTTAACTTAAATGTACATATGAAACAGGATCACAAAATCTTTTGTAGTTGATAGAGATCTTAACAAAATTAAATTAATCATATTTGTTTAATCTTAATGGGATAAATGAAGTGTATCTGAAAGCTTAGTGGACACAGAAACTGTCGCCTTGGGTAACCTAGTGACATCTGAGATCAGTGTGATCAGGTAAGTATATTGAATGCTTCCACATTTCATTTTAACAGTTTGAATATTTCAGAAGCCACATATTGTTCACAAACATAGGAAGGAACAATTATGTTCAAGAATGTCAGAAGTGTTGTTAAAACATCACAGGTTAATAGTAGTAAAGGCAATGAGAAAAGAGAAGATTAAGAAGTTTTGAACTCAAGAACCCATGAAAAAGGAAGATGAGTATTTGAAATGTAGTCCCAAAATGAGACATGAGAATTCACTATGAGCCCTGAAATGACCTCATTCATATAAGTACACTGGTTTTTGCAAGGCAATCACTTCCTTTGTGCATGACTGCAGAGTAAAAAAGTAAAATAAAATCCAGTCCATCAGCCAGAAAGAATTCAAAGAAAAGATATTAGGAAAATAATACTGAGTAATTATTCAACACCTGAATTTTTAAAAGTGCTATACATATATTCTCACATAATTCTCACATATTCTCACATAATTCCTCTGTGAAGTGGGTATTATTCTCATTTTACAAAACTTTAGAAGTCAGTGAGAGACAAGATAAGAAATCAGCAATTCCTGGCTTCTTGGCCTATACTCAATCCCATTAGGTGATGTTACCCAGAAGAATGTGTAAATAAAAGTCATATAATCATTTGAAAACAAGATTACTGGGTGCAGGTGAATTAACTTGGCATCCATCTTTTTTTATTTTTTTTTTTTTGAATCAGCACATGCTCAAGATCATTCAGGGTTTGCATTTGTTATTCATGTTTGGTTGTACTTGCCCAGAAGCCAGGCCTGATTTTCACAAACATATATTTAGTATCTGTATTAACTGAGACAATGTATGCTATACAGAAATATTGATGTCTGTGCATTTACTTTCCAGGCACGCTGTTAACTCATCAAGCCTAATTATTGCAAAATATGTCAAATCAAGTTGAATAGGAAATTAGATCTACTATAATTTACTTGTGTTGCCCATCTTGTATGTCTGTCATGACACCAAATATCCAATTCTGCCAAGCCAAACTATAGAGGGGAAAGCCATTCTGGTTCAATAAAATGGAGAGTTCTAATGCACTTAGTTAGAGCATGAGATAGATACAGTATTAAGAACAAAGCTAATAACCCTACAAGAACACTTGGGGACTGTGACAGGGTGTACACTCCCTCCCGGATGGGCAGCTCCTGGCGATGGTATTGGTGAATTGCTCAAGTTGACAACCCCTTGCACAACTGTGCTCTGTCACTTTCCCCAGCTACTTGGCCCTCCAGCTAGTGAAAACTCTGTGAAATTAGACCTATTTAGCTGCTTATGCTGTTGGGTGGCTCTCTTCAGAAGGGTCACACAATATTTTGGAGAACACTAAGGGCTACCACGCTTCTATACCCATCTAATAAGAAAGAAAGGGAGCAAGCCTTCTAGTGACTCACCAAAAACAAACCACAGAATGTGTTACAAAGGTAAGGAATATAGTTTGAGCAGTCTGGAAAAAGGCAGGATGCATGAGTTAGGAAGAGCTCCAGGCTGCCCTTGTTTTCTTCAAAATACAGGTGTTCAGGTGAAGGTTTTCACCAATGTTTAATTATAACATAGAACTAATTCTCATAAGTATCTGTATATTCTACAGAGAAAAAGACATAAATAATTGACTTTTCTCTTATCTTGTACATGGAAAATTATCAGAGAGTTAACATTCTTTTGTGCAGCGCTCTATTATGAGGGTGGTAAAACAGCTAAAATACAATCTGCAAAGACTTCAGCTACATCTTGTTCAAAAACATTTTTGATAATATTTTTAATTTATTTTGTTACACAATATTCTAAAGCATCTTTCGCTTGGAAAGTGGGGGAAGTTTCCCAGAATAACTAACCGAGAAATGCTTTTACTGTGTCTTAACTTATTATAGCACTTTTTAAATTCAGTTGTTAATTGAAATCTTAAATATTGAAAACAAAATTCAGATTAGAAGATTATTTTTATTCAGCTTCAAATTGATTAACTGTATTTTTAAATCTTAAGTATTGAGAGCCACCTTGTGGCTCTCTTGTTATTGCACAGATATTGTGATGAGTATGTTTATAGTTTAAATGTTCACAGAAGTCTACGGTAACCTTAGGGCAGTTTTTGAGATGTTTTGCAATTAGAGCATAAGTACTTGAACTGTGTATTTAGAAACTGTAATGCTGTTCAGCAAATTACAATACTGTTTTTAGTGTATTCATATAATACTATGCGGAAATACAATGAAAAGACATGGGGGAAATGAAAATGCTTGGAAGATTTTAGCAATATCTCCAGGGCTCTTATTCCTGAAGTCTATGGGAATCTGCTGGGAATTGAGGGTATGTTCTCTAAAATGATGCGAAATTTCTGTTATGAGTATTCTTTTTCTCTTTTACTTGTCCCTGTTCTTACATGTGAATAGCAAATGGTACTGAAAAACACAAGGACAATATATTTTCGTATTAAAACAGGCTACTTTTGCTGCTACTGAAAAAAAAGTTATATGTAGTTTTTCACAGTATCTACCAAAGTACACCATGGGAGCCTATCAATTTTTAGCTAACATCAGTTTAATTATCAGTTTTAACATAATCCCAGGAGAAACTGTTTGATGGTTTGAATAAAAGAGAATGTTCATTAGAGTACTTGACTGTCTTCATATTTTAGACTCAGGTTTTTTTTGCAATGTAATCATAGAATCGGAATCATAAAACTGAAACCTTGTGAGGTCATCTAGTCCAGACCCCTGCACTTTATGGCAGGACATACTATTATCTAGTCCATTCCTAACAGGTGTTTGTCTAACCTGGTCATAAAAATATCCAGTGATGGAGATTCCATAACTTTCCTAGCACTTAATTACCCCGACAGTTAGGAAGTTTTTCCTAACGACCAACCGAAACCACCCTTACTGCAATTTAAGCCTGTTCTTTCTTTTCCATCTTCAGAGGTTAGGGAGAACAATTTTTCTCTCTCCTCCTTGTATGTACTTGAAAACTGTCATCATGCCCACCCCTTAGTTTTTTTCTTCTCCAGACTAAATAAACTCAACTTTTTCAATCTTCCCTCAGAAGTCACATTTTCTAGACCTTTAATAATTTTTGTTGCTCTTCTTTGGACTTTCTCCAGTTTGTCCTGAAATGCGGCAACCAGAACTGTACACAATACTACAGCAGAGGCCTAATTAGCGTTGAGCAGAGTGAAAGAATTACTTCCCATGTCATACTTACAACACACTTGATAATACATCCCAGAATGCTGTTTGCTTTTTTTTTTTTTTTTTTTTTTTTTTGCAGCAGCAGCAGTTTTACTGTTGACTTGTATTTAGCTAGTGATCCACTACGCAGACTCCTTTCTGCAGTACTTTCCTAGTGTGTCATTTCCCATTTTATATGTGTGCAACTAATTGTTCCTTCTTAAGTGAAGTACTTTTCATTTGTCCTTATTGAATTTCATCCTATTTACTTCTGACCATTTTTCCAGTTTGTCTGAATTAAATAAGCTCCAGCCATCACAACCAGAGCAAGTTGGAGAGAACCTGTAAGAATCATCTCATTGGTTCCAGTAAATTGTTCCCAGTAGTTCTGTGAGAATAACACCTGGCCCTGTGTAGTAGCTAATTGTCTGGGAGAAAGACCTATTAAGATTTAAATGCGACCATAAAACGGATGTCTACACTACCATTAAACAGATTCTAAGCCCAAATCAGCTGGTACATGCCATCTGTGGGTTTCTAACTGAAGTGTAGACATACCCTTAGATAGCCTTCCAGGAATTGAACATTTAATCCTAAAAGCTATCTCTGGACTTCAACCACTGGAAATAAATAAGGATTTCTCTTATTGGTGTTTATCAGCTTTCTAGTAGAAGCTATGGATTGGTGACAAAATGCTGTTCATGTGAAAAGACTTCAGATTCTTTTAGCCTGAGAACCTGTTGTGTGAGCATGAATGAAGTTTGAAGGTATAGGTAGTAAGAACTGCAGATATTAATATTCTGAGTATTCTTTGCTAACTACTTTACTAATAAGTGCAGTTAAAAATTTCTGCTATTGTTCTTTAATTCCTGGATGGTATTTTCATTTGACTATCTCTTCATTAAATTATTTCATAGAAGATAGATCCTTTAATGGCTATTAGTGAAGACTGTCAGGGATTCAGTCCAATGTATGGCCTTAATTTCTGTCTGCCAGAAGCTGGACATGGATAACAGAGGATGAATCACTTGATGTGTGTCTTTGAGTGAAGTGTTTAGACAAACTGCTCAGTAACAAAAGCTGGTGCATGTTTCTTCCACTTTGAAGGAACGCAGACTGGATAATAATTCCCACTGGTCAGGCTTTTTGATCAGTGCAGATAGTGTGGTCCTGGGATCCTGGCCTGAGGGCTAGCTTCATTTTCTCTGTTGTTGGTTCATGGGTGGCTAGACAGCATTCATTTAACTAAGCTCGCTATGGTCTCTACCTGTGAAGGGCTGTGCAATACCTGCCAGGAGTTTGTGGCCTATCACAGGGAGCCCAAGCTGGCCAGGCAGAGGGCTCAATGGCATCCCAGCTAGCAGGCAGTACTCCAGGGGTTCTGTATACTCTCACAGTTACCAGTCCCCTTTTCCATTCTGAAAGTGATTTATAACCCTAGCATTACCACCATAGCAGAATTGACGGTTGGTATCTTGGTAATATCATTTACTACAGTCTATTTGTTCATGATAGTAGCAGTTAGTGCTGTTATTTTGCTGGTCAACCATTGTGCTCCTGACTGATATTTGCAGGACTAATTGGATTGTGGTGACTGTCTAAACCTTTGTATCAAGTATTCTCTTTGTATTTGAAAGTTATTGAATACATTTGATGATATTGCAACATAAATAAATAATAGAGCTGTTTTATGCAGTTAAAGTAAAGAGGATGTGGTTTTTCTGCCCCAGAATACAAAAAAATACAATATTTTTAAAAACATTTGTGATGGGTATTTTTTAGTTCTGCTCAGTTAATTATTTCCATTTTTTCCAAGAATTTAAAATGAAGCCATCCTAAAAATTTCAAAATGTCAGCTGAGATTTCAAAAACTTTACATTATTTTCCTCAAGCCTTCTATTATATTGTTAGTCACTTTAAGGAAAATTTTGGTTACTTCACATAATATGTGCACTGGGAAATAAAGTTAATATTCCGAGACTATTGTGTACTTGAGGCAAATGTGACACTTCCTTAGTTTTCCCTAGTTTCTATGTATTGTTTGCAAAGGAAATCTGAAACTAATTCATTTGATTGCTAAAGTATCAGTTTCAACCTCCTTTTAAAATAATAACATATGGATTATAATGTCTTGACAACAGTGAGCTCCTTAGTTGTGGTAAGGAATTTAAAAAAAAAATCATGCTTACAAACTTCAGACAAGCAGGTTATATACTGGTTGAGGCAGTATTTTTATCAAATACAGATTAAATAGGTAATACAAAAATTATTTTGCACAAGAAAGGAAAATGCCCTGTTACAAAAAAAATCAGCCTTAAAAGAGAGTGTCATGTATATTCACAAGAAAAATGCTTACAGAATTGCAGATGTAGAGAAGCATCCTTCAAAGGCAAGATTAATTATGCACAATTATTTGTCATTCTGCCTTCTCTAGAATTTTCTAACCAGCTATCTTATAAGCTATATAAAATATAAATCAAATAATGCTAGTATTAGCCAATTAAAATATTGAAGACTTGTGTTTTTTCTTTTTAAATAGAGCAATTAAAGAAAGTTAGGACAATAAGTGAGGAACCTGCTAGTCTGTTCTGTCCCACGATATAAAGCTGGTGGGCTTATCTTATCTCAGCATAGATCAGTGATAGGGAAATTCCCTATATTTGAATTGAGTCCAGCTGCAAGGAGTGTTCCATCAGCTATCAAGAGATGCTCCTAAAGAGTTCCCCTTCCGCTTCTTGAATCAGCTGGATTCTTCTTCATTCTGGCAGTAGATTCAGTGCAGCTGCCTCATGCTAAGTGACATCCTTGCCCCAAGCTCCCATCTGAACACAGTGAAGTAGAGTCACAGAGTCCACGGCCAAAAGGGATCATTATGATCATCTAGTCTGACCTCCTGTATAAATTCCCTCAAAATAATTAATCATATCATTTATATGAGGGGAGGAGCAGTAATGTAAATATCCTTGACTCGGCGTTTCATTCAGCGCTGGGGATGGTTCATGTGGAGATATAATGCTGCCTTATGCACCTACAAAAATCGCATCACTCTTTAGACTGACTTTGTACTTGTATTTTGTAATTGGTTCAAGACGACAGGTGGTATATCAGCACACATACTCCTCAGGATGAAACTCGAGTGGACCTCAAAAACAGTGGCCAAAACTGTTGAGGTCTTTCAGCCAATGAAGAATGAAGTAAATAATAAGAGGGTAGGCTTAAATTGATCACAGTTGCTTAAACTAGTGAACAAACATGATGCTGCTTTCTGAAGCCATGTCTACACTCGAAATACTGTGTCGATCTCACAGATCAACGCAGCAGGATTAATTGAGCGGCCAGTATAGAACCTCTCAATCAATCTCAGAAATGCTCCCGCATCAACTCAATAACTCCACCCCTCCAAGTGGAGTAATGCTGCGTTGATGGGAGAACGTTGCTGGTCGACTCAGCAGAGTGAAAACAGGGAAGTTAGCGAGAGTAATTAAATTGACGGAAGAGACACATCTCCCATTGACTTAGCCCCACAGTGTAGACTAGGCCTGAGAAATCTGCAACTGATATCCTGTTGTAAACTGTACGAGGAAGAAATTACAATAATTCAGTCTCGTGGTCTCTAGGACAAAGTTTCGCCATAGCAAGTGACTGAGATAAGTAGGGGAGTAGCCAATGTCATTTCTGCAGTTCAAATAATATACTTGCATGCCAATCAGAAACATAGCTTTCTGTGGGAAATAAAACAAAATTCAAGTGACACTAAAATCCTTGACCCAACTTACTAAGTGCAAACAAAATTCAAACAATTAACCCTATCCTCACTGAAAACTTCATCACAAATTTAAGAACAAACCAATGGTGATGTACCCAGATTACAGAAATCAGTGTTTCATGTCATTTCACTTTTAATTTTTAGTAGGGTGGCCCATGCGAAAGTAAGACTAATATAACCTTATGCTTCATATAGCATTGTCAGTTCACACAACAAGCAGATAATTTGTATTCTTCCATGAATGATGATATCTCTCCATTATCAGATGAAAGGACAAAGTAGGGAAGTCCGTTATGTTTTTATCTCTGTAGCTGAAAGACACCAATGCTTGATTAAATCTTTTTTTTTTTTCCTTTCGTTATGTATCACTTCTCATTAAAATTAAGAGGCACATTTTTCTCTGAGTCACTATGGAGAACTCAGTTTACTCTTTATAACACTGACATTTTTAATGTTCTCTCATTGAGAGCATTGTGAAATTCAAGATGGTTAGAAAAATATAGCTATGTCACTGCTATGGTTAGCTGTGAAGTTTATTCAATATGTTCTATCACATATTTATTTCATACATACTATTATGGATGCATGCATGCAAAAAGCATAAGAATATAAATCTGCAAATAGTTGAGCAGTAGAGGGTGAAAAATCAATTGTAATTAGGAAACTGAAAACTGACCTCATAATATGGTACATCACCATCCACCTTGAAGCACTTTAGAAACTTTTTAGATAAGTTGTAACATAAAACATTTAAAACTGTGATGAAGAACAAGATGTAGGTAACATCATTTTATGTTTTACAACTTCACTTTTCATATATAAGACTACACACTGGCTAAATAGTTTTCCATGGCTTGATTTAAGAAGATAGTTACTTAATTTCTCTTTGAAAATGAAGACAACTTGAGAAACACATGATTTTTCTTACTCTGAAGTATGAATTCATAGGGATTAAATGTAAAATTCAGGGACTGACTGGTTCCTGAACCATCTTCTGTAGCATTTTTTTTTATTGAAGTGCCCATGACTTTACATCAGGAAGCTATTGAAATTTTTTCTGTAATAGCTCAATAGTAATAAAAAAACAAACCAAAAAGCAAAAACCCATAAGGTAAGGCAAGTAGGTGAGAGCAGTTGCCTTTTAAATGAGGTATGAATATGGGGGGAAAGGAATTTCAAAATTGTAAACTAAAATCAGAAGGCCACTGTGAATTGGAGCATGATTTCCTTTACTGTACATGTTTTACAGATTTGTTCCAATTGATATAGGGTTTGAATCATGTTCGATCCTGTCTATAGAATTCTGAAATGCCTAGAACTAATCATCTATATATCTCTTGGGATGTGAAGAACATGTTCAGCTTCTACACTTGCCAATATTTAAAAAATGAAATTCTGTATATAATTTCTTTAAAATGTTTTGTTATAGAAGCAGAAAATTCATATATATGCTAGTGAATTTCAGATTATTTTTATTACAACTCTGTTTATTATCAGGACCTCAACAAGTTGGAAGTTCAGATCAGTCCATGTCCTCAGAAGGTTTTCTTTTGGGGGGTTTGTTTTCAGTGGTGATCTTATCTTATAAAAGCAGGTAGGAATCATTCAAGTTTGAGGGGGAAAAAGTGATAATTCAGTCGTATCACTCTTTCAAAGACTGGCACATTTCCATTCTGTTTGACTCTGTTTGTGTCTTTTATCGGTTTACATTTAAGAATCTCTGTGACCGTGGTAGAGCAATGTGCAGTCTTTAACACAGATTTTGCACATGTTATAACTACTGAATACTTTTGCATGTTTTTTCCTCTTTGGTGCCTAATCATATTTGCCATTTTTAACTCCATTTCTTGGCTTTGTTTCTTTTAGGTATAACAGAATTCTTTTCATTGGTTGCTATAAAACCACCAGTGCTGTACAGCTATTGGAATTGTCTTATTTTAAGTATCATTTAAATTTTCAGCACCATCTGGCCATCGTGTGTGTGTGTGTGTGTGTGTGTGTGTGTGTGTGTGTGTGTGTGTG
>ML685898.1:2159366-2169793 GCA_007922175.1 Pelusios castaneus
TGTGTGTGTGTGTGTGTGTGTGTGTGTGTGTGTGTGTGTGTGTGTGTTGTGAACTCTGTAGCATACTCTTGATAGTCTTTTGGTAAAATACAGTTAGTGTTTAACATAACACTAAAATTGCATTGTAAATCTGATCAACAAAACACTAAATCCTTCAATAGTTTTATTTTAAGCCATTTGGTATATTTTGGATGTAAATAAATATTTAAATATTATAAAATACTAAAGAATGTTCAGTGATTTGGAATGCTTGACTAATTAAACTTTTAATTTTTGTTTTTCCCCACAAACTTCATGATCCTCCTTTGGTTTCCACTGAGAACCTCCCTCTTTGCTTAATCATTCAGGTTTTAATGTATTAAAAATAGAACTGTATGTCAGGACCTGGATTTTCTTATTATCAGATTGCCTACCTAAAGTTAGTTTGGTTTTTGTGAAACTGGTTGAGCAATTGTTTCAATATCAACAGCTGTTCTTGTTCACTGTTTAGCAGCTTTCAGTATACTGTTTTGTGTGTTTAAATCTCTTGAATTTTGATGAGATGTGGAAGTAGTGTTGCCACTTCTCCGATACAAAAAGAGGGACATCCAGGATGATCTTGGGCACACAAAACTAGGCAGCTGGCAGTGTGTACTGAGCACTCTTACAGATTTCCCAGGACAGCTTCCTCAAAAGGAGGGTGATCATATAGGACAGGTAGCAACAGTAGATTCAACTCAGTCAAAATGCTACTTTGTGGGGATTTGAGATCAGGTTTTGGATTTTGCAACTCAGGCAAAACTCTGTTTTTGACCTTAGCCTTAAACTTTTATAGCCATAGATAATTAAATGATCTTTTCTTTCGCAAAATAATTATGGTAATACAGTATATAGTTTTGGCTTTTGACAACATGATGATAAAGCAATATTTTATGAAATAGCTCTTTTGATCCAAAAATATTATAACCTCATTTACTTACATGTAGTGAGAATATAAGATAAATATAGTGCTTAATATTAATGAAGTGAAATTTCATTCTGAATTAATACTTGTTTGTATTTTCAATTGTTGTCATACTGTATAATCTAACATGCATGGGCAGGTTAATAAAAATCAGTCTTCATGTACAGAGGTTACATTTTTTCAAACAATTATATTGGAAATTTCTTAAAACTAAGGTTGGGGTTGTATTTTAAATCAAATCAGAAGTTCCTTGGTTTTTGTGTTCTCAACTTTGACAGTGAAGTTTTCTCATTTGCATCTACATTAAGAAGAAAGGAAGAAGAAGAGATTTACTTTTGTGAATGATGATTTGCCACATACAATGGTCTTTTGTGTGTGTATTTTATCAAATATTTTGTTTTGCTTTTCCGACTTGCAAAGAATAGTTCCCATGAAATGCACTTTTTCATATGTATTCTTTCTCAGTTTCATATATATTCGTTCTTGAGCAAAGCAGCAGTTTCATTAAATAACAAAATGTGATTTCTCTATTGACTTGTATAAGAATCCCCATAAACACTTCACCAATTTGAAGCTTGGTTTGGCTCCTTTTAAATTAATTAAAAAAAAAAAAAAAAGATTGCAACAGTGTGGATCAGGTATAGAGAAGTTTCATCACCCTTTCATTCTCTCATTTACCCTAATGTATTTTTCCCCATAAATCCTCAGAATCTAGAATTACTAACTCTGAAAAAAGTAGATGATCTGAATTGCTTTCATTAAGTATTCATTTTTCACTTTCCCCTTCATAATGACCGCAGCTTTTAGCGGGGAATGCAGGTGATTTTTCTGGCAGACTGACTGAATGAAGGGAGCAATGTTTTATGGCTGTGGGAGAGGTCAAATAGTTGCAAAAGTATGCATGAAGGTAGCATGGTGACAGCAACTCATCACCTGGGAACAGAATGGGTGAAAGAATTTAAAAGGGGCAGCTCTGGGCATGGAGCAGGTGGAAAGCAGAAATTGACATTTGTTGCAATTCAACATAAAATAAATTAGTTATAATATTTAGTTCTGGAAAACTATAATGATGGGCACTTCAGAAATCCAGAGATAAATATAGATTCTCAGTTGGTAATGAAGTAAAATAAGGTGCTTATATTAGCAGGAAACTAACACTCATTCTTGTCAATAAAGATTGTTTAAAAGGAAAGAGAATTTCAAGCCTTCAAATAGCTTTTCATACTGTATATCAGTAAATCTGGACCATCAGGTTTAATGAAGGCAGTGTAATATAATACTGATCTGGCTTCTCTATAAAAATAAGTAAATTCTTTTGCAAGTAATTATAGGGAGCAATTTGATTCATTTACAGTATATAAACAGGTATTTATACATCCTGATATTTTGCCACTTGTGGAAATGGTTCATTTCATAGTAGTAGTGTACAGTCTTTTTTTCATTTTTCTTCCTGTATGCTACTTCCTGTACTGTAGTTCTGTGTGAATTAATATGTTTCTTTCCCCCATTCAAGGTACAAAGGTCCAGAAACAAGCAGTTACGTGAATTGTTTCCAGATGGGTTTAGTATTCATCATGCAGGAATGCTGCGGCAAGACAGAAGTTTGGTTGAGAACTTGTTTTCTCATGGACATATCAAAGTCCTGGTTTGTACAGCCACATTAGCATGGGGTGTCAATCTTCCTGCTCATGCTGTTATTATTAAGGTAAGATCCCATCCTGCTCTGGAAGTGAACGTGTCTTAAACAAACCTGTAAAAAATGTATATATAGAAAGATCTTTTTTGTGGCTTGGGGAAAAGGAGAGGCTCTGATTGACTTGAAATGTTATTTATATCTCATTAAACTGATTGTCTCCAGTCAGAATCTAGTTTGTATAGTAAAGATTTAAATATATAAGAGATTACGAAAGGATTAGTTAAGGTACACTTTTGAAATCATGCTGTATTTGCCTAATTTCAGTGTTCAGCTCATCAGGATTAAATTCATGTGTGTTTATGTTAATTTTTATTAACTTTTCCTCAACCAGGGAACACAAATATATGCTGCAAAAAGAGGCTCCTTTGTTGACCTTGGAATTTTAGATGTCATGCAGATATTTGGTCGAGCTGGACGGCCTCAGTTTGACAAATTTGGAGAAGGCATCATTATTACAACCCATGATAAACTCAGCCATTACCTAACTCTGCTTACTCAGCAGAACCCAATTGAGAGCCAGTTTCTTGAAAGCCTTGCTGACAACTTAAATGCAGAGGTAACATATGACTAATTTTAATAATAAAAATGTAATAATCATATATTAAAAATGTCTATAAACTAGTAGAAACTCTAACCAATAAAGAGAATTTACATTTCTATTAAGAGGAAAGAATGAACAATAGGTAACACTTTGCACAGGCGTGGTAAGAGTCATAAGGAGTTACAAGACCAGCACAAGGTAAGTATAGATATTACGAGACAAAACACGGAGAGTCAACATAGCACACATATAAGCCCCAGTTACAGAAGAACGTATAGTTTTATATTTTTACATGGATTTGTTTTAACAGAATCTGAATTTAATTGCATGACTGAATTATTCCAATGCTCTGTATAAAGTTTGT
The DNA here is from genome assembly GCA_007922175.1 of Pelusios castaneus. Taxonomy (NCBI): domain Eukaryota; kingdom Metazoa; phylum Chordata; order Testudines; family Pelomedusidae; genus Pelusios; species Pelusios castaneus. The sequence continues at coordinate 2,162,911 of ML685898.1, forward strand.
TAATTAAGGAAAAGTAAAAGTATATATAGTATGGAAAACAAACTTTAAGAAAAAAAATTCTAAAGAAAGAATAGCTTTTTGTGAAAGTTTTCCTTTATTTGTGAAAACTCTAATATTCAATTGATTGAACCAGAGCTAGGTGGTGTAACATATTCTGGTTAGACTTGTTCTTTCTCTTTGATCTCAGTTTTACAGTGGTAATTAAAACAGATTTTCTACAAATAGCAAGTCACCAATTTGCTTAAATTAAAATCTTAAATGAAAATTTATTTTCTTTGAAAATATCATAGTTATTCACATGCTTTAATCATACTAAAATATAACTTTTCAAAAGCACTTTACTAACCAATTAAAATATTTTTCTGGGTCTTTTGGAAATCTAAGTATGTATTCCAAATCCAAAAGGGTAAATCAATTTTCAAAATCACTTATTATCACTTATTTATTTCCAATAAACATAAAAGAAATTCACAGTTAAATGTAACTTAAATGTCATTCACTAACTTAGTCTGTTGCCACTTTGAAAGCCTTAATGACTTTGTTAATGGCTCTCATTATGTCTTGGTGTTTTGGTTATTTAAGATGTTTTACTCTTTTTATCCATTTATTTATTTGCTTTATGATTTCTGTCATTACATTAATCTCTCTCTCTTTTTTTTTAAAGTAATTTTTCTGTGAAGGGAGGGCCAAGTGGTTTTTAAAAAGGTGGGAGGGAATATGAGTAATTCTTAAAAAGCAAACAAAGCTAAAAGAGATATAATAGTTTCATCAAGTACCGTGTAGTCACTGATACACTTTTCATAGTATGAGGGCCATGATGAACAAATGGCTATATTTGGTCTTGTTTTTATGTTTTTGAATCTTTTGATTGACTCTTTTTTCAGTTCCTCTTTGCAGGAAGAATCCTTGCTCAAGTAGATTTACACATCTTGATAGGAGATGGGTGTCGATGGGGCTGCAGCAGCTGCCTGAAAAGGCTTCTGCTACTTCAAAGAGCATTAGCCATAAAATACTATGGAATGATCGAATGTTCACATGTGCTTCCCATCCCTCCTGCATAATACCATACAATAAAAAAAATCTCTGAATGTTTTGGAATGTAGCAGGGGTTCTGGACAGGAGCACCTCCTAGTGGTGGCTTCCCAGGGAATCTTTTGCAAGCTGGGACGTTGGGGTGAGGGTGCAAAGGAAGTGATTCCCTTCCTCCCGTACACCCTAGAATAGGAGAGAGATGTGAGGCTTAGACAAGGAAGTATGTGTCTGTCCATGCAAAAGAATTTAAATAATATGTCTAACAGAATAATTTTTGACTCAGCTAATTTACATTACAATAAATTGGGCAGGTAACAAAGTATCCATAATAAAAAAATTCAAGAAATCATGTACCTGTAAATAGCAGACTTGAAATAAACTGAGTTATTGTGTCAAGCTCTGCATACCACAAATAGTCCCTTAGTAAATTCCTAACTTATGCTACATTGCATAACTTATGTTACATTACCCACAGACACATACAAAGATGTGTTCAAGACAACAAACCTAGTTTTGCCAAATATGTGTATATACTATCTGGAGAGAAGTGTGCACAGTGATGCCAGAGTTCCAAAACATAATGTAAATGGAGATCATCTGAATGTAGGATTGATCAGAAATCTGTCATCTCAACAGAAGTTGCAGTTGGCAACCAGTTTATAAGTTGATAAAATAGTACCTAACATTTTGAATTCTGTGCAAGTAGATCTTCTCTAAATGTCTCATTTGTATTATGGGGTAAAATATTTCAAATAAGTGAAGCTACTAGTCTCCACTTTAAATTTGCAAGTACTAGTGTGTTAGGGTTTATAGCATAAGGCTATTTAGCTAAGGTTGAGATTTCCAAAGCCAGCTGGGCCATAACAAGTTATTAAGCTAGTCAAGTCCAGAAAATGTTATGAGTAACTTCAGAGGGACTTTATCAAGGTGAATGGTCTACACAGCGGCAGATGAAATCCTATGTTGATAAATGCAAAGTATTTCACGGTGGAGAAAATTTTTGGAATACTCATAAACCTTATGTGGTTCTAAATTAAGTGTATTAATACAGGGAAAAGATCTGGGCATCACTGTGCTTCACTCAATCGATATCTAAGCTCAATGTACAGGTTAGGGTAAAACGAGTAAATAAAATGCCAGGATGCATAAGATATTGTACAGAGAACAATGCTGAAAAAAAATTATAGTACCACTATAAAAAAATATATCCAAGATGCAGTCTCATATAGAATATTGTATACAGTGCTGGTCACCCCATCTCAAAAAGATGTAGAAGTGGGTTCAGAGAAAGACAAGCAGTATGAGTAGAGGGCTGCTATCATACCTCAGTGGGTTACAGCTGAGAATACCAGATTCAGGACAAACTGCTGGAAAATAGGGCAGACTCACCCCCCCAGACTGGTGGATTGTTCTATTATTAAATATACTAAGCCAGTAACAGAAGTAAACATCTGTCTTACCACACTGGTTAACAAGTAGTCCAAAATGTTGTCACTTTTGGCATTCCTGCACTTGTTTCACCAACCAGACGCTAGATTTTAGGAAGAATAATTTCTGAAAGCCAATTTCATGAAACAAAGGATTCTTCTAATCTCAAAAGATCAGTCAAATACCCAGGCCAATATTTAACTCAAATTTTCTTAATAATCATGATGTTGCCAATTCTTTAGTAACTAAACTCTAAAGTTTTTTTGTAGGGGAAAAGAAGAAGAGAGTTAAAATCATTAATAGCTCGTATACATACAATCATTGCAAAGTTCTTATATAGGTTTGTACCAGTGATGAAATAAATTGCTAGCTGGTAACCTCCAGATGATTGGAAGGTCCTCTGTCCATTGACTAGAATGCTCCTTTTAGTGTAAGTAAATAGCCAAGAGATCAGAATAGGAAAGAGACAAATGGAGATGATCCCAAAGTCCTTTATATCTTGTTTGAAAAAAAAAGTTCCAGGCACATGGTAGAACTCGTAGCACAGTTTGTGGGAAATTATAGGCACAACATTGAGTCCATGGTCACATGAGCACATCACATGCCCTAACATGGCTTGCTCACTCAAACTTTAAGGCTCAGGGTCACTCCTGATGTAAGCTAGTTAATTGAAATATCCACCCTTTCCCAATTCGTAGGGCTCTGGGAGTAATTCTCTGTGGTTTTGCAAGGTCTTTTAACAATGAAGGACCCTTATACACTAATATCTTTATTTATTAACAATTACCAAACAGAATACACATGATAAGTAAAACTTAGGTGTGGAATTGGCTTACAAAAATGGTGTTTTGAAAACCCTGTATGAGAAGAGATTTGTGAGTTCTCCAGTCCATGGAGGAGTTCACAGTAGTACTATTTGGAGGATTATACCATATAGGATATGCCTCCTAATGCCAGTGTTATATATCTGATGTCATGAATCATACATTGTTGTATAAATAGTAATTACTGTTAAGGTGAGGAAGAAGGTAGGAGATTGTAAATCACACTGGCACATGCTCAGTTCTTTCAGGACAATCACTAATTAATATATTGTGCAGCTATTATATAAATCTTTGTGTGATGGATGTAGAAGGACCCTTTTGATGGAATCTGTCTAATAAAGGTAATTCATAACTTCATGGAAGTCACTCCTGATGTTGCTTTCTAGAGATCATATTTTAGTTGATATAGTAATTTTATAATATGGTATAGGAAATTTTATTTAAATACAATAACACGTGATTGCTAATTAGCACTTTTGGAACACAGCAGTGTTAATTGGTTGGTTTTTCCCTTATTAAATGAAATGATTACTTAATTTTATTTTATATTTTTCTGTCTAAGGTAGACAGAACTTGTCCAACTGAACTTTAAAATCTTAGATAAATTTTGGCAATTGGTACTGCTGCTGAATGAATGAGTCTCCTCCTACCCCACCCACCTACAGTTTATATACATTATATACATAGATGGTGATAAATATTTTAGAATCCATGCAACCACCTTCAATATGAAATACAAACATATCCAGGTATGCTGATAACTAAAATAATTCTTAGACAGGTCCATGGTTCTGTTCCATTCCATTCTGTTCCATGAAGTTACTTAAAACTATATAAATACAGGACTTGATTCAAAGGAAAGTGAAATAATAAATCAGAACAATAATGTTAATTGGTGCCAGTTAGTGCGTACAACAGTAGAAGTTGCAAAATGGTCTCGTATACTGCTGTTTTCACATTCATAACTTCCTAAATATTAGCTTTTTTAGATGAAATTTCACATTTAGTCCTTTCTGCAATTGATTTCCTTTTTAAATTCACCTACGGAGGAGTTAAAAAATACACATTTAATTTAAAAAAATAGAGTTGTACTCTAGTAAATACAGCTAATGAAGAAAGAGCATGGGACAGATCATCATCTGGTGTTAAGAGAGCTTCAGTGGCGTCAGTTGAGGATCTGTCCCTTTAAGTTTGAAACTTTGCTTCAGCATAGTGTTCAGTGGCATTAATGACTTTTCTTGGCAGGAGGAATCTTTTTTTTAACTATAATTTTCTTTTTAAATTGGAAAAATAATCACTTCTGAGCACCACTATTTACCACTACTAAGATTTTTACACCTCTAGCCCTGATGTGACTTCCTTTCATGTTCTTGGGCTGCTCAAAAAGCTTGGATTAGTGTACATGTTTTCACTAAAAAAAAAAAAAAAAAAAAAATAGAGCAAAATCCTAAAAGATTTCGTAGGAAAATATTGGTTAATACCTTTTATTTGTTTCTTTTGAAATACAAAGAAGACCTGAAAGGATCATTTTATTTTTTATTATTTTTTCCCCTTCCCAAAAAGTATTTACTGTACTGCTTTATTTTTACAGTACGGGTTCAGGTTTTCTGTATCCTAGTGGAGCCTAGGGCGAGTGGAGACCTAGTGAAATGATAGCATCACAAGCATCTAGTTTAATTGAGGAGGGAAGGAACTTTAGACTGTCTAAAATTCCACAGTTGGTTTCTTTTTTAATGTCTATTTTAATGTCTAGTGACTGACTAATACTTTGGAAAAGAGAAGTTTGTATTAGAGAGTCAACCCCTTACCTCTTCAATTAAAATATAATATCACTAGATACTTACGCATTTTTAGCAAAACCGAAGACCAAACCTGACATTCTTGGTATTTCTGTGGTTAAAAAAGAGGAAGCAGAAAATGCATCTATTTTTGAGGGAGAGAAGGATTAACTTTTGCAAGTCGTCTTTATGTGGGGCAAAGAAAAGATTGGCAGAAGTCCAATTTCTTAAAAAATTAATTTGAACTTTTAAAATCAGCTAGGTAAACATCTAGCTTCACATCAAGGATAGGAGAACATCATTTTACGAATATTCTCACTTTTGCTTATGGTTTTGCTGCATTCTAGAATATTCTGTAAATTCTCAGTTCCATTTTAAATGTTTGTTTCATTTGCTGCAAAGATGATAATACCAAATATTATTATTTATGGTATTCTAACGTAACCGCACCCAAAGGCCCAAGTTATATCAGGATCTCATTGTGCTATGTGCTGTAAAAACATATAATGAATTAATGTACCAGGCTTCTGCTGACCCAGCCTTGCTATAACAGTCTCTTGTCAAATAAATGTGCAGTGTGTGCAGTGCAGCAAGATTAGCGTTGGTTTTGAACTCTAACTTCTGCGTTTTCTGGCTTTGTTATTGTTAACTGTCAAGCTTTAATGTGTATTTATTATTTGTTTTCTTCCCTTTAATAATAAATTATCCGCAGTGCATTAGTTGAGACACTATAAAACAAATCTAATTACAGAAGACTTGAAAAGGTAACACTTATTCCATAGTACCAGCTGAGCTGGTATGTATCCTAATGTGCTGCACTTATTCCACATGTTGAAGAACCACCAGGAAAAGCAGTATTCAAAAGCAAGACAGATGAGGGATAAAGGGCTCTGTAATGTTGGAACAGTACTCATCTAAAGACATTGAAATATTTAAGTTTAAAAAAAATGGAGTTCAAGTATTTCATATTCTTAGTAAGACTGACATCCATATCAAAGTTAGCCTGTTTATGAAGAATGGTAAGTAATCTATAATATAAGATTTTTTGCAGATGGGAATAGGTTAATATTTTACTAAGTAGGCTTGTATTTCATGAGTGCTAAGTGACATATCTTCTAACATGAATGAAATCCATTCAACGCCCAATGGAGGACTCAATGGAAATTGAAATGACCCTTTACAGTAATTGAATACCCAAATGGTACTCTGCAAAAAATGCTAAGAAACATTCTTTTTACCCATTGCGAAGACAATATTGTAGGTCACACAATTACCTTCAGTATAAAATGTAAAGCGCTACATTATAAAATCAGAGATATTACCAAGAGGAGGAGTTGGGAAATAACTGAATTGCACAACACATATAGACTTCAGTAATCAGTAAGACTGACCAGATCACAAATAATTTAGAGATTATGCAATGTGATAAAATATAGTCATTTTTTAATTTTTTTATTGCACTGAATTAAAAACCGGGGGAGAGAGGGGAGAAAGAAAATTGGCCAACTAGCATAGAAAGGAATCTTTTATATGCTGAATTCCCAAAATAATAAACAAGCATGATTATCTTTTTGTTCTGTGTTTGTATAGCACTTAGCACAATGGGGTCCTAGTCTAAGGTTGAGGCTCCTAGATGCTACAATAATAATAGTAATAATGAATAATAAACACTATCTTACTTAAACTGGAAAAAATAACAATGAAATCATGGTATGTTGCAACACTAAACAGTTTAGAGGAGGCGTCGGCAAGCTTTTCGAAGGGCCGTCCCCAACTCTGCCCTCTGACCCTCTCCCAATGCCAGTGATAAGAGAGGACTGA
>ML685898.1:2173789-2210276 GCA_007922175.1 Pelusios castaneus
TGTGTGTGTGTGTGTGTGTGTGTGTGTGTGTGTGTGTGTGTGTGTGTATATATGCACTTATCAAAATCTTACTTCTTTAGTGTTCGTTTTTACCCTATTGGGAAACAAGCCAATAATAGGAAGCATGGCCTTGTGGTTAAAGTATGAACATTCATTATTAATGTCAAAAGGGGTCACTTCACATTTAAACTAGTTTATCTAAAAGTAGATTTGGGATATCAGTATTATTTTTAGTGTAGGATTGAAATTTTTGTTTGCTTTATTTCCTATACAGAAGAGAAGACTGAGGGGAGATTTGATAGCAACCTTCAACTACTTGAAGGGTTGCTCCAAAGAGGAGGGAGCTAGGCTGTTCTCGAGGGTAACAGACGACAGAACAAGGAGCAATGGTTTCAAATTACAGCTGGGGAGGTCAAGGTTGGATATTAGGAAAAACGTTCTCACTAGGAGGGTGGTGAAGCATTGGAATGGGCTATCTAGGGAGGTGGTAGAAACTTCATCTTTGTAGATTTTTAAGGCTAGGTTAGACAAAACCCTGGCTGGGATAATTTAGGGGGAGTGGTCCTGCTTTTTAGCAGGGGGTTGGACTAGATGACCTCGTGAGGTCCCTTCCAACCCTATTATTCTATGATTCTATGATTCTATATCATAATAATGAAGTTCTCTATTATTAACATAAACTCATAGATCTGAAAATTTGAAATTGCTTATCGTTGTGTGTGCTTTTTTTTTTCCCAAGTAATTGAATGGATTTATGTGAAAGGCAAAAGACTGTAGAAGTGAATCAACCTTTCAACCTGAATAATTATTAAGGAGTTTCCAAAACAATACGGACAGAAACAAAGCAAAAGAGTGTGTTTTGTTTGAATTGTATAATGAAAATTGGGAATTCTCACAGAAAAATAACAATATACTAGAATAAAAACAAAAATATTTTTTGCCTCTTTTGACTAGAACTGATAGAAAATAGAACCGAAGTTGCCTTTTTAAAATGTAAATATGTAATATGTTAATTGATGAAGCAATACCTCTACATTGCAAAAAGATTCGTGAGTGAGATTGTTTCAGTATGGTTGTATTAATAATCTATAGAAATATATAAAATCACCCACCCAACTTTGTTATATTCTGATGCCACAGATGTGTGGTAGAGGAAGGAGCAGTCTTAGCCATTTTGCTGGCTAGGGTAGAAAAAGTTTAGCACTCCTCTCTGCGGCCAAACTGGGGGGAGAGGGGGGAAAGCCAGCAGTATGCACACCCACCCCACTGCAGTCACTCAGAATAACCACCTTGCTTACCCATGCCTAAAGCCAGCCCTGTCAATCAAGACCATATGTATTCAAATCTTCAAAGATAAAAGGCAAGTGAGTCAAAAAAACCATTTTTAAAGTGATGACAATATATGGAGACACGATAAAAGGCTGGGGTGCCAGTATTGTTTGAGTTGAAAAAATCTATATTCATCCCATTTCCACAATTTCAAGACATTTTCCTTTGTAATATTGTCTTAACCACATATGAGGGTATAATTGTAACGTTCTAAATTTAAGTTTGATCACAAACATCTCATTTAAACTCAGACAGCAAGTTGTTTTTATATAGTTTTAAAAGTTCGAAATATGTATTTCACATAATCCTCGTTCATAGAATTTGTAATTCGTCTTTGTATTAGAAGCCTGTATTGTGTAATCTTTTTATGTAAAAATTATAAACAATAGAAAAGAACATTTAGGTGCCCAAGAACCTGGAATCTACTGTCAAAAAAAGTACCATGGTGATTCATGCTTTAGAAATACAGATGTATAGGTGGTTCAGAAGAGATTGTCACATGATTATTTTAGTATAATTGAGATGGAAAGCTACTGACAGCTTTCTCTAGTTTAGTACTAATGGTCTGAATTCAATATGTTTCGGACTTACTGCTGTGTTTAATTCTAATATGTAAGTTTCATTTCTGTCTCTCTTCCTACTTACAGGTTGCTCTTGGAACAGTAACTAATGTGGAGGAAGCAGTAAAGTGGATAAGTTACACTTATCTTTATGTACGGATGAGAGTAAATCCATTAGTATATGGCATCAGTCACAAGGCTTATCAGGTATAAAATGCATTTTAAAAAAAAATCTAACCTGCTTTCTGGTTCTGTAATCCTTTCCTGATGTGAGGATAAATATTTGCTTATTTCTACTTTACCTGACATCAGCAATTCTTTAAGTATTTGAAAGGGAGAAGATATTTTCTATAGCAAAGTGTTATTTTTAAAAGTAAATTCAAAGATCCTTTCTGAGTTGTCCTGTCTGTTGAAAGTTTTTACCCACTATTAAATAAAATATGCTTTCAATGGCTAAATTAGTGATCATCACACCAATTCTTATCAAAACAGCTAATGTGCTCTAGTCACTCTCAGCCAAGTTTTCTTGAAGCCATAGATCTAATCTGCACACAGTTTTTCCTGTGTGTCATATTTGTTTTAGAAGATCTCACCACTTGCAGTATCATAAATTATTAGCCGGCATATTTGTTAATTTAACAAATTAATAAAATCTATCATTCAATCATATTTGAAGTATTTTTCTTCTTGGGATCCAGTCATTTTATGAGATTTATTCCTTTGTCTGATGTTGTTTTTAGAAGTTGTTTTGTATATTGGAGTAAATCAGAGCACAGTTTTATATATATACATATATTTTCCATAGGTACAATTCATTATTTTTACTGTTTGGTGCATTTCATAGTTTACATGTAATGTAAATACCTATTTTTCTTTTATATTGCTGCATATGCTCTACTAAAGCCTTCAACAAGAGTAATTTGATAGGCAGGAGAGGAATATAAACTGGTGGGAGGAAAAAGGAAGGAAATGTTTCTCTAGGAGATTGATTATTTTGTTTTTAAATGGCTACTGTTTGAAGCTGCTTAGAGATTTTAGTGGTAGGCCTAGCCCTGTTGGATGTAGTTCAGTGGTCAGAGTGCGGATGAGATGGTCAAAGGTTCATGATAAATTTCATTTGTTCCACATCTCCGCAGTTTGTTGTATGGCTTCACATTTGTTGCATGACTGTCAACACCCATGTTTTTATTACATACAACATTTGTAGCGGTATGCCAGTGTCAGATTTCAAGTCAAATATCTTGTCCATAGAGGCTGGAAGTGGGATTAAAACCACAGGAAAAGTGGATAAGATTTCCGTAGTTCTCAGAACATTATGTTGAAGTTTAATTTAAATATTTTTGACAGTCATTTAGAATGGCTTTCTTAGCGCAATCATCCCAAATACATATTAATAAAACTCTGATATTGCACTATCATGTATTTGTGGATGGTTAGCCAAACTCACATAGCCAGGTAAATGAAAAGTATGATCTAAGTTGTTATCAAATACTATATTTACCTGAGGTTCAACAGTAGGAGTTTTGTCTTATCCTAGCTCTGTAGAATTCCTTCGCGCTCCAAGACCCACTTCTCTGGCATGCATTATTGAATTTTGTAGCAAATTGATTTAAGCATACTGGATACTTAACGAAAATATGTGTAGTAACACTGAATGATATGAAACCATCATTAACAAGAATAATTTTTTTAATAAAACTAACAAAAAAATTGTTACTCTTCAATCACCTTTGTGCCATTCTTCAGCAAGTGCTACCCTTGAAAGTCCACCAATGTTCTGCCTTTCTTGCCGCTGTCGTCTTCTCTACCTCATTTCTACTGAATCATTTTGAAGTGGCCTTTGCTGTCTCGTGTTTTGATAGAAACAGAGTGCCTCTATTAGGGGTATTTCTCATTCATGTCTGAATAGGATAGAGCGAGTAGGTCTGCAGACACGATATTATTTTCTTTCCTGGATAAATGTGATTTCAGTTTTTATATTATAATGCCATGTTATGTCATACAGAGTGCAAGGCAGTTATGCAGTTTCACATGCAGCATAACTATAGTTTTACCCAGTTAGGCAATTCCCTTTCTACCTAATCCAGTCATGCATGTTTAGTTTTCATAATCTGTATACAGTTATTTCTTAATGATCCTGATAATCTTGTAATGTGCTAATTTATGTATTCATATTGGCAGCCAGCCATTATTAGCCAATCTAGCCATTCAGAGTGCATTGATTTGCATAATCACTTTTTGGGCAGATTGTCCCTAGATGTATAATGGGGGTGGGAATGTGCCAAAGAACCTTCTCTCTCCTTTCTCCTCTTTATGTCCTGCGTAAGAGCTATATATTACCATAGTTCCTGTTCCCATGGGGTCTCACAGTACCACAGAAGGTGCAAGGAAGGAAGGAAGATGAGGCAAGGGAAAGCAAGGTTGTGCCTCCCACTCCCCCATCAGCCTGAAGACCTGCTCCGCAAAGGAGTGTAAGCAGCTCTTGCAGTGAATCAGGAAGTTAGAATGCCTCTCAGTAACAAGTACCTGGGGCAATGATTTTCCAAAGCTCACCTTATTTGGGGTTGTATCTAACAGTCATTATTGAGACATGTACAGTCAATAACTGTTCTGTAAATATGCAAATCTCTTATCTTTGCTTCTCCAATTCTGCTGTTCTGCTCAGCAAGTGTTTTCAAAATTACAAACAGTTTGCCAGCAGCAGTGATGACGTCTGAGCCCTTTTGCTGAAGCAGAAAAACTCAAAAAATTACATTAAAGAGGATAGGAAAGAAGCAAAGAGAATTAGTTGTATTGCTGAAAAGGAAAATTATGTTTTGTTTTGTTTGAAGGGATTTTTAAAGGTAAACACTTTGACTCTTTCCTTCCTTTCAGTCTCTTTTTTCTACTGTCTTTCACCCCTTCTCCTTCCACAGATCGGCAAAGCTTTTTGTCCTCATAACTAACGTATGATGGTGTTTATAATGTTTCTGAATTTTGGAGAATCCCAGTCTCTTTCTTTTTTAGTCAGTTTAGGAAAATTGTAAATAAAAAATATAGTGTAGCTTTTCTCAGAAAAAGACCTTGCTTTGAGGAATACAGTGAAATAAAGAAGGGGATAAATTGCATAATGGATTAAAGAATTTATAAAATAGCCTTCTGTTCAGGAGTTTGTTGATAAATTATATTTGGACTTGGTGATTTTTTTTCTCTTTCATTTCCATTTTGAACATTGTTTTTAAAATATCAATATGAAAAGAAACTGATCTTTCTTCTGATTGAGGCCTTAATCCTGATAATTTACAGGCATGGTTAACTTTATGCCTGTGAATAGTCCAGATCTGTTCAATCTCCAGGAGGCTGCTGTTTTAACTACTTCTGAGCTGCTGTTGCAGTTCCTGCTGCCTAGGAACTGAAATCATTTGATTTGGTCATAGAGTCTCTAGACAGGACCTCTGTTGTTAAAATCCTTCAGGATTCCTGACTGTAGAGACTCAATCATGAGGACGCTAACTACAGAAGCACAGACCTAAAGCAGCGTTTCTCAAATTTTAGTTCGAACTAATTAATTCGAACTAATTTTAGTTAGTTCGAATTAACTTTATTTGAACTAGAAAAAATTAGTTCGAACTAAGCAAGTGCCATTCATGGCACTTGCTTAGTTCGAATTAGCAATTTCCATTGAATTCAATGGGCCGATTAGTTCAAACTAAGCAATTAGTTCGAACTAACATGGCCACATTGGTTAATTCGAACTAACTAGTTCGAATTAACCCTTAGTTCGAATAGGCTATTCAAACTTATTAGTTTGAATTAAGGAAGCCCTTAATTCAAACTAATGAAAGCCTAGTGTAGCCATAGCTTTAGTTAGTTCGAATTAAGCTTCCTTAATTCGAACTAACTTGCCAGTGTGGACATAGCCTTTGTGCCCTCCTCCCACTTACATTTCCTATAAAAGAATAAAAATGTTTTGATAGGAAGCCTGTATCTGTTCATTTCAAAAGAGATGTACATAGAATACTGGCCCTTGAAATTTGTGGGAAAGTACTAACAACATTTTCAATTCCTTGCACCTTCATTGCCTGTTGTGGCTCCTCTTCTGCCACCTCCATTTGGGTTTGTGTGACCCACCAATCAAAAAATCTGTTCTAGAACGTAGTCCCCATGATTTTTGACTTGGAAGTATAGTTAAAGTGACACTGGGCCTCTCTCTAACCCTCTCTCCTTGGCCATAGGTGCCTTCAAACTGTAATCAAAAAGCAGCAGCCCCAGCATCTCTGCCCAAAGAGCAGCAGGCAGGGGCAAACAGTGCTGGGCACCCAGCTATGCTCCAGCAGCTCAGCCAGAACTATATTTTAGTAATAAATAGAGCAATCATCATTAATCTTTCATCACTGTAACTATCCAGGGTCAAGTAACTTTCCTGAAATTTTTGGTGAAATGTTGTATAATCGGAGATGAACCAATAAAGACTGCATATTCTCATTTTTATTCATTGTTGATATGTGTATCAACTTGTTGTGGATTTAGTGTGAATACAACTTGTTATAATTAGGACTAAACTAATTCTTGGTGTGATAATCATGAACTTATTTTGTTTGTTCTGCAATTATATTTTGTTTATGGCTTTTAGAAGAGCAAAATTATCTCAGTGAAATACCTCATTTGTCTCTCTTGTATTTTGTGCACGTATCTAGATGGATCCAGGGCTGGAGAAGCACAGAGAACAACTTGTGATTGAAGTTGGCAGAAAGCTAGACAAAGCCCGCATGATTCGTTTTGAAGAAAGAACAGGATTTTTTTCTTCAACAGATTTAGGCAGAATTTCCAGCCACTATTATATTAAATATAATACTATTGAGGTACGATAACTTGTTCTACTTCTGGTATACTTTTTCTTTTAGCCCTTTATGTAAAATGGTCATGAGAAGATGTTGTAGGACATGTAGCCAACTTAAAACTGATTCCTTTTTCAAATCATGGTTACTAAAAGAAATTATTTAAACACATGGCAATAATGAGAGCTCAGAAGTGATTGATTTGGTTTTGGAAGATAATTTCTAGATTCTCTGCCCCCTTTTAAGACTTCGATATCTTATCCCCTGCATTTCTGTTTTCAGGAAATAGAACTTTCATACATAGGACACACTAACAAAAATGTTTGTGTGGGTAAAATTCTTTTACCTTGTCTTTCGTGTGATAGAATTTATCCGTGCGGTACAGGTAAATGTTAATGCACTGACGCATGTGTACATGTGCATATGCGCTCCAAACTCTTCCTGCTCCATTGGAGGTTGGGAGATGAAAATCTGTCTTCGTCCAGGAAAACTTACTGGGATCAGAGGGTTGGGGGAGGGATGGAGTAGCTGCAGTTTTCCTTGAGCAAAAACTACACTATTGTGCTCCTACATTTTTTAATTATTGTCATTATATAATAGATATATTAACTTACACACACTAACATATCGAAGCCAAGAGTTTCAAAAGTGACTAAGGATTTTGGATGCCTCAATTTTTGGGTCCCCAACTTCAAGACAACTTAAAAGCAGCTGGTTTTTAGAAAGTGCTGAGAAGGACCCCTGAACATTGGTCCTCTTTAAGTAGTTTTAAGATGGATATTCAGTAACTGAGTTTAGCATTGCCCACAGAGGTTTCTTTGGCACTTGTTTGCTCACAAACAACTGTGTCTTGTTTGTTCACAAACCACTCAGAGACCCTCCCATTCACCATTTACTGGTGTAGTTTATTTTCAGTGTGCATTTCCACCACCTTCTTACTATATGCAGCTCGAGCTAGTAGCCTGCGGACCTCTAAGCTTCTGCAACCAGGCAGGAAGAGCCTCTGCTCACCTTCCACCCTCCTTACTTCTTTTCCCCAGCCTGTATATAGCCATTGGCTAATTAAACTGACATCTGCTTCCCATTTATCAATCAAGTACAGATTTCTGTAGCCAGTTCCAATTTACCTCATTTAATTGCAGCTGGTGTGACAAAGGGCTGGCTAAGGAGTTGCTGCTCAATACCCTGTCACACTGAGACACCTACTCTATAAAATATTGGAGATTTTCCCTTTTGAGTTGTTATTGAATTGTCTTTATGCTAGTAGAACAAAATCATTGCTTATACATTTTTATTTTGAACTCTAAATCACATTTTTTTTTTTTTTTTTTTTTTTAGACTTTCAATGAACTTTTTGATGCTCACAAAACAGAAGGTGATATTCTTGCTATAGTATCTAAGGCAGAAGAATTTGAACAAATAAAGGTAAGACTACATAACTTCATCTAGAATGACACTTTTAATGAATATTGACTCTAATCCACAATACTAGGTCCATAAAATGCATGACCAGTGGTTGGAGAATGAGTGGAGCTTTTAGAATCCTCTGTATGCCAAGTACTCAGAGCCTGATGGAAATGGCCCCCAACTGGTTCCCTAGAGGGGCCAAACATTTAACCTATTTAAATAAATTTTACACTGAGACTGTCAATAAATCAAAAAAATGTAGATATATTATGTGTGCATTCTCTTCAATGAGAATTTAAAATGCTATGCATTATTCAGATTGTAGATATGAATATTTCTTTACTTGTATTAAGATTTAATCTTATTAACAGTGGAAACTTAATATCATGAATCATAGTACTTCACAGTTTTGAGCTAAGAACATATTATTCTACATGCAAACTATATGACTATAATGAATGCATTTAATGTTAATTCAAATTTGCCCTAATCCAGATGGACAGAGGTTTTACTCTGGTCAAATAAAAAATGGAATCTCATCAGATGGAGGATGGTAGGGTCAGAAGATTCAATTTTTGTGGCATATCAAATTTTTGGGTGTCAATGGCAACCTTAATAAATGGTGATGAATAATAAAATGTAATTGTGTCACTATTAAGATAGTTTCAATTAGGTTCTATTAGCTACTGTCTGGAAGAGGGTTTTTTTTATTATTATTGTTATTTTGTGTAAAACCAGATTCTACTTAAAATAATGCTTCTAAGAGATCATGGAAATGTAATTTAGTGTGAAAGTTTTAACCAAGTTACTCCAATCTCTTCAAACCTATTAATTGTGTTTTAGGTAAGAGAAGAAGAAATAGAGGAGCTGGATGCCTTACTGAACAATTTCTGTGAACTTTCTGCTCCTGGAGGTGTGGAGAACAGTTATGGGAAGATAAATATCCTCCTTCAGACATATATTAGCCGAGGAGAGATTGATAGTTTCTCCCTTATTTCGGACTCAGCATATGTTGCACAGGTAAAAAAAAAAATCTATAAAATCTATTCATCTCTTTCTTCACTTGTTTCATTTCCCCAGCTGTATGGCTAGGTATGTGGGCCTAGATTTTCAAACCTGTCGGCACATATGATTTGAAAATCTAAGCACTATCTCTTTTGAGGTCTCAAGACAGAATATTTTTGATTTAATGGAAAATAATTTCCAACTGCTCATTTAGGAGGCCAGATTGTACTCTTTTAGTTACATTTGAATTAGTTTTCCGGAACAGAATTGTGATTAAGTAGTTTAAATGGAAATTGCATACAAAATGCTAACCTTAAAGTTCATTGTTTACTAAATTTACTAAAAAGTTTAAATCCATTTAATCTTTCTGCCTTCTAATTTTGTGTTTTGTTTTTCAACGTGTGATTTGGGATTAAAAATTATAAAATGGTTTTAAATCAGAATATGCGCTATTAATCTTGGCTTTACAAATCTTAGGTAGGCTGCTTGAGGGTGAGGGGAACCACATACACACTCATCAGAATTTGCTTTATGCCACATACCATTAAACACCTAGATTGGCTGTAGAAGTTCACCAGTCATATAGAGATTGGCATTTGCTTAATTTGAACATACATTTATTTCAAAAAAGGACTAGCCAGAATGATCTTGTAGAGTGTCAAAACATAACTTCAAGTTGTCTGTGCATTGTGACTGTCAGTGTTTGGACTGAAAATTTATGAAGCCTGAAAGGGGATGTCAAACGTTATTGAAAAAACCTCCATAGTTCCAAGGATTAGACTAGGCTGGCACCCACACAATAATGGCAGAACAGCCCATGTTCTTGATTGTTAGCTTAGTTTGACATCAAAGTGGTAATCAACTTGAGGGGTATTTGCTCACCACATGTATATAACTACTGGAAATCTATGAATTTATAAATAGTGCTGATTCTTCACAAGTCTACTACAGTCCCTCCTACGAAGTCAAGAGGGCCACTTGAACTCCCCTTAAAAAGACACACAAAGAATCTGGGGTGGTGCTTTTAAAAATTAACAATTTTTTTTATTGCATGAGCTTTCGTGCGCAAAATTCCCTCTTTGTCAGATGCTGATGAAGTGGGATTTTCTCCCATGAAAGCTCATGCGATAAAAAAACGTTTTAATCTTTAGAAGTGCCACCAAATTCCTTGTTTGTTTTGCTGGACTAGATTAACACAGCTACCTCTTTGGAATTTAAAAAGACATCTATTTTCTGCCTTGAGGATTCTAAAATAGGCAAATGACATAAAGCACAATTCATGAACAATTGCATGTGTCAACCAATATTAAATGTATGTGGTGGGTTATAAAGTTGTAGCTTTGGTGCCAATATAGGAGTATTTCTACCTCTTCATTAATAATCAACAGCATAGTATAGTCTGACATTGTTCTGTCCACATCTGGGCACACCATTTTGGGAAAAAATAATAAAAATGATATGTAAGTGATATTAAGGATGAGAATTAAAACATTTTTAAAGCATAGATATATTTTGTTAAGATTGTCATGCCACTTTAGCTTGTTTCTTTATGCTCCAGTCTCACAGCATGTATAGGCTTTCCTAAGCTCATTATACATACCATAAAGGCTGTGATACATGCAAAACAAGATCATTTTAAAGAGAAAGCTCTCAATCTTCACATTTCAGTTTATAGCTTTTATTTCTGTGTCTCAACTGCAGCATTGTTAAAGCAGATGATATGGTCCCATACTCAGGTGCTCAGTTTGTAAATGTGCATAATAATTTACATGGAGAAATGGGTGCTAGTGCTTAGAATTACAAAATATTTCAATTGCAGTTCTACTCTGAACAATGACTATTTAAATAAAAAAAAAAAAAAAAAAACCTCATTCTTCCTCAGTAGAAGAATCGTAGCTGCATCTTTAATGGTGAAATATTTTAGTACCTTTTTTTTTATTCCTGTTATTACTGCAGGGCCAGCACAGAGTGAATTCTATTTTGCATAGTGAATCATCAACAGAATTGCTAGTTTATTTCCTGCTATAAAGTCAGATTCTTTCCTCAAGTACACCTAAGCAATCTCACTGAAAAACAATGGGTGTATAATTGGGCAGAAATTAGCCTGCAGAATATTTGTCATTGGCGTGTCAATATGTATGGGATGGATAAATTATTTCTGATGTACAATCTATAAAGAATTAATCTGGATGTTCAGATGCAAAGTTAAGTTTGCAGGGAATATAAATAAGGGGACAGCAAACATTTCTGTAAACTAAGTAAATGTGATTGAGACATCATTGGAAGCAAAACTCAAGAGTGCTGCTAGAACATTATCGTAGTCAGAGTTGGGAATCCTGCAAAAAACCTACAATTGAACCAGATTCTCCTTACTACCAGACTTACGCTTTAATCACTTCCCCTCAGCATGAATGTCGAATTTTAAACTTTTGAACCTGGTCAGGTTTACTGTAACTAGAAAAAGTATTTCTATCAAAAATTGTTTCTCTTTACTTCAACAGTATCACTTTGATAATTGCTTAATTGTATGTATTTACTGTCATGATCCCATTAAATAATGATGAAGCAGTTTTAAGAGATTTAAACAATCATTAGATAGAAACCACAAAATAACTTTTTCAAGAATATTTTAGCTAAAACTTAACAATAAAAGTTTCAAAGGGGTAGCCATGTCAGTCTAGTTCAGCAAAATAAACAAGGAGTCTTGTGGCACTTTTAAAGACTAACACATTTGTTTATAAATGTATATATATAAATGTGTTAGTCTTTAAAAGTACCACAAGACTCTTTGTTTAACAGTAAAAATATATTATTTTGGTAGTCTGATGAAACAAATATGCTGTATCCAATGAGAAATGTTTGAGCTGATTCTGATGTTTTTCTTCATCTTGATATTTCACTCTGTAGAATGCAGCTCGTATTGTTCGAGCCCTTTTTGAGATCGCTCTTAGGAAACGATGGCCTGCAATGACTTACCGGCTACTGAACCTCAGCAAAGTCATTGACAAGCGGCTATGGGGATGGGCCAGCCCTTTGCGACAGTTCTCAGTCCTACCACCATCAGTCCTCACCAAGCTGGAGGAAAAGAATCTCACTGTGGATAAGATGAAGGACATGAGGAAAGATGAAATAGGTAATAATAATAATTAATAAGCAATGTCCTGCTTAAATATTAGGCTCTATGTTCTCCTTACATTGCGTAGGAATTTGCTATTAATCCTATTGATTTTTGCCTGTTGGGAAATCAGGTCCTTCATTACTTGCAACTTGAATACTGTTTATGTGAAAAAGAATGAAAGTGGGGAATTATAACAAAGGACAGTACCAATAAGTGGTTCATGCCTGCTTCTGAATGATCAAATTCATTTTCATTTAACCTGAGGAGTTCTTTGCCACAAGATTATCATTCCAGCCAGGAGCTTAGTGGCATTTAATAAAGGATTTGATATATATCAGTAATGGGAAATCCACAATTACATTTATAGCAATAAAAACAATTTTAGAAGGTATATATAAGTCTTTATGTATTAGTTATCCACCAACTGATGGGATCAGGGGAGATGGTTAAGAAGAAATTTTCTCTATTTTGTATACTTGTTACACTAATTTTGGAGGGATACTTTAGATCCTGGGCTTCAGTTTGCATTTCAATCAGGCCTCTTGTTCAAGATGCTACTTTTAAAAGCATTTTGTTGTAGAATAATCAGGGTTGGGCCACTTTTAGCTGTATTTGTTACCAAAAAATAAAATAAAAAATCCTGGGATTTTCAAACTGTTCCCAAATATATAATGGAAATAGTCATTCAGCATCTTTTGAATCCTGAACTGGCTTGACTCAACTGAGATGACCTTGGTACCTGAGTTGAGAAGTAATCAGATCATTTCCAAGCTAAGGTCCCAATCCAACAAACACGTACAGCACCTTACCCATGTGAGTAGTCTGAAAAGTTAAATACCATGCATGTGTTTGCAGGATATGGGCCTATGTTTTTATTTTAAAAATCAAATCAAGTGCTTAAAATAAACCACCAAAGGTTTTTTTTATCCATGTCTTGATAAATACTTGAAGCCTATGTGTGCTCGTATGTTCTGTGGCTTTTCAGATCTGTACTTTACGCATTTTAATGAATCAATGGAATCAATGGCTCAGTGTCTAGTTGGCAACCAGTAATGAGTGCAGTCCCCCAAGGGTCGGTCCTGGGGCCAGTTCTGTTCAACATCTTCATTAATGATCTGGATAATGGGATAGATTGCACACTCAGTAAGTTCACGGATGACACCAAGCTGAGTGGAATGGACAGGATTCAGGGAGACCGAGACAAATTGGAGCATTAGGCCAAAATAAATCTCATTAGGTTCAACAAGGACAAGTGCAAAGTCCTGCACTTAGGACAGAAAAATCCCATGGCTGAGGACCGATTGGCTAAGTAGCAGCACTGTAGAAAAGGAACTGGGGGTTATGGTGGATGGGAAGCTGGATATGAGTCAACAGTGTGCTCTTGTTGCCGAGAAGGCCAATGGCATATTGGGCTGCATCAGTAGTAGTGTTGCCAGCAGATCGAAGGATGTGATTATTCCCCTCTATTTGGCACTGGTGAGGCTGCATCTGGAATACTGTGTCCAGTTTTGGGCTCCCGTCTACAGAAAGGATGTGGACAAATTAGAAAGAGTTCAGTGAAGGGCAACAAAAATGATTAGGGATCTGGGGCACATGACTTATAAGGAGAGACTGAAGGAGCTAGGCTTATTTAGTCTGAAGAAGAGCAGACGAAGGGGGGGATTGGATAGCAACCTTCAACTACTTGAAGGGGTGCTCCAAAGAAGAGGGAGCTAGGCCGTTCTCAGTAGTAACAGAGGACAGAACAAGGAGCAATGTTTTCAAGTTGCTGCTGGGGAGGTTGAGGTTGGATATTAGGAAAAACTTTCTCACTAGGAGTGTGGTGAAGCATTGGAATGGCTTACCTAGGGAGGTGGTGGAATCTCCAGCTTTGGAAACATTTACGGCCTGGTTAGATGAAACCCTGGCTGGGATGATTTAGTGGGAGTGGTCCTGCTTTTAGCAGGGAGATGGACTAGATGATTTCATGAGGTCCCTTCCAGCCCTAAGATTCTATGAAATTTGTACTTTCACAGTATTATGTCAGTGCTTAATGCTAGTATAATGTGGGAGTGAATGGCCCTGCACTTTTTTTTTTTTAATCCTGTGATTTTTCATGAGCACTTAGGATGTTTGATTAAAAGAGTTTTACTCCCTGAGATTTCAGTAGGAATGACCCTTATAATTAAACTGAGTTTAGGTGTATTTCTACATGTATATAGAATATGTATAGGTCTATTTTAAGTGTATTATCTTTCATGTGTAAGCACATGGAGTCGAGTATTTGAAGATGGAAATAGATAATTAGTGATTAGATACTATGGTAATGAGTGTCCTTTATCCCTGTAGATCATTGCTACTTTCCCTGGGGGGTCGGTAATGTGATGTCCAGTGATCAGTTGATGACATTAGTATGATCGTGAATTTGTGCAAAGCATGAAAAAGCCAACACATAATAGGAGCACCATCAGGTTTTGATTTATGTCAGAAAGGTTTGTGCAGATTGAATTGCATCATAACATTTCATAGGAGATGTGAACAAACCCTCTTTAAACAGAAAATGAGGCAAACACCTCAGTGGTCACCAGTCACAAACAATGGAATTGATCATATCTGAGTGCCCCCTTCATTCTTTCCTTGGGAGACTGAAGGACATTCATCACCTCACTGCTGCAATAATGTGCTGTCTCACAAATCTATATATGAATTTGTAAACATTGCTGTGTACTCAAGCCGTACAAAAAGAAGCAGCCCTGTAAATGCCTAGGAAAAAATACAAAGTGCATCCCTGAGAGCTGTTACTTATTTAATGTTCTTCTCCCTGTTTGTTTGTTCTTTCTTTCTCTCTTTCTTTTCAATCCCTCCACTCTCAAGCCTTCCCAAAATCCACCCCCTCCCAGAAACAGAATTCAGAGCCTTGTCGAACTATGGAAAGAAACCATTTTCAATCTATTACCTTATTTGCAGCACCTCTCTCTACTAGTTTCAGTATGAGGCACCTTCCCACTCCCCTTTCTAAGTGGCATGCTTACTTAGGAGTTAAAACAAAGAAGAGAAATGTTGTCTGGCAGGGAAACACTTCCCAAACCCCAGGGCTATTGGGAGATAGAAAAAGAGTTCAGATAGGTGCCAGCTCTCAATTTGTAAGCACCTAGAGCAGTGGTTCCCAACTTGTGGCCTCGTGGAGGGCTTTCAAAGTGGCCTGTGGCTCCTGTCTCACTAGCAGCAGAAGAGACCCACTGCCAAAAGACCCATGCAAAGTGCTAAAAGATGAGTGCATGCTCCTTGCTACAGTCAAGGAGATAGGAGATCAGTGCTCCCCTCCCACTGGCTGTAGCAAGGAACACAGCAAAGCACTCCATCTGGGTCCGTAGGCACTGGGAGCCCTGCAGGAGCCAGAACAAGTGGGGAGCACTGATTTCCTAAACCCCTGGCTGCAGAAGAGAACCACTGCCTAGGGATAAGGCGAAGCACATGGTGCTACCAGATGTATGCAGTTTCATTGCTGTAGGCAAGGGGACAGGAAAGCCTCCTCTCTTAACTCCTTCATTTGGATGTAGGGAAAGGGGACTGTTGGCAGAGATTTATGGCCCTTCAGGGTAGTAAAAATTATATCTGTCCCTCGAGCCAAAAAGGTTGGGAACCCCAAACCTAGAGAATAATAGAGTAATAAGTAGGGCTGTCAAGTAATTAAAAAAAAAATCGTGAATAATTGTAAAAACAATGAAAGTTTCATAGACTCTAAGGTCAGAAGGGACCAGTATGATCATCTAGGCTGACCTCCTGCACAATGCAGGCCACAAAACCTCACCCATCCACTCCTTCAATAAGCTTCTAACCTATGACTGAGTTATTAAAGTCCTCAAATCATGATTTAAAGACTTTACGATACAGAGAATCTACCAGCAAGTGAGTCATTCCCCTTGCTATAGAGGAAGGTGAAATACCTCCAGAGTTCTAGCCAATCTGCCCTGAGGGAAAACTCCTTCCTGACCCCAAATATGGCGATCAGTTAAACTCTCATCAGCCAGTCACCCAAGAAAGAATTCTCTGTAATAACTCAGAACCCACCCCGTCTACACTCCCATCTTAGGCTACTAGCATATCCACCACCAGTAGTCAAAGATCAGTCAATTACCAAACTAGGCCAACCCATCATAAATGTATCAAACTCAGTTTTGAAGGCAGTTATGTTTTTTTGCCCCCGCAGCTCCCCTTGGAAAGCTATTCTCTGATGGTTAGAAACCTGTGTCTAATTTCAAGCCTAAATTTCCTGATGGACAGTTTGTAACCATTTGTTCTTGTGTCCACATTGGTGCTATACTCAAATAATACCTCTCCCTCCCTGATATTTATCTCTCTAATGTATTTATAGAAAGCAATTGTATCTCCCCTCAACCTTCTTTTGGTTATGCTAAACAAGCCAAGTTCCTTAAGTCTCCTCTCATAAGGCAGGTTTTCCATTCCGCAGATCATCCAGATTTCTCCGGACATAAGATTTCAAGGGCTGCATCAGATGATGTGGGTTGCAGCCTATAGAAGCTTATGCCCAGAGAAACTTGTTGATCTTTAAGGTGCCACAGGACTTTCATTGTTTTTGTTATATGCAGACTAACACGGCTATATACAGACTAACACGGCTACCACTGGAACTTACCAATATGATTAATTGTACTGTTAAACAATAATAGAATACCATATAAAATATTTTGGATATTTTCTACATTTTCAAAAATATTGATTTCAATCACAAAATAATACAAAGTGTACAGTGCTCAATTTATATTTATTTTTATTTCAAATATTTGCCATATAAAAAAGAAACAAAAGAAATAGTATTTCAATTCACCTCATACAGCTACTGTAGTGCAATCTGTTTATCATGAAAGTTGACCTTACACATTTAGAATTATTTTTTTTTAAAAACCCTGTAGTCAAAAATAAAACAATGTAAAACTAAAAGTCCACTCAGTCCTACTTTTTTCAGCCAATTGCTAAAACAGTATGTTTGTTTATATTTATAGGAGATAATGCTCTCTGCTTCCTGTTTTCAGTAAGTGAGAGGAGATGGAGGATTGAGTGGATTTATAGGCTCTAAAGATTTACGTTCTGTTTTTAATGAAGTTATATAACCAAAAAAAAAATACATTTATAAATTGCACTTTCACAACAAAGAGATTGCACTACAATACTTGTATGAGTTGAATTGAAAAATACTATTTTATTTATCTTTTTATAATGCAATTATTAGAAATCAAAAATAATAATTGCACTGTAAAAAGATAAACAAAATAAATACACTAGTACACTTTGTAATTGTTATCAATATATTTGAAAATGTAGAAAAACATCTAAAAATATTTATAATAAATTTAAATTAGTATTTTATTGTATAACAGTACAATTAAAACTGTGATTAATTGCAATTAATTTTTAATCAAGTGAACTCAAAATAAAGTAAACACTTGAATTAACCACAATTAAGTGACAGCCCTAGTAGTAAAGAATAGCCATCATAGATTTGTCAAGAAAAAAATCATACCAATTGAACCTAATTTCCTTCTCTCACAGAATTATTGTGTAGGAAACCATAGATTAAATATATTTTGATTTTTCGAAGAGTTTTGGCATAATCTCGAATGACATTCTCATAAGCAAAATCAAAAAATGAGGACTCAATGAAATTACTGTGTGATAGATAAACAACTGATTCAAAAACCATACCCAAAGAAACTAGGTGAAAGTATATAGTGGGATCTGCAAGGGTCTTCCTTGGATCCAGTACTATTCAATCTTTTCATTAATGACATGAATAATGGAATGTAGAGTGTGCTTATAAAATTTGCAAATGACTCTAAGATAGGAAGGATTGCAAGCATTCTGAGGACAGGATTAGGATTCAAAATGATCTTGATAAATTGGAGAATTGGTTTGAAATAAAGAAGATGAAATTCAATAAAGACAAGTGCAAAGTGTTACATTTAGGCAGGAGAAATCAAACTACTATAAAATGGGAAATAACTGGCTAGGTGGTAGTACTAAAAAATACTGGGGTCATACTATTTTGCAAACTGAATATGAACCCATTGTGTGATGCATTTCCAAAAAAGGCTAATAATCCTACTAGGATGAATTAACAGAAGTGTCATAGGTAAGACTTGGGAGGTACTTGTTTCGTCATATTTTTCCCTGGAGGAACTTAGCTAGAGTATTGTGTCCAGTTATGGGTGCTACACTTTAAGAAGGAAGTGGGCAGGTTGGAGAGAGACCAGAGGAGAGCAACAAACATGATGAAAGGTTTAGGAAAACTAACCTCTGAGGAAAGTTTGCAAAAATTGGTCACCTATAATCTTGAGAAAAGACTAACAGGGGTCTTCAAATATGTTAAGGACTGTTATGGAGAGGATGGTGATCAGATAGTGAACAAGACCACTGATTGTAGATCATGAAATAATGGGTATAATCTGCAGCAGGAGAGATTTAAGTTATCTGTTAGGAAAAAACTGTGTAACAATAAGGGTAATTAAGTACTGATGTAAGTTACTGATGTAGATTGTGGAATTCCTATCAGTGGAGGTTTTTACAAACAGATAGACAAAAGCCTGTTGGTCCTGCCTCAGTGTGCAGGCTGGACTACATGATCCCACAAAGTCCCTATGATTCAGAAATCTGACTTTAAAATGAACTGCTTCCTTCGTTATCAACTGCTTCATTTCGTGTTACAAGCTGAGAAGTGGGGAACAGAAATGAGCTGTAAAACAAAAACAAGAAATGTATTTTCTTAGAACATCGCTTTGAGTAGCCATGACTGTATTAGAAGATTGAAATGTACAGGAACATCATTTTTTCTCTTGCTTGTGTTGCATTGTGTTGTATTCCAAAAGTTCAGAGTCACTGTGAGATAAGTTTACTGTGTGTATATATTCTTGAGCCATTTGTTATCTTTGTCTACAAAAGTTCAAATCAATGCCTGACTTTCAATAATGGTCAGTATTTGTGTGTATATAATGAAGATACGTCCTTCTAACTAGCAAATCAAAAAGTTATTGGGAGAAAAAGTAAGCTTCCTTGAAATAGCAGCTTAAACACCATGAATTTTAAGTAGTTATTTTGAGCCACTGATAATAGTTAATACTGTTAATACTGACTTTTCTGAGCTGTAGATTTGTTCATTCAAGATAAGTATTAAAATATTCCATACTAGGTCAAGAGAGTCAGTCATTTACACACCAAATGACAAAACAAGCAATAACATCCCTCTCTAAAACCTATTGAAAAGCCTGATTGTTGTTATTTTTTCCTGTAAATGCACATTTGTTTCAGGTGGTATTTTCTTTGCAGGTCACATGCTGCGTCATGTTCATATTGGGTTAAAGGTCAAACAGTGCGTCCATCAAATTCCCTCCATTACAATGGAAGCAGCTATTCAGCCAATTACACGTACTGTACTCCGGGTTAGGCTGAACATCACTCCTGATTTCAAGTGGAATGATCAGGTAAAATAAAAAGGGACTGGGGGAAAAGCCTTGTCCAGTTTTCTGTAATTAATGTGAAGACTATAGTGAGAATTTAGCTATTTGGATGAGGTAAAAAGGTCCTTTTTAGTAGTTATAAGTCAATGTGATCTATAGAAAGGAATGAATTTTGAGGAATAATATACCAAAAAAGAGTATATTTTTTTCATTCAAGTTTTCATTCAAGCTAACTTAAATGAGATTCCTCTCCTTTGTAACTTCAAAAAAAAATTGTTTTAAGAACAGATGTTAATAGCCAGAAGACTTGTACGTTTACATTTGTAAACTACTCCAATGTATAAGGACTTGTCTACACAGGAAAATTATATTGCTATAAGATGAAGCTTATATTCATAGGCAAATTATATCAATATGACAAGATGAGAATTTAAATTAATTTAACCATCATAGGAGTGAAGTTCTGGAATAGACATCTGAGGGGAGCAGTGGAGACAAAAAACCTAGCTGGGTTCAAAACTGAGCCTGATGCATTTATGGAGGAAATGGTATGATGGGACAGCCTAATTTGGCTTGATAAGTTTATGGAGAGGAGGGCAATTTGGCAATTAACTGATCTTTGACTATTAGTAGTAAATATGCCAATTGCCTGTGATGGGATGTTAGATGAATTCCAAGTTGATGCAGAGAATTCTTTTTTGGGCATCTGGCTGGTGAGTCTTGCCCACATGCTCAGGGATTACTGATCACCATATTTGGGGTCAGGAGGGTATTTTCCACCAGGGCAGGTGAGCAGGGCAGGTTTTTGCCTTCCCCTGTAGCATGGGCATAGGTCACTTGCTGGTGGTTTCTCTGTACCTTGAAGACTTTAAACCATGATTTGGGCACTTCAGTGTCTTAATCATAGATTTGGTGTCTGCTGCAGGAGTGGGTGGGAGAGTCTGTGTCCTTCATTGTGCAGGAGGTCAGACTAGATGATCATATTGGTCCTTTCTGACCTTAAAATCTATGAATCTTTAATTTTATTATACCTGTATAATTCTCCTATCCACCACCATCAACTCCCAAGTGGACACTTTTTATTCAGTTTAGCTTATGTCGCTTGGGAAGGGGTGTAAGGTAAACCAAAAAAAAAAAAAAGTCATATAATGCAATTAGAGTGCACATATGGAGCTGTTATATGGATATATGGTAAAAGTTTCCCATGTAGATAAGGCTGCGGGCACAAACAGGCTTTTCTTCACCATTAGGTACATATCTCTCTTTCTCTTCCACCTTTAAGAAACAAGAGGTTGTAATTCTGAAAACTAACAATTACGGTACAGGTTTAAAAACTCCAGTTTTAAGTAGAAAAGTGCAAATATCAATTTGATCTTGATCATAAAGTGAATATAGTAGACTTTTGTTCTAAAATCAGATTTACACCATTTCTTACAAATTGTTTGCCCTGACCATAAAGGCTTTTTCTTTTGGAAAGTATCTTAGTCTTGGATTGTGATCAAAATACATGCAGTTTCTTCTTCTTCGAGTGTTTGCTCATGTTAGGTATGGGTGCATAGTGTGTACCGTTGCCAGAGATTTTTCCTTTAGTGGTATCCATAGGATCAGCTCTAGCACCCTCTGGAGCCACACACTTATGTGCCCGTGCAGATATAAGTGGCGCACCTGACCCTGCAACTTCTCGGTTCTTTCCTGCTGGAACAACTCCTCTTGCCTTTATCTCAGTGGTTTTTGTACTTCGTTTCATCGTTGTTACTTTTAAGCATAATTTTTAGTGTTTCAATGTTATAGACAGAGTTTGTGTAAATAGTTAGAGAGAACCCTCTTCCTATCGTCGAGGTGCTCTCTTCACCCCTGGGACTGGGAATGCCCTGGTCCTCAGATTTCAAACTTTGTGCTTCTTGTGACAAGCCTATGCCCATGAGCGAGCCACAATCCAGTTGTCTGAAGTATTTGTGGGAAACTCACATGAGAGGTGGGTGCCAGATTTGTCAGGTCTTTAAACCTCCCACAAAAAAGGGCAGAGAGATAGGACTGAAAGCAATCCTAATGGAAGCCACATTCAGACTAGCCTCAGAGCTAAGCCATTCTGATTCTGCCCCAAGCACCTCTGTTGAAACTGCTTTTCCAGCACCATGAATTTTCTGGCACCATTCCCCATTTCCGGTGCTGAGAAAGAAACACAAAAAAAAAAAAAAAAAAAAAAAATGCACCAACAGAGGTCACTCACCAATGCAGAAGAAAGACTCACACGGGGAAAGCAGTGGAGTGCTACCTGTGCTAGGCCTCTCATCCATCCCTGGTTCCTCTGCAGCTCTGTCAACTTCATCCAGAGCATTGAGTCTCATGCAGGACCCTGCTGACGTACTGAAGCCACTGCAGCACCTACAGTACCATCAACTAACCAGGTGGCCTTTGCAGCGGCCAGGGACTTATTAATGTTCCCAGTTCCACCAACTCCAATGTGCCAAGCACCAGCCATCAGAAGCAGAGAGGCATCATGTTTTCTATGTAAAAAGTAAACCCACATCTTACTGCAATATATTCCCAAATATCTGGTGTATCCTGAGTGGTCTATGGTATTTGTAATGTGTTTGATGTCTATGGAACTTGTAATGTACTCGTACCTTTCCTCTTCTTTTAGGTGCATGGAACAGTTGGAGAGCCCTGGTGGATTTGGGTGGAAGACCCCACTAATGATCACATTTATCATTCAGAATATTTCATCATTCAAAAAAAACAGGTAACTGTGTCCTTATGCAGAATTTCAAAGCAAGCAAGAAAAGAAGCTGGCAGATAGAGAATTATAATAATTATTTCCAAACTAAGTTGGCACAAATCTTGAAATTTATGCAATAACATAACTGATTTTGAAAATGTAGTGATCTGCTTTTTAGTTCTGAATACAGATGCTATAATTGGTCATCTACAAGTGTGTTCACTAATATTATTTCTAAAATAGAATCTTTTGTACCCTAGAATACTCAAGGAGCTGATTCAGGAGATATCTGAGCCATTGGCTATTATGTTTGAAAAAGCATGGAAGATTAGAGAGGTCCCAGAGGACTGGAAAAGAGCAAATATAGTGCCCATCTATATAAAGGGGAAATAAAGACAACCCAGGGAATTATAGACCAGTCAGTTAACCTCTGTACCAGGAAAAATAATGGACCAAATAATTAAGGAATCAATTAGTAAACATCTAGAAGAGAATTAGGTGTTAATTGATAGTCAGCATGGATTTCTCAGGAACAAACCATGTCAAACCAACCTAATAGCTTTCTATGATTGGCTAACAAGCCTTTTGGACAGAGAGGAAGCGGTAGATGTGGTATATCTAGACTTTAGTAAGGCTTTTGTTATAGTCTCACATCACTTTCTCATTAACAAACTAGGGAAGTACAACCTGGATGGAGCTGCTATAAGATGGGTGCAAAACAGGTTGGATAACCGCTCCCAGAGAGTAGTTATCAATGGTTCACAGTCATGCTGGAAAGGCATAATGAGCGGTGTAGTGCAGGGATCAGTTCTGAGTCCGGTTCTGTTCAAGATTTTCATCAATGATTTAGATGATGGGATAGAGAGCACGCTTATAAAGTTTGTTAATGATACAACGCTGGGAAGGGTTGCAAATCCTTTGGAGGGATAGGATCACAATTCAAAATGATTTGGACAAATTAATGATATGGTCTGAGGTAAATATAATGAAATTCAATAAAGACAAATGCAAAGTACTCCACTTAGTAAAGAACAATCCATCGCACACATACAAACTGCCTGGGAAGGAGTTCTGCGGAAAGGGATCTGGGTATCATAGTGGACCACAAACTAAATATGAATCAACAGTGTAATGCTGTTGCAAAAAAAGCAAATACCATTCTGGGATGTATTAACAGGAGTATTGTAAGTAAGACACGAGAAGTAATTGTTCCGCTCTACTCCATCCTGATTAGGCCTCAAATGAGGTATTGTGTCCAGTTCTGAGCACCTCATTTCAGGAAAGATGTGGACTAATTGGAGAAAGTCCAGAGAAGAGCAACACAAATGATTAAAAGTCTGGAATACTTGACTTATGAAGGAAGATTGAAAGAGCTGGGTTTGTTTAGTCTGGAAAAGAGGAGACTAAGAGGGGACATGATAACAGTTTTCGAGTACCTAAAAGGTTGTCATGAGGAGGAGGGAGAAAAATTGTTCTCCTTAACGGCCGATGATAGGACAAGAACCAATGGGCTTAAATTTTGGCAAGGGAGGTTTAGGTTGGATATTTAGAAAAATTCCTAACAGTCAAGGTGATTAACCACTGGAATAAGTTGCCTAGGCAGATTGTAGAACATCTGAACATCACTGGACATTTTTAAGAGCAGGTTAGACAAGCACCTGTCAGGGATGGTTTAAAAGGGCACTTGGTCCTGCCATAAGTGAAGGGAACTGGACCTGATAACTTCTCATGATCTCTTCCAGTTTCTGTGATTCTATGATTAAGGGTTTTACCTCTTTTTTCTGACTTCTCCGACAGACAGTAACTTGCAAATGATAAGTCATATCTGCAATGCTTTTTCTTTTTTTTAGGATTGTTCGCTGCTGTTGCATCCCAACAAATTTTTAAAATCACTTAATGACTCAGAGCCTTATCCTGCCCCACTGAAATCAGTGTTAGCAGAATCCTCTCCTACAGCTAAAAATAATGGGATCATTTATATTCCTATCTATGTTTTCTATTCACATGCATTAACATACTGTCCTTTATGTTGTGCATATACTTCATTTTCTTGTGTTAACTATGCTTATGGGAATATGGCAAGCTCTTTTGGCTGTTCAAAAACGGTTCTATATACTTTGTTTACATTAGGTCATTCCTAAAGAAACTCAGCAGCTGGTGTTCACAATCCCTATTTTTGAACCTTTGCCTTCCCAATACTACATTCGAGCTGTATCTGATAGATGGTTGGGAGCAGAGGCTGTTTGTATCATCAATTTTCAGCATCTGATTCTACCAGAGAGACATCCACCTCACACAGGTAAATTTCTGACTAAACATCCTTATTGTTTTGTTTCCTTAAACATTTGTTTCAACCAGTCTTAATAAGATGTATTTTCCTTGTTTCTATGGAATAATAGAGAACCAAGTCTTAGTTTTACTGAGAAACGTGTGTGTGGGAAGGGGTTCATTTTTTGTCATGCCTTTATTTGTATTTTTGAGACTATTAGCAACCCTATCACTAACATTAAATATGGTGGTTTTAAATAGCAAGAAGTCTAATTCTTCTTAACGTATTCTTGCTTTTTAGTGACTCCATGTTCAACCTCAAGAGCAGAAATATCATTCTCATTTTTCTTAAATTCTGTTGAAATTTTATTTTCCATGTATAACTGCAAAATTATAATCGCATGTCTTAATGTTCCTGTAAAATGAAGTATCCTCTATGGATCCTCATTTTTTTAACACTTGGTAAAGAAAAGCTGTTCATGCCAAACTTCTTTATAAACTAATTTTATTACTCAGCCAACAGTTCCTTTTCTCCTTGATTATCTGTGGAGCTGAACTTCTTATTCCTTAAAATACTAGCTTGTCAATTCATCTATTTTATTTCTCATAGATAATGGCTTTAAATAGAAACTAAAACTTTCTTACAAGGTTAAAATAATTTGTAATAATTTTGTATTGTATTGGCTTATTTATTTGCATACCCTGGGTGACACCATGATTCAGATAAAGCAAATTCACAATTATTCACAATTATTGATCATTTTATTAGTAAGGAAAGAAAAAGTAAACATTAACACAACATAAATGTCAGAACACAGAGTTATTTGCCATCATCATTTTATTGGCATGCTGTTGAAGGTTAGCTTAGCTGACACCATGGTTTACAGATATGCAGTCTGTTACAATTATACATCATTGCTAATTCCCTTTGCACTATTTGTGGCAGGAAAATCCTTTTAAAGTTAGAATTTAACTTTTTTCTTTTTTTTTAATTCCTTTTCTGAAATATTCCTTCAATTTTATTAGAGTTCCACAAGATGTGAAATTTTGTTTTCAAAAAGTCTAAGCACTCCTATTCCTTTACATACAAGTTTTCACTTTTTAAAAAGTTGTAAACTTAAATCTTTCTTAAAGAGAGTCTTTCACTTGAATTACTTATTAAAGAAGTCATTGAGTCTACATGATAATTTTTGGATAGATTAATGGTCTTGTTTTCCTGAGTTGGGTTAAGGGAATTTCTTGAGCACTGCCAGAAATTAATTAGTTTCACATATATATATATATATATATATATATAAGTATATATTCTATACTTAAATAGCTTCCTATTTTAATAATTAGCAAAGCATTAGATTCTAAATTGGTATATAAAATATTTTACCATTTACCTAGCAAAAATATTAGGAGATTTGCATTGAGCTAATATATTTGCAAGTATGCTTTTCACAAAGATATTTGCCATGTCAACACTTAAGAAATAAAAGGTTTAAAATATTTCAAGCTACACATTTCCTACAGATTTTCTGAAGGAAGTTTTTAGAGTAATTATAGAATTCATTTCAACAAGAGTATTTCTAGAATTCTTTGTTTGCTTTTACTTACAAGTTTTTTCGGAAGAGTGAAAAATCCCACGCTTACCTCTAGATTTATTGCCCTGATAACACAGCCCTACATTCCTTTTCACAGTTGGGTCTTATCCTAAAACATGAATATTTTACATGGTTTGTTATCTTGAGATAAGGATTACCTTTGTACTAGATTAGTATCTTATACCAAAGGGGAGGTCCAGGTCTAGATAAGACACTCTTAGGGGCTTGTCTCTTGACCAAAGCTGCTTAGAATTATAATCGGTTAGTTATAGCAATTAAACTTCTATTAAATATTGTGTATAAAAGCACAAATTTCAATAAAAAATGCATCTTTTAAACATATCATAAAAGAAAATAGTATAAAGTTAATGCAAAGTAAAGTTTAAAATGCAGCTTATCTTAAACACTGAGGGGATAATTAACGTGGTATTACAGGTAGGGAGGGGTTATCTTCCTTACAATGACTTCTCCTTGGGTCACACGCGCCTCCTGCGTTTTCTTTGATTAACTTGAATACTTGTAGTCCCATTGGAAAAGATGGGACTTCTCTTCAAATAAGGTGTGACTTGCTAGGAGTAAGAATCTCTCTCTTAATTTTCCCTCATAAATTCCAAAATTGCACTGATGTACTGAATAATACCTTTCTGTGTGAGTCATCTAATAGAAAAATATGAAAGTGTTCACAAAGTAAAGTTCTACTGTGTGTGAATAAGAGTGACAGAATCTGGGACTAAAAAGTTTAATGTGGCAAAAAGGGATTTCTAATTCGAGGAGTGTCCCTGTGGGTGCTCCACCTTGGGATCTTGGTGCGCTCCCGCGTCCAGATCGAAGAACCTTCTAGCAGTGACCGTTGTGGCCACGTGGGCACCAAGAGGCTGACCCGTGCCTAGTTTGGCGCCCTTTCGGCATGTGCGTGGTCCAACCCCCCACAGTTCCTTCTCAACCGCTCACGGTATCGGACGGAGCTTCATCTCTCTCTCCTCAGTTTATCTGACATAGCGTAGATTTAGTCCTTCCCTTCCTTCCTTCCCTTATGCTTTATCAGTACTTTCCCTATTTAGAAAAAAAAACACACTTTTTTTTTCCCCTGAGACCATGCCAGGCTCGCCCGGTTTTAAACGCTGCGAAAGCTGCCGCAGCGCAGTGCCGGCATCGGACGGCCACAGCACCTGCATCAAATGTCTCGGAGAACGGCACATTTCTCAGAAATGTCCTCAGTGTAAAAATCTTAGCTCCAGAGCCAGACAAGATAGAGACCTCCGCCTGAAACTTCTTACGGAGCGTTCTCTCAGACCGGCTTCAGATCCTGGGCAGACTCAAACAGCCCCTAAGTCTCAGACAAAAACAACACCATACATGTCTTCTAAGAGAACATGTTCTATTTCACCAACTGGTCAGGAATGTTGTACCAAAGAGGCAAAAGGTTCCTCAGGTACATTATCAGAAAAGACCCATAAATGGTCAGATTCTACCACCTCCAACCAGAAGGACAAGAGGACCTCTTCCTCTAGACCGGCAGTCATCAAATCAATAGCTGTTGGAGCCCCTGCACCGACGGACCCTGCGGTACCGTTGACTCCCTTGGTACCGACAGCGGTACCCCCGGCACAGACAATCTCGGCACCGTCCACCACAGCCCTGAAGATGACGGCACCTATCACACAGGTCACGGTGCCGACCGGCCCACCATCAGTGCCGCAGCTCCCCACATCGGCACCGACACGGGAGGAATCCTCGGCACCATGCTCCCCAGGACAGTTGTTGCTGAGAAAGCAATTGTGAAAAAGGAAGCACAACACTCCTGAGCGAACACACGGACCTGACTCTCCATTACCACAGTATTATGCCTCTCA
The DNA here is from genome assembly GCA_007922175.1 of Pelusios castaneus. Lineage (NCBI taxonomy): Eukaryota > Metazoa > Chordata > Testudines > Pelomedusidae > Pelusios > Pelusios castaneus. Next base: position 2,201,906 of record ML685898.1, read on the forward strand.
GGGCTCTCCAGGCCAACTATCTCAGACAGGCACACTTTCTCTAATTCAATATTCAAGTGATGACGAAATACATCACCAAGATCTCAGATTTTCACCACAACTGCCTACTCCGTGTAAGAGGTCTCATCCACCAGACCCTTGGTACCCACCCCCATGGTACTCACAGCCTCCAACATATGGATCAAATTGGCCACGCTGGGATTCTTGGTCTCATTACTCAGTACCATCATCGAGACTATCCTCATCAAGAGCCCATCGACCACCGACTAAGTCTTTAATCGAATCACAACAGATCAGTGTGGACCCAATCGTAGATAGGGATGACCCAGAACCCACCTCTCCACCTCATGACTCTTCGTCTTCACCAGACGAAGCAATCATCCCGCCTCCTCCCACCACTGGTGACGATTTCAGACAGTTTCAGGAGCTGTTTCGTAGGGTAGCAGACTCGTTGGAGATTCCAATGCAATCTGTTCCAGAGTCCCAGCACAGGATACTCAGAATCCTTCAACCTAAATCATCTACCAGGATTGCACTCCCCATGGACGGTGCCCTTATCAACCCCACCGACGACATCTGGCAGACCCCGGCAACTGTCGCTCCTACATGTAGCAGGGCAGACAAGAAATATTACATTCATAACAAAGACTCTGAATATCTTTTTAACCACCCACCACCAAACTCTCTGATTGTCGAGGCCGCCAACCAAAGACATAGGCAAGAATATAATAAAGCCACCCCTTACGACAGGGAGGACAAGAAAATGGACTTATTGGGATGCAAGATCTACATGTCGTCAACTCTTCAGCTTCGAGTTGCTAACTATACTGCATTATTGTCAAATTATGATCATGACAACTATTTGAAGTTAGCAGACTTTATTGAGTACATCCCAGATAACAAAAAACAACAGTTTCATGCCATTATCAAAGAAGGCCAGTTAATTTCAAGAATGGCATTGCAAGCGGCCCTCGATGTTGCAGACACGGCAGCCCGTACATTGGCCACAGGGGTTGTAATGCGAAGATCATCGTGGCTACACTCTGCAGATCTCCCCAGGCAACTGCAGTTGGCAATCAAGGACCTGCCGTTTGATAAAAAGAAGTTATTTTCCGAGAAAACGGATGAACTTATGCATACCTCCATAGATTCCAGGGCAACCTTACACACATTCGGCATATATACACCAGCAACAAGATGCAGATCCTATAGGTATCAACCCTATAATTCCAGATACTTCTTTCAATTCCAACCCAGGACTAATAACAGGAGACAAGACCAGCCGCAATTTGCAAGACAACGATTCCCACGAAGAAGACAACATCTAACCAAATATAACTACTCAACAACCACCCCCAAAACCTCAGTTTTGAGGTTACAGTCGAGGGCCAAGAAAATCTCACCGCATCTACCGAGCTGATCATTTCCATCTTCTATATAAATTGACTCTTACAGTTTTATGATTCATGGTCAATGATAACCACTGATAAATGGGTTCTGGAAACCATCAGAATTGGATACACTATCCCCTTTAATTCCAAACCAAAATCCCATTACCCTTCCCTGTCCCTCTTCAGGGACACCTCTCATGAACAAGCCCTGTATCAAGAGGTAACTCACCTTCTCTCGGTCGGGGCAATAAAACCAGTTCCTAAGGAACATCTTGGCAAAGGGTTCCATTCACCTTATTTCGTCACCAAAAAGAAATCAGATGGTTGGCGTCCAATTCTTGACCTGAGAAAATTGAATAGACATATAAGACCGCAAAAATTTAAAATTACACGCATTACAAGACCCAACACTCACCATTTCCACATTCCAGAAACTGGGTCTCCTGATAAATACCAAAAAATCTATACTGCAGCCCACGCAAACGATAGAATTCATAGGGGCTCGTATAGATTCTCTAACAACAAGAGCGTATCTCCCGGACTCCAGGCTCTCCGCTATCGCAGAGAGATATCACATCTCTGCTGTTACATGCTCCAACAATAACTGTGCAATCTTGCCTCCAACTTCTCAGTCACATGGCCACAACTACGGCCATTGTCGCAAATGCAAGACTCCACATGCAACACCTACAGCTTGCTCTGGCCAGAGTGTACAAACCTTGCTGTCATTCCATGTTCAAGACAATCTCATTGCCAAGAGACATAAAACAATCTATACTATGGTGGGCAAACTCCCAAAATCTGTACCCTTCACACAACAACCTCCGTCGCTTTTAATGTCAACCAACGCCTCCCTTACGGGGTGGGGGGCTCAGTTAGACCAACAAATGGTTCAAGGCAAATGGTCCAGGCAAGAAACCCTATTGCATATAAACGTGCTGGAGTTATGGGCAGTGAGATATGCATGCCTCCATTTCAAACATACACTAAAAGGGCATCACGTAAAAATCATGATGTTCAACATAGCGTGTACGTTCTATATAAACAGGCAGGGAGGAGCATGATCGAAAACCCTTTGCACGGAGGCCCTGCTATTATGGCATTGGTGCCTAAAGTACGTTATCAATATCTCAGCCTCATATTTGCCAGGAATTTACAATACAACCTCCGATCTCCTCACCATGTCTTTTACCGACAATTAGGAATGGGAAGTCCACCCACAGATTATATTTCAAATCTTTCAACAATGGGGCTTTCCAACTATAGATCTGTTTGCCTGCAAGAACACCAAATACCCAAGATTGTGTTCCAGAGGTGGCACAGGACTACACTCTCTAGGTGATGCCTTTCTCTTCAAGTGGGACAAGGACCTTCTATATGCCGTCCCACCGATTTCCCCTAATCCAGTGAACATTACTAAAGATCCGCTACAATCGGGCGAGAGTTATCCTGATAGCACCAGCGTGGCCGAGACAACTATGGTACATGCTTCTTTTGGAAATGTCTGCGAAGCAACCTCTTCCGTTGCCCAAAACAAGAGACATCCTGTCCCAGAACAGAGGTCGCACGCTTCACCCAGACCCGAACAGACTACATCTAATGGCCTGGTTCCTTCTTTGTTCAAGGAAGAAGAAAATCAGTGCTCTCAAACAGTAAAACATGTCCTCCTAAATAGCTGAAATGTGAGATGATTCATCTGCATGTTAACTTGAGCAACGAAGATCAATTGTTTGCAATAGGAGATTAGTTAGTTTCTAGACATTATTCTTGAGTGTAGAAAGCATGGGAATATGCCTTCAAAACTAGGCTTTCTGTCCTCAACTTCATCAAATCCTAATTCCCATAGGAAAGCATAGGTGTAAACAAGTTGAGGGCATGTAGGCTTGATTATGATCTTCAGAGAGTGCCTTTGGGACTTAAAATATTTTTAGCATGTAGCCTTTTGTGGTTGGAAAAATAACTTGGCTGTAACAATTTTTTTAAAATCCCTCAAAACAAATAAATATATGAAACTGATTTTTTTTCTTGAAAAATGTCTAGCTGAAAAATTGGAACATTATGACTAGCTCTATTAAAATGTTTTATGACAAAGCTTTCTTATATACATTTTATATCCAATTTCAGCTTCAGCATTAACGATTGTGTCATGGGTTTTTTGCACAGAAGCATGTGTTGGTTTTTTCTGGATTTTTAAAATGCCATATGCATTCAGTGTGTCTGATGTCATTGTAAAATCCTTCCACTGTAATGACATTTGGCTCATTTGGGAGTTTGTGAAGTGAGTGCATTAAAAAATATTCACTTTTAGTACAGTGTCGTCCTTTGGCATGCATAAACTCGTATGTTTTGGTGAAGTCTTTAGTTATTGTTACACTGTATCTATAGTGTCATGGAAAGGCATGAGTAACCTTTTTACCTGATTGACCATTGACTGCTTTTTAGGAAAAAATAGTAAGATATTTACACTTCACTGGTTATATAACCCTTAGGATTTATGGTAATTGATTTCAATTCCCATCTGGTTTGCACTCAGTAATGAAATACATAGAGGCCCAAACAGACCCCCCCAAAAACCACAGTTTTAGTGGGAAAGGTAAAACAGACATAAGGTATCAGTGAAAAGGATGTTAAGAATATTAGGAGTCACAACCTCAGCAAATTTTATGACTTCTGTGGCATACCTTAACGTGGGGCACCCTGAAAAGATAATGAGATCTCTAACCACAAAAAAACTTCAAAGAAAGCATCTGCATAACAGAATAACTGCAAGTCTCAATAATTTGGTAGGAATCTAAATACAGTCTGGTTATATATATATCAGCTTTGAAATTCCACAATCTATAATAGTTTGGCTAGCGGATGTCTCCAAGATACACCAAGAATCAGTGAAGGGATGTTTGAGTTTATGTGCATTTATATCTCCTTATCTATCTCTCTATTTATCATTTTAAATAACTCTATGTAAAAGATATATTTATCTCTCTAGTTCATATTATTTGATCAGCTATAGATGATGTCCCAAAAGGATCCTTATTGTGCCTTTAAAAAAACCTAGAAATATCTTCTTCGTAACTGGAATTTACGGATTGAGGTGGCCTCTCCGAATCATTTTCACTTCTCTTTGTTCTCATAAGAATTGGGCTATATTTCCTTTGATACTGTAGGTTTAGATCTAATTGGGTATACAGATGAATCTATATATACAGATGAATATGGCTTATGAGGAGAGACTGAAGGAACTAGGCTTATTTAGTCTACAGAAGAGAAGACTGAGGGGAGATTTGATAGCAACCTTCAACTACTTGAAGGGTTGCTCCAAAGAGGAGGGAGCTAGGCTGTTCTCGAGGGTAGCAGAGGACAGAACAAGGAGCAATGGTTTCAAATTACAGCTGGGGAGGTCAAGGTTGGATATTAGGAAAAACTTTCTCACTAGGAGGGTGGTGAAGCATTGGAATGGGCTATCTAGGGAGGTGGTAGAATCTTCATCTTTGGAGATTTTTAAGGCTCGGTTAGACAAAACTCTGGCTGGGATAATTTAGGGGGAGTGGTCCTGCTTTTTAGCAGGGGGTTGGACTAGATGACCTCGTGAGGTCCCTTCCAACCCTATGATTCTATGATTCTATGATTCTATGAATCTATACAGATGAATCTATGTAAATTATGGATGTCAAAGTTCACAGAATGCTTAACAGTTGTACCTTAATGAAAAATGTCAAACTGCAAAGTCGGTTCTTCATTACTGCTCTCTGGAGTGCATATGACCCCAAAATAGGGCCCCATATTGTGTAAGAAATTACTTTAAAAGAGCTTAATTTTTTCCCATCAAAAATGCATTTGTTCTTAGCTAACCAATATCTGATTAATTTAACCTTAAAATATAATATTTTACAAGATTGTGTGTTTTTTGACATATACTAATGATTAATCCATTATTTTAGAACTTCTGGATCTTCAGCCTTTGCCTGTCACAGCTTTGGGACATCGAGAGTACGAAGCCTTGTACAAATTCACCCATTTCAACCCTATCCAGACACAGATATTTCACACACTGTATCATACAGACAGTAATGTTCTTCTTGGAGCTCCCACAGGCTCTGGAAAGACTGTTGCAGCTGAGTTAGCCATCTTTAGAATTTTCAACAAGTATCCCACATCAAAGGTTTGTGAAATGTTTACTAGGAATATGCAATATCTGTATACGTCTTTCAGCAATCGAACCTTAGAAAAATGAGTATTACCAGCAAAATACATTTCCTAAGTAAAGTTTAAAGTTATGTGTATACTAAATGGCACTAATTCATGTACTTTATTCTTTTAGTTTCAACTTTACATGTTTAATCAAAGTAGAAACTATAGCTATATAAACAAACATATTGTACCCATGCTTTAAATGCATATTGAGATTATTTTTTCTGGGGAGTCCTCTGCATCTATGATGAATTTCCGAGAGGCTCTTTGTTTATCCTTTCATCTCCTTTCATCTGTAAGGTCTTGCTTCAAAATGATCATGTCCTTCCAGGTAAGGATAGTTGTCCAGATCTCCTCCTGATATGAACAAACGAGTTACAAAAGCAGTAATTCAAGCTGATTCTCTTTTCATCCTGATTTTCAGTTTTTATTTCTTTAAAATATGAGAGCCAGAAAGCCTAACAATCAACTGTTTTGGCTTCCTGTGTGAAATTCACTGCTTATGCATAAACTAAGGGTTGGGGTGCCAATTTGTGCATCCAAATGTGGACTTGGCCATCCTGTTTTAGGCATCAAAGTTTGAAAACTGGGTTCTCTGGCTGAGATATAGGTGATATAGTTCAAAAAGTGCTGCGGAGATTTCCTTTCTAAATCTCAGCTTCTATGTGTAAACTTCTTGGTAGTATTTGAGATGAACCAAGAGAGAATTGTAACATCCTGATAAAATGTAAAACTCAAGTGCATCCATAGTTTACCATACTAGACCTTCAAAAAACAATAAGCAATTTTTAAAGGACTTGTAGGAAACTTTGTTTAATAAATCAGTCTTCAAAATCTATAGGCTAGATTTTCTAAAGTATAACTGATCTTTTCACACATCCAGTACATGTGTAGCAGTTTTCACATGTTCAAACGTACACTCATTCTTTAGAAAATCTGATCCTAAACCTTTAAATGAATACTGTAAAAACTATGCTAATGTGCTTCAGCACACAGAATGTACTTCTCTGGGAAAGTCTTGAGATATTTTAAGACCAGTAAATTTTAAAATTAATTTCAAATTATTTTAGTAATGAAACTAAAGAGATGGAAATCATGTAAGATGATGGTAGAAATTGGGGGGGGATGGGGTTGAATTTGGTGCATTCATTTCAGAATCTTAGTTTTCAGGTTTTATACTCTCAGCAATAAATAATAGTACTTTTAAGTAGGTCATTTTATAATGACATATTTGTTTGCTTTTTAAAGGTGCAATAGTGTTACAGTTTTATAAATTGTTCTTTATTTATTAATTTATATGAAAGTTATTAGCTCAAGGAACAAAAGAATTTTTGAAAGTATTAAGTCTATCTTAATTAGAATCCTGTTTTAAGTTACTAAATATAATAATAGGAATTATGCCTTAATCATTTATACTTAATAAGTTAATTCGAGCCCTTAGAAAATAATTCTTTATAAATTAAAATTTTACACAGCTTTTTCTTGTTTAATTCTGCTTTTGTGTGTGTGTTTTCTCAGGCAGTATACATTGCTCCCTTAAAAGCACTGGTACGAGAGAGAATTGAAGATTGGAAAGTCAGGATTGAAGAAAAGCTTGGTAAAAAGTATGTTTTCTCCTCCTTAAATCAGGGGAAAAAAGAGAAAGAAACTAACAGTCCTGCAAGCATAAACAAAATCTGTAGAATATTTTTAATATCTTTCTATGTAATCAATAAGGAGATGGTCCTGCTTTAAGTAGGTGGATTGTACTAGATGACCTCCTGATGTCCTTGCCAATTCTAATCTTTTATAATCCTATGGTTTATTTTATAAATTTTACCAATACTTCACATAAAGAAGTCTGAATGTATCATAACACAGACTATCGCAAAAAAAAAAAAAAAAACTGAAACAAAAATGGAAGGTAGTTGAATACATTTCTTATATTTCTTTGTTTTCTCTAACAGGACAAGCTAAATAATAAGTACAGTTTCTTTATTATCTTTGTCTTTTTGAAGTTGTAGTTCTAAATTAACCTTCCTTCAAAAATTATTTTACAGGATCTCTAATAAATTACATATAGCATAAATTGTCTATAGCAGTGTCCATGTGTAACCTTCCATATATCTTTTAAAAGCTCCATTCTTGTATTTCTGTGCGCCTCTAGTTACCATTGGCTTTATCAAGAGTTTGGGATACTCAAGAAGTGCAAGATTGGCCACCACAGAACATATGAGCAGTTTTAGTCATTTCTAAAATTATACATAATTATCAACAACTTCCAAAGTGTGGATTATGTAGGAACAGATTTGGGATCCTACTCCCAATGATGAATAATTAACTCCTTGAATAGTTTAGTGTAGCATGTCAGAAACTGGTCCTTAGAAAAAGCAGTTATTTCATTATACTTCATTTGTTGTTTTACTTGGGTATGTGAATAAATTAATTGTCCTGAAAGGTTTCTTTCTCCAGGAATGATTATTTGTAAAATTAATCCTATAACTGGTCATGTAAACATTGATTTGGGGCGATAAATTCTTTTACATGGAATTTTTAGGAAGGGTAAAATTAGACAGTAGAACTGGACAAAAAAGTTGCCATAAAAATGACAAAATAAAAAGCTAACATTGAGTCTAAAAAACCCAACTATCTCGAGGCTAGTCAGACCTAACTTGATAAACTAGCATGGAAGAAATTGGTTAGGTGTCACTGCTATGAAAAGGCAAGTTAACTCCCACAAGCAAGCATTTACTCCAAACTAGTGCTAAGAAAGAAAGAAAGAAAGAAAGAAAGAAAGAAAGAAAGAAAGAAAG
>ML685898.1:2210286-2295932 GCA_007922175.1 Pelusios castaneus
AAGAAAGAAAGAAAGAAAGAAAGAAAGAAAGAAAGAAAGAAAGAAAGAAAGAAAGAAAGGGAGTGGCAGGTTTCAAAAAGAAAAGGGGACCAAACCTTGGTTAGAAATAGAGGACATGAAATAAATGTCATTTTTAGCCATCAGAAAACTGATATGGATCCCCTCTGAGAGAGAGTTTAACAGAACTCTCAGGACTATCTTGACTCTTCCTGCTTCATAGTCCTAATGAAACCTAACAACTGAGAGCAGAGTGGAGGTGCTGCTATCTAACCTCTCACAGTCAGTCACTGCTAGGCAGATTGTACAGGACAGTAGACACCCACTAGAACAATGATTTTCAAACTTTTTTCCTCGGGACGCAATTGAAAAAATCATTTATGCTCATGACCCAATAATTACATCTTTGAACAATACATTACAATCTTTTGGCTGAGGAAGCAGGGGGCACCGCAACTCAGTATCTGAGGGTCTGTGACCCAGTACTAGGTCCCGACCCATGGTTTAAAAGCACTGCACTAGAATATAGAAGGGCTTTACCAACAGGTTATGAAAGGCTGCTTTGACTTATCCATAGTAATAATCATTTATCATCTTTTTTGCATCAATCTCTGTTTTACAAAGATATGAATAGTTTTGGACATCCATGTATATTTTTCTTTCCATATGGCATTGCTAAAATAAGTAAAATAATTAGCAGGTGATGATCAAAGATGTATTTACTTAAATTTTTAAAATTTATTGGGTTTTTTTTTGACAGGGCCACTCCGCCAGGAATGCCAGTTTTATTCTTTCTTTTTTAATGGTTAATATTTGGACAAACCTAACTCAAAAGATTAGAAATCTTCATTAGTTTAAAACTTGAATTTTGGTCTCTCACACTGTCCGTTTCCTCAATTACAGGATAGTAGAACTAACAGGGGATGTGACTCCTGATATGAGAGCGATTGCCCAAGCTGACTTAATTGTAACTACACCAGAAAAGTGGGATGGGGTCAGTAGAAGCTGGCAAAACAGGAGCTATGTTCAGAAAGTTGCCATTCTCATCATAGATGAGATCCATCTGCTAGGTAAGCATCATTTTTATCACAATTGTCGCTGAATTTAAAAAGTATTGCTCATGATAGACTTCCATGGAGTTCTAAACATGCGGACTTTTTAAATTTTAATGCACATTTCTCTTATTTCCCAGGGGATGAGAGAGGCCCAGTACTGGAAGTTATTGTCTCTCGAACTAACTTCATCTCATCTCACACAGAAAAGCCTGTAAGAATAGTTGGTTTATCCACAGCATTAGCAAATGCCAGGGATCTTGCTGACTGGCTAAATATTAATCAGGTATGTGGAAAATTTCTGAAGGGGAGAGAGAGAGAAGGGGGGAGGGGAAAGGAGAGGGAGAGGCAGTCTAGTAATATTTCCAGAATAATTTAAGCTTAAACTAAGTGTTTATATTTTTGCTTTAGATGGGTCTGTTCAACTTCCGACCGTCGGTACGTCCAGTTCCATTGGAGGTACATATTCAGGGCTTCCCTGGCCAGCATTACTGTCCACGCATGGCTAGTATGAACAAACCTGCATTTCAGGGTAAGCTACCAAAATCAGGACATTTCATACATTCATTTAAAAAAAAAAGTTGGGGGGAGGAATTTTAACCATTTTTGCATCATCCATTTGAGATATATTTATAAAATGTGCTACTGTATGTTTTCTTGGGGCAATTAGGAGAGATATGTTTCTCATGATGACCCAAAATCTACCTCAAACATCAGGTGGTGTTAATGCAGCATATATCATCAGAGGAATTTTTGGAACTGAATCAGTAAACCTAGTGATTATAAAGAGAGGTTTTTTAAATGAAAATGTTTTTTCTCTTAGGTTTCAGAATGGAAAAAAATATATTTTTGTAAAAGTATTTGAAAGTAATAAAACCATTCACAGTATTAATTTGATGAGGTATTTTCTTACAGATTACTTTATGTAAGATTTTAAAAATATTTTGAACAGAAGTAACCAGTCCAGCTAACATCACATAATTCTAATACCAAGACAATAACCATAAAATTCAGATCTTTCTGTGCTTCTGTTCTTAATTTTTTGTTCTTAAAGCTGACAGGCAAGAAAGATTTAAGAAAAACACTCATATTTCATTAAACATGTTCTTTCTTGATTACATAAGGAATATTTATTATAGCAATTAAATAAAACTTCCAAAATGTAAACTGCTGCTGATTGCGAAGTGACAGTTGTGAGGTGACTTTTTAGCTGCTCTAATTAGCCTTATGACAGGAGCAAAGTATTGATTGTGAGCTAGAGACCAATTTTGGCAGTTCAGATTATTTACACCTCCACAGGAGTATTGTATAAAAACACTAATGAACAATAAATCTATCTTGAGCTTTTCAGCCACACCTGTTCCTGAAACGACAAATATCCATTAAGTGTGAAGCTTAAAAAAAAGAAAGATTAAATGTCAATCTTAAAAAAAAATTAGCATCTGTATTTGTAAGCAAAAACAGTGAGAGTCCTGTGGCACCTTAAAGACTAGCAAATTTGTTCGGGCTTAAGCTTTCGTGGGCTCCAACCCATTTGATGTCTGGAGCCCATGAAAGCTATCCAGCTACCCAGCTACCTCTCTGGAACTTGTATTTGTAAGAAAACAAGTTATATTTAAATAATTTTACAGTGATATACCTAGATTTCTGTAGATGCATACACATACACACAGAGAAAGAATTAACTGTGAATTGAGAGATATGTTATGGTGGGTAGTATTGTCCACTTGCTTTCATAGATTAGGGATAAATGAATAGTACTAATTGGTAGAAGGAAGTATTATATATGAAATAAATGATGCATAAATATCTCAAATATAAGATAACATCTGAAGCTATACATATAAAATTTTCATTTTCTTCTATGGCTGAGGTTATTAGGAGACCTAGAAACATTTGATTTATTTGAAACTTTCTTTTCCTATTTGTTTGACAGAGTATTGCCATGTCTGTATCAGCATTTCCATTATAAGCCCCATTTTTTATGTCATAAAAATTTGCAATAATCTGAAACTTTTCAAATGCAAACTTAGAAAAATAATGCTTTTTTAAAAAAATTAAAACATGGTCGGTTTAACTGTTTCAAACTAGTTATTCAAGTGCAGAACTAAAGCTCTTTTACACCATTGTGTCTAGATTTTGTAGCAACTATGCAAAGGTCACTTTCTGGTTTTGAATTCTTTGAATTGATTTCATCCTCAGCACTCTTAGTCGCAGTGCATCTATTTCTAGCAATAGGTGTTGAATTGTGAAATTGTGGCTTCTGGCATGGATGGATTCATTCTGAATGTTTCTTTTTCTAACAGCTATTAGAAGCCATTCTCCAGCCAAGCCTGTTCTTGTGTTTGTCTCATCCAGACGTCAGACTAGATTAACTGCCCTAGAGTTGATTGCTTTCCTGGCTACTGAGGATGATCCAAAGCAATGGCTGAAAATGGATGAAAGAGAGGTAAGTCATATAATGTGTATTAGTTGTGTATATTTATTTCATTTTCATATTTTCAATATCAACTTGAAAGGAAAGTAATCCTAAAATACAGTAGTGTTTTCCTGGGTTTTTTTTTTTTTTAATTATTTTTAGGTTCCAATTCTGAAAACAGTTGCGTATATGCCTAATTTTAAGCACAGGAGCAGTCCCACTGATTTCATTGTTAAACACATGCAAAATGATTTGCAGAATCCGGGCCTTAGGTAGTAAACACTTTCATTTTTATTTTGTTTATATTAGTGGTAGCATTTGTATAGTTGAATTTGGAGCCCCATCGTGCGAGGCATTGTACATACATATGAATTTAATTCCATCCTTGATATTGATGAATTTTGCTGGTGAAATTTATTCCAAGCAAACACTATGAAATTTAGTACTTTGCCATTTACACTGTTGCGAATTTAAAAAAAAAAAAAAAAAAAAAACCTGATTTACACAGTGCATTATTTATTATCTTTAATTATCTGTCCCATGTGACCCTGGCCTCATTCAGTGCACCGGATGGCTGGTGATCAGTTAATGAGCAGCTATATAATATTTTGTTTTATCTTCGTTGTTCAATGTGTGTGGCCCTACACCTTAATTACTATGCACCATTCAAACCCTGTTCAGAAAACAGTTATTAATTTTCTCATTGGTTTTTCTATGGCACTTAAGGAACACTTAGTTAGTAATAGTTTCAATCTGTGAAAATTTGATACAAGTGACTTGCCTAGTATCACATAGATACTCAGTGTTGGAGAGAGGGTAGAATCCCATTCTCCAGGGTCGCATTCAGCTGCTCTAGCTATGAGACTGTTCTCTCTTTTCCTGAGTCCTGTTCCTGTCTCATTCATAATACCTTCCGGCTTTTGCAACAAATGAGTCGGGGTACTGCAAACAATAGCCTCCTTCAGTAGAACGATTCACTCCCCTGAGGATGGGTCCTGTGGAAAAAATATTATGTGATCATGTAATTAAAAACTATATCATAATATACCTGAATTACCATTTGTCCTGCATGGTGGGCAATTTCCATCCTAAACACAGTGATCCACAAATCCATATTGTATCTGCTTCTACTTTTTGCAACTTGCTATACATAAATTATAGGCAAATACTAATAACTTAGACAATACCAATTTACACCAATTTACTCCCCATTCCTTCTTACCGCCCTGACGGTCGTTGGAACAGTGCTCGCTGATCACAGCTAGCAATCCCCTATCATTTACAGTTAGAAAAAGTTGAGTAGTTAGATTCCTCTGTAGTTTAAAGTTAGTTTAAGGTTGGGCTCTTGTCTAGGAGAGCCCCTCCGGTCTTCGGGCACCATTCCCACTCCCTGGTGCCAAAGAAGAAGAGGAAGGAGGAGAGAGGCCGTTCGCCCCCTTTGGGAGATAGGGGCAAAGTGGGTCCCGAGATGGGCCACTCATCCCCGGCACAGCGACAGGCAGCACTGTTGACTCCGGGCCCCATGGGGGGCTTGTCGAGTCCAGTGTTGGAGCCATCGCCTACCAGAGGTATATTGGAGGAAGACCTACAGCTGCCCTCCACCCCTGAGACGTTCGAGGCTGCCAGGAACCTAATCGAGCAGACGGCCCCTACGGCGCCAGAGAGTGGTGCGGTGTGGAAGCCCAGACCATCAGTGACTCCGCACGGAAAGCTGACGCCGCTAAGATCCCATCTCCTCGGCACCACCCCCTGGCACCGGTGGCTCAGAGGACCAGGTCTTGATCTCCCAGGAGACCAGCCACCAGTCGACCTAGCACCACTCACCGATCCCTTCGGCAGTCATCGCCGCAGCGGGCGTGCCACGGAACCACTCGCCAAGAGGGACGATCCCCAAGGCCACTCGGCACCGCAGCCAGTCGGCACCAAAAGATCAATCTGGCACCGACGATGCACAAAGGTCCCCGGCACCGAGCGGCACCGCCCCCCCTTGGTCTCCCCGGAGCGAGTCCCTCTCATGCTCAGATGAAGGGTTGATACTCTCAAGGCCCAGTGGGTCTAGAGGCCGACTAGAAAGGGGCTACTGCCATTACCAGCTGCCCTGACATCAGTGGCAGATGCCCTCCCAATGGCCTTTCTGGACGCCCTGGGCCCATCACCAGGCACAGGGCTCCATGGTAAGCAGATCCTGCTCATCAACAGGAACCATACCGAAGCCCGCACAGTCCTCTGGTGCCCCACCGGAATAAGGAGAGGGCTCGGACGTGGGCACAGCTGAATCAGAAGAGCCTGAGGAGACCGATTCCCTCCCCCAGAGTAAGTTCCGCCACTCCAGCCTGAGGAAACCCAAGGGGAGTCGTCATCCTCGCCTCCAGATGAGGCAGTTGCAGGCGCAACCCCAACTCCCCTCCCTGTGCAGGGTGGCACGCAATAAGGGCCTCAAATCGGAGGAACTGGTGGAGGATATGGATCCTACGGTAAACATCCTTGTGCCAGAAGGTCTGACTAAGGTGGCCCTTCCCCTTATTAAGACCATGAGGGATGCCACCAGAACCCTCTGGCAAACCGCAGTCTCCATCCCCCCGACAGCTAAGAGGATGGAGTGTAAGTACTTTGTCCCAACTAAGGAACATGAACATTTTTACACTCATCCCACTCCGGGGTCCTTAGTGGTAGCAGCGGCCAACAAGAGGGAGCGCCAAGGCCACCAGGGACCTACCCCAATGTCCAAAGATACCAAGAAACTGGACTTATTTGGCAGAAAAATTTATTCGACGGGAGGCCTCCAACTGAGGATAGCCAACCAGCAGGCTATCCTCACCCGTTATGCATACAACTCCTGGTCCTCCATGGAGAAATTTACCAGCTTGCTGCCACAGAAGTCAAGTTCAGAGATGTCATTGATGGTCAAGGAGGGCAAAATAGTGTACAGGGCCCTACTGCAGTTAGCCCTAGATGTGGCGGACGCAGCTACGAGGGCAATAGCCTCCAGAGTCACGATGAGAAGTGCATGGTTGCAGGCATTGGGCCTTCCGCCGGAAGTCCAGACGTCATAGAATCATAGAATAATAGGGTTGGAAGGGACCTCACGAGGTCATCTAGTCCAACCCCCTGCTAAAAAAGCAGGACCACTCCCCCTAAATTATCCCAGCCAGAGTTTTGTCTAACCGAGCCTTAAAAATCTCCAAAGATGAAGATTCTCCCACCTCCCTAGATAGCCCATTCCAATGCTTCACCACCCTCCTAGTGAGAAAGTTTTTCCTAATATCCAACCTTGACCTCCCCAGCTGTAATTTGAAACCATTGCTCCTTGTTCTGTCCTCTGTTACCCTCGAGAACAGCCTAGCTCCCTCCTCTTTGGAGCAACCCTTCAAGTAGTTGAAGGTTGCTATCAAATCTCCCCTCAGTCTTCTCTTCTGTAGACTAAATAAGCCTAGTTCCTTCAGTCTCTCCTCATAAGTCATGTGCCCCAGCCCCCTAATCATTTTTGTTGCCCTCCGCTGGACTCTTTCTAATTTGTCCACATCCTTTCTGTAGTGGGGAGCCCAAAACTGGACACAGTACTCCAGATGGGGCCTGACCAGTGTCGAATAGAGGGGAATTATCACATCCCTCGATCTGCTGGCAATACTCCTACTGATGCAGCCTAATATGCCATTGGCCTTTTTGGCAACAAGGGCACACTGTTGGCTCATATTCATCTTCCCGTCCACCATAACTCCCAGGTCCTTTTCTACAGCGCTGCTACTTAGCCGATGGGTCCCCAGCCTGTAGCAGTGCATGGGATTTTTCCATCCTAAGTGCAGGACTTTGCACTTGTCTTTGTTGAACCTCATGAGGTTTCTTTCGGCCCAGTGTTCCAATTTGTCCAAGTCTCTCTGGATCCTGTCCCTGCCCTCCAGAGTATCTACCATTCCCCCCAACTTGGTGTCGTCCGCAAACTTACTAAGCACGCAGTCTATTCCATCATCAAGATCATTAATGAAGATGTTGAATAGAACCGGCCCCAGGACCGACCCCTGGGGCCCTCCACTCATTACCGGTTGCCAACCAGACATCGAGCCATTGATTCCTACCCGCTGAGCCCGTTGATCTAACCAGTTTTCAATCCACCTTACGGTCCACTCGTCCAACCCATACTTCCTTAACTTGCCGACGAGAATGCTGTGGGAAACTGTATCAAAAGCCTTGCTAAAGTCAAGGTATATCACGTCAACGGCTCTTCCCGCATCCACAAATCTAGTCATCTCATCATAGAAGGAAATCAGGTTGGTCAGGCATGATTTGCCCTTGGTGAATCCATGTTGACTGTTCCTGATCACTCTATTTTCCTCCAAGTGTTTCAGGATGGATTCCTTGAGGACCTGCTCCATGATTTTCCCAGGGATTGAGGTGAGGCTGACCGGTCTGTAGTTCCCCGGATCCTCCTTTTTCCCTTTCTTAAAGATAGGTACTATATTTGCCTTTTTCCAATCCTCCGAGACCACCCCCGTTTGCCACGAGTTCTCAAAGATAATGGCCAGCGGCTCTGCAATCACTTCCCCCAACTCCCTCAGCACCCTCGGATGCAGTTCATCCGGCCCCATGGACTTGTGCACATCCAATTTCATTAAGTGTTCCCTAACCTGACTTTCCATCACCGAGGGCCACTCTTCTCTCCAGTCCGTGTTACCCCGTGTAGTAGCCTGGGAGCTGGCCCGCCCTGTGAAGACTGAAGTAAAAAAAGCATTGAGTACTTCAGCCTTTTCCGCATCATCCTCCACGAGGATGCCTGCCCCATTCAGTAAGGGACCTACACCACCTCTGATCCTTTTCTTGTTGCTGATATACTTATAGAACCCCTTTCTGTTACCCTTCACATCTCTTGCTAGCTGCAACTCCAATTGTCCTTTGGCCTTTCTGATTTGATCCCTGCAGTCCCGAGCAATATCTTTATATGCCTCCCTTGTCATCTGTCCAAGCTTCCACTTCTTGTAAGCTTCCCTTTTATGTTTCAGTTCCCCGCAGAGTTCCCTGCTAAGCCACGTTGGTCGTCGTCCACATTTGCTGTTCTTTCTGCACATCGGAATGTTATCTTCCTGTGCCTTTAACAGGGTTTCTTTAAAATACAGCCAGCTGTCTTGGACACCTTTCCCCTTCAGATCAGCCTCCCATGGGACCCTGCCCATCAGCTCCCTAAGGGAGCCAAAATCTGCTTTTCTGAAGTCCAGGGTGTGTGTTCTGCTTCTTTCCTTCCTTCCATTGATCAGGATCCTGAACTCTACCATCTCATGGTCGCTGCTGCCCAGGTTGCCATTTACTTCTACTTCCCTTCCTACCAGGACCTTCCCTTCGAAGGGCTGGAACTCTTCTCGGAGCAAACGGACAACAAGTTGCAGACACTCAAGGACTCCCGGGCCGTGCTAAAGTCTCTAGGCCTGCACACCCCGGCCCCGCAGAGACGTCCCTTCTGCCTGCAGCCTCCTAGCAGACCACAACAAGCTAGGTAAGATCCACCCAGATGCCGGAACTGGAATAACCATCTCCCCAACCAGAGGTCTTCGGACCAGAGCAGGAGCCACTCCCGAAACTGGCAAGACTCCAAGAAAAACTTTTGAAATTACGCCTGAGGACATCAACCCAGTCCCCTACCAGGATCCACACCCTGTGTTTGGAAGCAGACTATCCCGATTTTACCAGGCGTGGTCCACCATCACATCAGACCAATGGGTCCTTCTCACGGTGAAATGGGGGTACTTGCTCCAATTCTTGTCTGTGCCCCCTTCCCACCCACCTCACCCTTCCCTGTCCCTTTTCAGGGACCTATCTCACATACATCTACTGGAGAAGGAGGTGCAGTCCCTCATCTCCATGGGTGCTGTGCAGCAGGTGCCAGTGGACCTTCGAGGGATATTTCCTGATCCCCAAGGCCAAAGGGGGCCTGTGGCCCATTTTAGACCTAAGAAAATTGAACAGGTTCCTACGAAGGTCGAAATTCCGTATAGTTTCCCTGGCCGTTATCATCCCTTCCCTGGATCCAGGGGACTGGTATGCCGCCCTCGATCTGAGGGACGCCTATTTTCACATTACCATTCAACCGCGCCACAGGCGTTTCCTGCATTTCATGGTGGGAGAAAGACACTTACAGTATGCAGTTCTGCCCTTCGGCCTCTCAACAGCCCCAAGAGTATTCATGAAGTGCTTTGCAGTCGTCGCCGCCTTCCTCAGAAGACAGAAGATTCAGGTATTCCTGTATCTGGACAATTGGTTAGTGAAGGGCCGTTCTCAGAGGGAGGTCCAATCACACCTGCAAACGATCAGGGCCTTGTTCAACAAACTGGGCCATCTCATAAACGAAAAGAAGTCCACACTAACCCCCACCCAACGCATTGGCTTTATAGGGGCAGTGCTGGACTTGAGAGAAGCCCGGGCCTCTCTTCCCCAATCCCTTTTTATAGCAATACAGAGTCTAATTGAAGAGCTGACCAGACACCCACTCACCTCAGTTTGCATGTGCCTGAGACTGTTAGGCCACATGGCCTCATGCACCTCCATAGTAGAGTCTGCACGCCTAGAGTCTGCACGCCTAAAGCCTCTACAAGGCTGGCTGGTGTCGGTCTACCACTCATCCCGCGACTCTCTAGACATGATAGTCTGCATACCCGAGTCAGATACTGGAATCCTTTCAGTGGTGGCGCTGCCGAGCCAACACTTGCTCGGGAAGACCATTCCAAGCACCTCGCCCCTCAAGTCGCCTAGTCACAGTCACCTCGGACACAGGCTGGCGCACCCATCTCGGCAACCTCCGCACGCAGGGCAAATGGTCAAATCAGGAGATGGGAATGCACATAAATCGGAAGGAGCTAAGGGCTGTTCGCTTGCTTTGCATGGCATTCCTGGGCAACCTGAAGGGCAAGGTCGTTCCGGTGCAGATGGACAACACGACGGCCATGCACTATATCAACAAACAGGGTGAAGCTCGCTCCTCTCCCCTATGTCAGGAAGCCCGCGACCTGTGGGAATTCTGCATCCAGCACTCGATTCACCTAGAAGCGGCCTACTTACCTGGCTCCCAGAATCTCTCGTCAGATGCTCTCAGCAGGCGCTTCCTGACATACGAGTGGTCCATCCAAGCGGACGTCCTGCAGAACATCTTCCGAGAGTGGGGGACTCCCCGAGTAGACCTGTTTGCTTCTCATATCAACAAGAAGTGCTCCATCTTCTGCTCCTTTCAGAATCGCAGCCCTGGGTCCTGGGGGGGATGCGTTCCTGGTCACCTGGTAACAGCATCTGTCCTATGCCTTTCGCCCATCCCCTCTGATCCACAAGGTGCTCCTGAAAATAAAGCGTGACAGAGCAAAGGTCATCTTGATCACCCCAGAGTGGCCAAGGCAACACTGGTTCACAATGCTGTTGGACCTCTTGATCATGAAACCAATCACATTACCGCTCCTCCCAGACTTGCTGACGTAGGATCAAGGGAAACTGAGACACCCCAACCTGGAGTCCCTACACCTCAAGGCGTGGCTCCTCCATGGCTGAACCTTAGAGCGCTCTAATGCTTGGCCCAAGTACAGGAGGTCCTGCTCAACATCAGGAAATTGTCAACTAAGGCCACGTACCTTGCAAAATGAGGAGGTTCAGTGCCTGGGCTCCAAAGCAAGGAATCTCAGCCACGGCAGCGCCGGTCCCAATCATACTGGACTACCTGTTACACCTAAGACACCAAGGCCTATCGGGGGCCTCCATTAAAGTCCACCTGGCGGCTGTCTGAGCCTTCCATGAAGGTTTGTCAGAAGGTTTGCTTTTTTCTGACCGACTGGTAAAACACTTTTTAAAGGGATTGGATAGACTCCTTCCAGCCAACCAACCTCCAGTAGCTCAATGGGACCTGAACTTAGTCCTGGTTTGGCTGACAGGCAACCCGTTCGAACCACTGGCATCCTGCTCTCTATTGTACCTATCCTGGAAAGTGCCCTTCTTAGTGGCAATAACGTTAGCTAGAAGGGTATCAGAACACAGGGCACTTGCAACAGAACCCCCTTATACCCAATTCTTCAAAGACAAGGTGCAACTCCGCCCTCACCCGGCCTTCCTCCCCAAGGTAGTTTCATATTTCCACACATCTCAGGACATTTTTCTACCAGTGTTTTGCCCAAAACCCCACGCCATGGATGAGGAGCGCAGACTCCACACCTTGGATATGAGAAGAGTCTTAGCCTTCTACTTAGAAAGAATTAAACCCTTCCGCAAACTTCCCAACTGTTCGTAGGAGTAGTGGATAGAATGAAGGGGAAGCCAGTCTCTGCCCAATGCCTCTCATCATAGATTCTGGCAAACGTCCGACAGTGCTATACACTGGCTAAGGTGCCAGCCCTGAAAATAACGGCGCACTCAACATGGGCCCATGCATCCTCCACAGCCTCCTTGGCGCATGTTCCAGTGTCGGACATCTGTAGAGCGGCGGCGTGGTCGTCAGTCCACACCTTTTCCGACCATTATGCGCTCACTCAGCAGGCAAGAGACAATGCAGCAGTGGGCAGAGTGGTTCTCCAAGCAGCGAGGAGATAGAATTCAGTCCCTCCTCCAAGGTAAGGCTGGGGAATCACCTGAGTTGGAATGACATGAGCAATCACTCGAAGAAGAAGAAAGGGTTACTTACCTGTAACAGGTGTTCTTGGAGATGTGTTGCTCATGTACATCCAACTCCTGCCCTCCTCCCCTCAGCAGGAATTCTGGCAAGAAGGAACTGGGAGGGAGAGAGTCGTCTGGGACATATATAGAGGGTTGCATGGGTGCCCCCAGTGGCCTCAGCCGACCCTGCAGATGGTCTAGGGGAAAATTTTCCAGTGATCTGTGCACGCGCCATGCGCACACCTGAGTTGGAATGTACATGAGCAACACATCTCGAAGAACACCAGTTACACGTAAGTAACTGTTTCTTCTGGCTGTACTGGGCAAAAAATATAAAATAGTGGGTGCCATCTACATTTCAGTCCTTGGGCATAATGAGAAATAGCTGTCTTGACTGCCTTCTCATAAAGTAACATCTGAAACACATCTCTATTTGATACTACTTTTTTGCAGCTGTATTACAACTTTTATTTAGTTTATGTTTCAATCTTAACTTGAACCAAGCACGGCAATTCCCTTTTCACTAGAACATTGTGAGCACAGTAGCGACACAAAAGACTTAGCTTAGTGCTCCTACCTTATTTGTGCCAGCTTTTTTCTGTTTGAGGAAGCTGTGAGTTTGTCTGCAGAGACAGAATAACAAAGCAGAAATTCACCCACAGCTAGAATATGTTATTGGCTCTAAATGGTTTGTACTTGATAGCTTTGATATGGTCTGTCTCTCAGAGCACTTTCCATCATTGAAGGCATTTGTATTGAAATATCTTGTTTCATAAACCAGAGGGACCCGACTGGAGGATTATCTAAGTATCTTTGACTTTGAAACTCACTCCTGACCCATTGGCTTATCGGGGCCAAAATTGTGCATGCTGTGAATCCATCTCTTTAGCTTTTGAATAAGGGCTGGATGGAAGACTGGTGTGATTTTGGTCTAATTTATTATCCTTCTATTTGCTGTTGGACATTTATTTGCATTTCAATTTATGGGATGGGTGCTTGGAGCACAGAATAGCCATTTTTTTAATGTTTTTGTTTTTAATTTAAGTAAATATTGTGAATGATTGTGGGCTAGCCCTATGTTTTTACCTCTCAGAATACAAAAGGAAACAGTTGTGTGCTATATGTTAAAAAGAAGACTTACAATATATCTTGAGACTGTTGATGTTCTTAAATGAGAGCAAAAATTCAAACAAACTCTGTTGTGATTTATTTTTTTTATAATGTTAGATCAAAATATATTTTTTAAATAGGGCAAAATGTATATGTGATTTGTATGGTATAAAGAGATGCTGAATTCAGTCTAAAAATAATGTTTTTAGCAAAACAAATCCATATTGTAGCTTAACTTTTTTTTACCCATTTTCTTGTGGTTTTGTTATTGAGTTTTTTGTTGTTTGTTTGTTTTTTTGTTTTTCCTACTTTACTAACGACTTCAGTTTTAGATTGAAATCAAACCCACATTAGAAGAATTAGGCAAAATGCATTCCAAACTGCTATAACTTTTTTCCAAATATTAAGTAAAGCTAGAACTGGCAAATGACTAGATTAAGCCTTCTTCAAGTATTTCACAAGTCCATGTAGAAGAGTAGATTATATAAAAAAAGAAATTGTACTCTGAATGAAATTCTTGTCATTTTTTCATGTTTATACATAAACTTGGAAGAATTTGATATTTATCAGTAATGGTTGGTAAATATCAGTTTAAGAATATTTACTTCATATATTTTGACATGTGATGTTGATAATTTGTCTTTTAACGGTTGTAAAGGTTTAACTTTTTGAATCTCAAAGTCTACAATTAAATAATTATTGTCTAGTCAGCCCGTAATTCCCACAACTGCGGAAAACTTAAATTGATGGAATTAAAAAAAAATGCTTAAACCCCATCATTTTGCATGACTGTGAAAATTTAAATAAATAAAAATAGAGAAAATGCTTTAAAATAAACCTTGATATTATCTACCATTTTTTTTTTAAATTGAATTCTGCCAGGCCTATTTATGCATTGCAAACTTTTGTTTCTGTAGTAGCTGCTTACAATCAAATAGCTTTATTTTCAATTAAAAGTGGTAAAAGTGAAGAATCTTGTGAGACTTAAGAGGCTAGTATTAAATGGAAGAAATGTAAACTACATATTTCTGTAAACAGTTGACATCTTCAAGATTCATGCTATGCTTTAGTGGTTTTTGTTTGCCTTCATCTTGATAAAAATTTTTGTTTATAATATTACTTTAAAAAATACCGGAAACTCAAAAAACTCCTTGATTAGTTTTGTTTACTGATGTCATTAATATTGCTACACAAGACTATTTGCCAATTGAAAAACCCCATAAAACTGCTTAAACTGGCTATAAACCAGGCTGCTGGGATATCTTGTCTGGAATGCCTGGGAGATAGAGAATCCATGTCTCTTCCGTAGATGGGAAGAAATGAAAGCATCATCCCCATTACCAGCTGATGCCCCTCTGTTTACTTAACAAGACTGGCTGCACTCACCTCGCATAGCTTCTTTTCAATAGAAGAAAGGGTGAGGGAATCATGTTCTTCATATTTAGTGTGAGGCAGAAAGAAATACAAATTTGTTTTTGGTATCTATAGATGTAATGTGCAGCATAAGAGCTAGATATTATTAATTGCTCATTATTGGGAGGAAGCAGGTAGGAACAAATGGAATCAAAGCCTCATTCTCACCTTGCCCCTTGTATGGTCCTGGTGGTGATACTCTGCCAACTAACCACTCTGATTTGGAGCTGTCTGCCAGGAGTGAGGTGCTCAAGCTGATGGCCCTTTCACTTCTTTAACAGCATAGAAGGCAACATAACATTTGAGATTTTGAAAGAGATGTTGCCATCTCAAGGTCTCTCTTTGCCATATAATGGTAGGACTGGGTGGCATCATGTATTGTGATCCAAGGAGGAGATGGGATGACTGAGGGAAAGCTTAAGGACCAAGCTCTTTCCATTCCTCCAATATTGTACTCACCTCTTGGAGGCGTGGCTGTGGAGTTGAGCATTGCTGCTGTTTCTGTACAGCAGAAATTATTAAAGCCAATTTCTGTACCTAAATTTTATCATCTCTCCTTTTCTTCTCCTTTTTCTATCATGTTTGTATTGTTTTTTGTCTTAAAGACAAAATAGAAAATTAAAACTAATTAAAACAATGGCATGTATTTTTATTGAGATAAAGTGTAATTAGGAAATACTTACTCAGCAAAAGAAAGTGAATTAAATATCTTCTAGGATTTGATCTTGCCATCCCTTATGAGACTTCTGAATTTCTTCTCATATTTAAATATAATGGGAGAAAAAGCCAAACACCATTTAAACTACAGCCAATATAATTTTCTTCATAGTGTATTCAACTTCCATCTTAAGACTGTTTATTCTGTAACCTCTATCTATAACTAAGTTCCATAACACAAACACACCTTTTGTAAATCATGATCTTTAATAATATGCATACAGGGCCACATCCAACTCCCACTGAAGTCAGTAGAAAGACTCCTATTTTTTTTCAAAGGGAATTTAATCAGGCCCACAATGACCTCTTAATTCCCAGATAGAGAAAATATGTACATAAGGGTGTGTGCGTGTGTATATAATATGGAGAGGTGAGAGATAATTATGTGTATATATATTTAGGAGAGAGATTTATGTATCCATACACATGGAAACAAGAAATTTAGGAGATATAAAAGGCCATTTGGCTTTTCCACCTCTCACCCTTAAATCAAATAACCCATTACCTTCTGTGTTATTGTTTTGAAGTAATGCTATGCTATAAAACATGAGTAGAGAAATCTCTAGTGCACGTCTTGGACAAACATATCACTGCCTTTTTAAAAGAAGATTTTATTGCCAAATGTATAGTTTTATTAATAAATCTCAATTGTGATACATGAATATATTTGACAGCGCTTGGTTAATTTTGTCCGAGATTGTTGGTGGTGGTTGTAGTTTTAATTTATTTTCTTCTTTTTATTTTGTTTCTGTTTTTGTTTTGGAATACTAGCACATACAAATACCTCATCAAAAATAATACCAAGGGAGACTGATTGCATATCTTTATCAATTACGAGGGTACACAAGAGTGAGCTCTGAATATTGTTTTCATTATTCCAGTTTAATTCCCTTCTACATGTTGTTTTTATGACACAAAAGTGTGTCATAAAAAAATTAACATTTAGTTATAGCAAGGAGATATTTTTATTTCACATAACATCTGTAGCAGATGCGATATGTGTAATTATTTTTGTAAAAGACTTTAGAACTTCCACAATTCTTTTGTTTGACACATCTTTCTTTTATTGGGCATTTTCGACAATTGATAAGCATTATTCAGTGGCATATGGTCTGAGTCTGACATGCTTTGAAAAGAGTACAGAGTACTAATAATGAGGATTCTGTAAAAATGGGAAAACCAGCACAACAGATATGCTTTGAGAAAGTATGGGTTTTTAGCATCTTGAAACAATATATCACACTCAAAGGGACAGAATTGGGCTGCACAATCTGTTAGCTCATTCTTGTCCAATCTGGTCTCCTCCTTTCTTTTGGAGCCAGCATTGTCATCAGCTTGCTGAATTATACTCTGACTGGAATGTATTTCAGGCACAGGGTAATGTATCTACTTAAATGGAATCCTATCTTTCTACAAAAGCTTTTTAAGTATAATAAATTTTAAAATATAAAAACAGTTATATTAACTTAAATGGTTCAACAGTTTACATATGTGCAGGAACAAAGAAAATGACTACTTAGTAGTTGCAGAAAAATCTAGCAGGTCCACAGAAAAGTTTATTTCTGCCACTTGTAATCTTTCTCTCCTTTTTTTTTTTTTATAAGTAACATTTTGCAGTGATTACAGATTCCAATTTAGATTTCAAAGGTGTTTTGTAATAACTAGATTCTTCAGAAATATACATTACAGGAAAAACTGGGAAGGTTTTGGTTCATACTTCAAGAATCTATGCAAGTTAGCCAAGTTACCCAGTAGGAGCACAATTCTGCTGCCATTGGAATCCAAAGAGAAATTGCCATTGACTACAATTAGAATCATAGTATCAAAGAAGATTATAGCTGGAAGGGACCTCAGGAAGTCATCTACTGCAGCCGCCCCCCTGCTTAAAGCAGGATCAACTCCAACTAAATCATCCCAGCCAGGTGTTTGTCAAGCCATGCCTTAAAAACCTGAAGGACTTAAAAGGACCTGGGGGTGACAGTGAACAAGAAGCTGATTATGAGTCAGCAGTGTGCCTTTACTGCCAAGAAGGCTAACAGCATATTGGGCTGCATTAGTAGGAGCCTTGCCAGCAGATCAAGAGAAGTGATTATTCCCCTCTATTAGGCACTGGTGAGGCCATATTTGGAGTACTGTGTCCAGTTTTGAGCCCCCAACTACAGAAAGGATACAGACAAATTGGAGAGGGGCCAATGGAGGACAACCAAAATTTTTAGGAGGCTAGAGCACATGACTCATGAGGAGAAGTTGAGGGAACAAGACTTATTCAGTCTTCAGAAGAGAAGAATGAGGTGGGATTTGATAGCAGTCTTTAACTACCTGAAAGGGGGTTCCAGGGAGGAACTAGGCTGTTCTCAGTGGTAGTAGATGACACAAGAGCAATGGTCTCAAATTGCAGTGGGGGAGGTCTAGGTTGGATATTAGGAAAATCTTTTTCACTAGGAAGGTGGTGAAGCACTGCAGTGTTACCTAGGGAGATGGTGGAATCTTCATCCTTTGATGTTTTTAAGGTGTGGCTTGACAAAGCTCTGACTGGGATGACTTAGTTGGAGTTGGATCCTAATTTTTCTATAATTCTAATGTCTAAGAATGGAGAATTGAGCACCTCCCCTGGCAAGATACAAAATAATTCGAGCATGTTTAAGCCCTAAATTAGTATAATATTAATATATGTTAATTCATGTGTATATACTCGCACCCTAATTTCAATAAAATTTATATTTTCTTATAACTGTGTTACTGTGTTTAATGTTCCTTTTTCTACCCCAAAGTTTAAGAAGAAATGAAATACTTTTTTAAATTTTAAGAAGGATGATTTATGTTCAAATATATAAATTTTAGGAAAAGGTATAATGATGTAGAAACTTTGTCTTAAATGTTGTCATGTTGATATTAGTATCTTTTTTCTGACTGAGTGAAAATATTAATTTTATCTAATATTTATCTTACTATATAAAGAGACTTTAATCTTTATTCAATAAATGGGCATAGGAAAAGAAGTTCTGCTTTAAAATAAATTGTCATGAGAATTTTAAGCCCTGAATTGTGCCTGTGAGTAAAAATAGTTCTGTTTATTGCATTGATTTATGTGAAAGTAAGGAGGTCATCCAGAAATGACTAGGATTCCCTGCTGCTAAAATGACAGGATAGTAGTGCATGCACCAGCTCTCCTGCTAAGGGTTCTTCAGTTTTCCTGTGGTAAATTACGCTGCTTTGCAGGTGTGACTAACATCACCACAGGACATTGCTGTAATACAAGTCAGGAGAAGAAAAAAATAATAACCGCAGATTGCAAAAAGCAAGAACAACAACTCTGAATAAATTCCCAGCACTGTGAATTTGGGATATTTTATGCTGGGAAGTACATGATCAACAGGAAAAGCACAGGTTCTCAGCTGAAAATAACTAACATTGCAAAGCTGTTTATGCTGAAGAAATATTCTGATTGGTTGTTGTCATTATAATCTGCCTATTTTAATCCTTTTTCTTTATGGAAGAAAAAGATACCCAAATTCTGTATTATCATGCTATCATCATTTAATGTTTATATTAACTCTAAAATAAATGTCATTACACTATTAAAAGAAAATATATCAGTCCACAACTATCATGAGAGAATTGTACTCCAAGAAGAAAAATTAACAAGCTGTGCAAGTACAGTTTGGCTATTTATGAAGAAAATGGATGAAATAAAATTTGGAATGTGTGACTTCTGATGCAGTTGTGATGGATGGTGCCTGGCAGTCCTGTTTAAATATACATGGCGAGTGTTAATCCATACCCCTATTGCTGCATTATGAGTTAAATCCTCTTTCAACTTAACTCATCATCCCCAAGAATATGCATACAACTGATATTCCCCAAAGTGTCTCTCTAGGCATAAGGAGGAGGGTAGTATTGGCACAACTTAATAAACGTCCATCAAAAATGGCTTTAAAAGCTCCTTAGTCAATGTACATTGCAATCTTAGTTATGAAAAGCAGTGTCTCAATTACAGAGAAAATGTATTAAAGTTTTCATTTTATCCAGTTATCACTTACCTGCAAAGCAGTAATCAGGAGGTGGCTCACGTGGGAAATGACTAGGAAATAGAAATTTTCCTGTGTGTATCCATCTATAGATAGCTTTTATCCTTTCTATCTTTTAAAATATTCTTTTTTCTCAATTCTTCTCTATCCATTCCTCCATTTTATCCCTTCTTGTTTTCCGTTATCCTAAAAATACTCTCCACTTTGCAATTTGTTGCTTCTTTCTCTCTCTGCTTTTTAACCTCATTCTCTCTCTTCCTTTCTTTTTGGTGTTTTATATACTCTTCCACTCATTCTTCTGTGACTTCCCTTTCTTTTATATTTCCAACTCTAGTCTATACAACAAACTTTCAGTGTCCCTCCTAATGTACTGTACTATCAAAAATGTTCAGGCAGCAACATATTTGTTATGAATGGGGTAATAAGTTTAGGACCCTTGTGCAAACTGGTAGGAACCAAAACTTTAACAATATTTTAATAAATTTTTGGATTCTCTGTTACTTCCATCGATTCTATCATTGCTGAAGCTAATACTTCAACTAAAATTTCTTTAAAATGATTTTAAATGCTTTGTTCCGCTTGCTGGCTAGATTGTGTAAAGAGGTTAAATATATCAACATGCTTTAAATTCTTTAGTTTTGTGTATTTTTATCATGGACCTCTTTATAACTTTTTTAAAAATGAGTGACATATTTTCTTAGGAGGAGCCTGTGGAACTTCATTGTATGTGTTTGCTAGATATCCAAATGGCTATATTTATATTAAGAATATATTAAAGATAGCTTACACAAAACCTTTTTAAAAATAACTAATGTTCTTGAACACCAGAAACAGAACATTTGAAAGGCTTTGCAGCAATGAGTATTAATATAACTAACAGACAGCTGTAGTTGTCAGTTTCAATTACAATTTTAAATAATGTAAATATTTATTAAGTTTCTCAACATGATTTATATATTCCCCAGATCTCGTTTTGTATTGTTTCTCTCTTCCTTTGTGTGGTTATTTTTATAAAGAGATGGACACTAACAGGCAGGGCCATTTACTGTTTACAGTGAATTTGTGGTGTTATATTGTCAATGGTACTCATGGTGGCATCAAAAAACTATTGACAAGTGACTCCGTTTAAGAACCACTATTATTGTATTAAAATAACATAAAACAATAAATAGCATTAGCAATAAAATAATGGAAGGAACAAATCAATAAACAAAGCTAATATAGCTAAATAAATGGTGTAAACAATAATTTATAGAGTTGAGGGAACAAATATAAATGTGTTACTTGAAATTGGGATCAGAACCAGTTTTATTTTCATCATCATTAATTCTGGAAGAGGAAGCAAGCTTCACTTCTCAGTCCAAGGCTTGAATGTTTGCCTTTCTGATACTGTCACTTGTAATTACTGGCACTGGGTCCAAGCAGTCAGGGCACGTACCAGTGAGATCAGGATACTTTCAGCATTCAATATGCCCCATACTACATGGCTCCTGAGCTTACTATTAATCAATTTTGTTTTTCAAAAATTAGGTAATGCATATTGTCAAGGCTGTTTCCCCACTCTGGCACTTCGAGTGCAGAAGTGGAGGCCTTAAACCCACTGGGCCTAAAGCCTTGTCCTAAAACTCTCCAAGGCTACCAATTTCCTGGCCTTGGAGTGTTATTGCTGCCAGCACCCAAATGCAAAAACCTCTTGAAACTCAGGAAGGCGCACTTGGGAATTCCTTCCTGCGAGGTACCCTCAGTCGCCCTTATTCCTCCCTCAGGAGAGCAACTTAACCCTAGCTGTAGTTCAAGCTGAACATGGAACTGTATCCCCTTTAGTAGCTGGCCATGCAGTCTCAGGCACATGCACACAAGACCTCTTGCCTTTTTGGACACAGACACAAACTTATGTTAAAAGAATAAATGTTCTTTAATTAAAAGGACAGCTAAGAAACACAGAGAGTTGCTTCTCTGGGATTAACTTGGGTAATTACAGGATGGGTCAGGGGGTACATGTGCTCAGCACAGAGGAATCCAAAAAAGAACCAAAACAAAGAAAATACCCTGAACATATCTAGCAAAACATCCCCTGTTCTACTCTCACTTGGTCAGTTACAAATCTGGACCTTTCTTAAACACAGATGTCCTTGGATTCTCCCCACGCCTGGCTGCCTGGCCTCCTCCTGCTCCTTCTAGGAGCTCTGCTGCCACCAAACAGGATTAGGCAGGGCTGTTGCTTCAATTCAAAAACCTGCACTGTGTTCCTATTGGCTCTCCTGGGACTCCTCTAGGACTCACTGTTAACCCTTTCCCTCCCAAGGTTATTACACATATATTGTATTAATAAATGACAATAAAACTCTTCAACTTTTAACTTTCTCTCCCCTATCTTTCATGTGTTGCTTGTTTTTTCAAACTGTGAACTGTTCAGGACAGTAATCATCTCCCTCTGTAAATATAGACAGTGAGTAGCACACTATGGTTGCTGGTAGAAAACAGAGCATTTATGAATAACAAGAACCCTAAAATATGAACAACTTCTCAGAAGAATCTTTAGTATTGTTCTAAATTATGTAACCACCTTCTCTGTTACAGATGAACGATGTTATAGTGACAGTAAGAGATTCTAATCTGAAGCTGACTCTTGCATTTGGAATAGGCATGCACCATGCTGGGTTACACGAAAGAGACAGAAAAACTGTGGAAGAACTGTTCGTGAATTGCAAAATCCAGGTAAATATGTTCTTTTAATAATACCATAATGAGATTTCCATACAATTTTAAAAGGTGTTATTTTTTACATATACCTCATTAATCTTTCTTTTTGTTTTAGGTTCTTATTGCCACCAGCACATTAGCCTGGGGTGTAAATTTTCCAGCTCATTTAGTAATTGTTAAGGGAACAGAATTTTATGATGGAAAAACAAGGCGTTACGTGGATTATCCCATAACAGGTATTCATGTAAATCTTAAACAAACACTTAGTTGCTGAGATGTATTTCAAGCATATGCAAATGTGAACTTGAATAATTTACAATTTTAGGAATTGAACCTCTAAAAATCTATAATAGACAGATGTTGGGATAGATTTGTTGTGGGGTTTTTAGCAGTTTTACTAATGAGAGAAATGTTAAGGGTTTTTTTTAATATATTCTTCTTTTCCTTTTTAGGAAACCTTTCTCTTGCAAATCTATTGAATTGGTATCGTCCTAAGAGGACATTTTAAAAACCCTTAAAATCAAAAGATGATTTGAACACATAGAATACATATTAAAGGAACACAGTAAAATCAAATTTGGTCTGCCAATAAATTATATAAAATATATTTTTAAAAAACACATGAAAAATAAATTGCTTCCATGAGCTTATTTTGTTACTATCCAATATAAAAAGGTTTTTAAAGTACTGTACTTTCCTCTGTAGGCAGCATTCTTAATGCTTGAGAATCTGAATTCAAACTTAATCTGAATTAAACTTTACTATAAACAAACTACTATTATTTTAACCCGAGTAAAGTTAAAAAGTAAAGAAAAGCATAAATAGTGAAAGCAAAATACTATATTTTAGCTTCAGTTTTGATATAGCAATTCTAATTTTATTTCATGTCTGTCTCCAATCCACCCAAATGTTAAGCAAGGTAAGTCGACTTAATTTTCAAGTGTAGACGCACTCACTGTGATTCTGAGTTCTGGCATGACCTGTGAGTATAACCATAGCAGCATGCTCAACACTTTTGATAGTCCCCTGTATGATTCTTGGGCTGCTGAAACAATAGTACTAGCAATTTCTATATAGAGACATATCTAGCCCCCCTTGGTTATAAGAAGAGTAAGAACTACCTTCATTACTGACGGTGAAGAACGAGGAGGAAAGAACCCAATCTGACTTTCAGATCTCTGGCTGAGTTTGCAGGACTGGAAGTTAGAAAACAGTTTCTTAAAAGTAAATAAATAAATTGAACAAAATTGACATGGAATCAGTGAAGCACGGTAAACACAGAGCTCCACTATACTCTTTCTATAGACTTGCCTTTCAGTGTATAGCTATATACTAAATGTGTTGTGTGTGGATTCTCTAACAAACTTTGGGTATTGTTGGTCTGTTGAATATCGAATAAGCTTTTAAGGGAAATGCCATATTTTGTACAGTAGCATTTGCCCCCTGTTTCTGTAGATTTAGTTTTGCCGTCTAGAACATGAAAGAGAATTCATGTGCATGTGGTAGAAGAAAAGGCTAGTTTAATATAGATATAATCATGCTTTCATGTGGTGGGATTTGTTGTTGTAACTTCCTATAAAATAATATTCAGGGTATTTGAGAGTTGAGAGGGAAAGGGAATATTAGTTTTAAGATGAGCAGTTTGTTCTTTCCGCACCAGACACAAATGTATCATATGTCCCTGGTCTTATCTGCATGATAGGATTTGTCTACACTGCAAGGAAAAACCTGCATCATCAAATCTCAGAGCCCAGGTCAATTGACTTGAGTTCACAGGACTCAGGCTGAAGGGATTAAAAAAAAAAAGTGTAGAAGTTGGGATCACCTAGAATCTGGGCTGCAAGACTCTCCCCACTCACTGAATTTCAGAGCCTTGAATTCTAGCCAAGACCCACATCTGCACTGTTATTTTTAGTTTCACAGTCCGAGCCCCATAAGTCCAACCCAATTGACCTGGGCTCTGCAGCATGCGGCTGTGGGTTTTTCTTTGGATTTAGACACACCCACAGAGTCTTCGCTGGCATAACTTTACCATCAGAGCCCCTTAAGTAGATGGACACAGACGACAAAGCTCTGACCGCATCATTGATAGTATAATTGAAGGTTTTTCCTGCCAGCGTAGCAACACCACCTCCATGAGTGACATTAACTATGCTGCCAAAAGAAAATCTTCTGTCTACATAGTTTCATTTACACCATGAGTGATGCTGTCAGAGCTTTGTCATCTGTGTCTACTCTCCTAGCCGTTATAGGTATGCCAGCAAAACATTGCAGTGTAGACCAAGATCCTGTCTCTCTTTCAGTTCTGCTCTCGGGTTCTCCCATGTAACTTGTAT
This sequence comes from Pelusios castaneus, assembly GCA_007922175.1. Lineage (NCBI taxonomy): Eukaryota > Metazoa > Chordata > Testudines > Pelomedusidae > Pelusios > Pelusios castaneus. The sequence continues at coordinate 2,234,672 of ML685898.1, forward strand.
GTAAAATCTCATAGGACCATAGCACAAATTCAGCTGTGATATAAACTGGTTCATCTCCGTTAAGGTTACCCACCTGTGGTAGGGCTGAATTGGCAGTCTAGGGTACAACTGAGGACAGAATGAGTCCCCTCAATCACTTGCACATAAGCCAGAAGTTTGAAAATAATAGCAGAGCCGGTGTTTCTATGTTCAAATCTGACTTTAAGCACAGTTGGAGAGAGTACAAATCAGAGGGTTTGGAGTGGGCCAGTCTCTGATACAAGACTTGTATTCAGCCAGTTGGATTGTGTTCGACATTTCAGTAGTTTAATCCAGTAGTTCAGAACAGTCCGGGCAGTGTATAGTCAGTAAAGAAAATGTTGGTTTTGGCTAGCTCTATAGTGGGTATTGGCAAAAATCATTTCCTGACGCCTTTTGGTAAATTCATTTCATATGCATTATCGTACATTATTTTAATGCAGTATCCTCAAAGAGCAGGAAATGTTTCATCATTCTCCCTTGCATGCATCTATTCATAAATACCATTTGGGGATCCATTTCATTTTATAATGGAACATCATTCTTAATTTAACAACGAACAAACAGTATAAAGAGTCTTATTTTTGTTCATATAGCTCATAGAGATTACAGAACTGAAAAAATAAAGTTAAAGTTAAACGATAATTCATGCTTTAAAAACTATTTTCTGGTTTCATTTATATTATTCATATAGAGGTAAAAGCAAGAGGTTCCAAACAAAACTCTGTTGGGTGTGGTACAGTAAACCCAATAAAACAAAATCAGTCCCTGCTTGTGAGAGCTCATAGGCATTTGGGAGAAACGCCTCAGACGATAGAAGGGCCTGTTCTTTTCCTGTGAAATTCAATCCAGATGTAGCTGAGATGTAAAGAGTTAAAAGTCACCATGTTCCTTCTCTCACTTTCATTCCTCAGAAGAATGTTGACAGCCCAACAAAACTACTGAATGTGCTAAGACCCCACCCCTTGCCGGTACCAAACCTCCATCTGTAGAAGAAGACACTTCACTGGCAACACTGAGGAGCTACTTGAGTAGCTGTAGTAGGAGCATGGTAGGAGGGAAGCCAGAAGGGGCTTTCCTGACAATCCCTTTGCTCCCCACAACCTAGCATATGTCCCCAGTGTTCCATTTCCCAGCATGGGGTCAGGCACTCCCCTAATTTCCAGGGTTAGGACAGGGAGAGAGTGATCATTGAGCTGGGAGCCCCTGTGAGCCCCCGGAATCCATTGTTGCCCTCAACATCTGAGGAGAAGGTTAGGGGAGGCAACAGGAAGAACAAAACTAGGCTGTGTTCCATGATGGTCTCCACAAGGGACAGACACTACCAGCTCCCAGCAGGGAAAGAGACAAAGGTACTTATCTGGCCCCATATATCACCATAGCAACTGAGAGCTTCGCAGTCTTTAATATATTTATCTGTACAACACCCCTGTGAGGTTGGGAAGTACTTTTATTTCTGTCTTACTGATGGGCACTGAGATACAGAAAATCTAAGTGACTTGGCCCAGATCTCACTCATAGTCTACAGCAATGCAGGGAATTAAACCCAGATATCCCAAGGCCCAAGCTAGCATCCTACTCCTGGACCATACTTCTTAACTATGCGTGAAAGGATCTCCAGATAATCCTCTGAACCAGTAAGCACCAGCAATAGCCCATCCCTTCTTGTAGTTTAACAGTCTTCTGCTGTTCCAGAAGCTCAAGTGATAAAGTCTGTAGTTGTACATAAAAACATTTCTATTACCTTTGTTCTTAAAAAAGTCACACATAATCCTAGGAAATTGCATACAAAACAAAATATTAACAAAACACTATGTAGATTGAAAAATTACGCACTTGAAAATTAGGAGCTGTTAAATCTGTGGATGCCCATGAATCTTTAATTGAGCCTTCTTGTCCATATGCATTATGATCTTTAATTACATAAACACACAACTGTTTTTTCCACAAGACACCAGCCTCATTCTAAGTACAGATTGGATGTACATGCAGATCAAATTAAAATTGCATGGGCAACCATAAATCTGGCATTTCCTCACTTGGAAGTGCCTGTCTTTGTAACCAAAATAACAGTCTTTAACCTAATTTTTCATTTGTGATTATTATTTGTAGTAGAGGCCCCATCCAGGGGTGGGGTTGCATTATGGTAGGTACAGTGCAAACCCTGAGGAATACATAGTTCTTGCAGCAAAGAATTTTCAATCTAATTTGAGGTAAGATTCAGCCAGTGGAAGTAACAAACAAAGAAGAGTAAATGAGGTTTTAGAGAAACAATATATCCTGCACTATAAATTATACTGAACTAAATCAATTTATTATCTGTTTGTAGATGTACTTCAAATGATGGGACGTGCTGGTAGACCTCAGTTTGATGACCAAGGCAAAGCTGTGATTTTAGTCCATGACATTAAGAAAGACTTCTACAAAAAGTTTCTTTATGAACCTTTCCCAGTAGAATCAAGGTAAAGTTTGACTGGAAAGAAAACATGAAAATGCATGTAGCAAATGTGAAGTAGATGAAAGTGAAATGAAATGCAGATGTAACCAAAATATTGGAACCTCTAAAAACAGAAATACTTCCAACCGTATCCATCAATGTCTCCAAACAGACTCTCCCTTCAATCCTTCCCCAAACAATCTCACCCTGAAGGGACTTTTTCTTCAGATGTTTAGTGCATCTCTAGATAAATGCTATTCTACTTCTAGATGCTTTCTCAGATGGTATTTTCACAAAGGGAAGAGATTGTTTCCCATGGAGAATAAATTATTTATGCTCCCAACATCAACAGAAAATTTGATCACAAAAGTGCTTAGTCAAATAAAGCTTTGGTATTTTTCATATAGGATTTTCATATGATTTTAGACCTGTTAAGAGCTGTAGAGATATCATTCTCAAAGGAGAATGTATCTTGTAAACAATTGCTAATACTTCTTTCAAAATGGAAACTGCGAGATTTCTGAAAAGTAAAATATCTAAGAAATATTTCTGATCCTCCCCTAACCTCACTAGCTAAACCATGATTTGTCATTTATTAGTCAATTCAATATAAGTATATATAATGGTAGCTAGTGTAATCTCCTCTATCATAGACGATTATGTGCCATTTTTTCTTAAGGAATAATCGGGGTTTATAAATCTTTAACCTATCGGATGTTACCGTCATATATGCTTTTGTTTCAGATACTTGCCATCAATTTTTGTCATATTAGGAAAAATGCATAGAAAAGTATAATATCATTAGAAGCAAAAAGAAACTGAAGGAAGTCTTCAGTAGGATGTAATTCTAGACTAGAAACAGGGTAATAAAATGCACTTTTTACCCAGATCATATGGTTTTGTCAATAAACCAGGAAGCCTTTCTATCTGAATGCTAAGTTATATCTCTAAAAATATAGATATTACTTAATCAAATACACAAATGGTGATCTTAATTTTTTTTCACTGAAATATTATAAATGTTCTCCATTAGGTTATTTAATATAAATGGATTACAAGTTGATAAATTTCCAGACGGAGTCTCAGATGTTGACTGATGACAAGTTAACTGTAATCTTACAAATCTCTGGTTACTTGAGACATATTTTGGTCTCTGGTTATGATCATCAAAGGTCTTTGAGCTAGAGGTTCTCTGGTTTAAAAGAGCGATTACAGTTGACATAAATTTTTTCAGAAGGTTCCTTAGCTATGTAACTCCTTCCCTCCTTTTCATACCAAAGACCAGATTTATTAATCTTATATGTTATTCCCTTTAGATTGCATTTACCTTTATATTTTTCAATAAGCATTTTTAAAATAAATTGATTTTCCATGTCACAGTTACAGTAGTAGCTGCTTTTCTTTCCCCTCTCTAGTCATTCTAAGCCCGCCTCCTCAAGTGTCAGGCCTCATGCCTTTACTTCTCCGAGGGCAGAATTCTCCATCTCTCCCTATTTTAGATCAGATCCTGGGCTACAGTACTCAGTAGGTATGTCTACACTGCAGTGTAAACCTGAGCCTGTGAGTAGTGGGCATGTGGACTTGGTGTTTCCAAGCCCATGTCTGAGCATCCATATTGCACTGTACACATAGGTTTACAGTTGCTTGATCTGGGTCTCTCAACCATGCTAATGTGTGCATACTACACTATGCAGACCTTCTGACTCAGGTCTGCAATTTGTCCTGCATCCACACACACAATGACAGGGCTTGAACCAAGTGACAGAAGAATCTGACTTTGATCCACCTCCCAATCAGGGTTATAGGATCAGTGTTTTCTGATCCATCTCAGACTGGTTTGTGTGTGTCTGTGAAAGGAGGGCTTGGATTCAACATGAATGAGAGCTCAGGCTTTGCGTACCTGGTGTAGAGACACCCAGTGTAGCAAATGTGATAATCCAGCAGGAAGCCTATAGCCAGTGATACATGAAAGTAACAACAAAATATTTAGAGGGAAAGAATTTTAAAATAATAAAGACTACACATCTTTTATGTCAACTAAAGATTTACTGTCACCTGATAGTAATCTAAGCAGGACTAACTTCTTCAGGTGCCTTTGTCTCTGCCTGGCTACCCTAAACAATTTCCCCCTCTCTTGAGAGAGAGAGGGAGACCCTTTTTTAAATTGCCTGTTCTGTTGTTGTTCTGCATTCCTGGGTTTTTGCCCCTTGTGCATGTTGGCTCCAGGAAAGGTAAAATCTTCAACTTTAAAGTTTGGGCATTGTCTCTTTACAATCCTCAAGAGTTTGCTTCAGGTACTGCTTATCTTGAGCCATTATTTCTGTTTCTGTTTGTTTTTTCCTTACAGCCTGCTATTAAACTAAATCAATATATAAACAAACCCAACAATCAGGTGAACAAGCGGAATTCATAAATTATTACAGAGGGTCTACAATTCTGTCCCTTTCCAGACATGATCTAAGAATACTGCATTTTGGGTTTAACTGCCGACTAATTGCGCTACAGCCCATTAGCATGCAGAAGTGGTGAGATGATGATTCTTTGAGCGCTTGCTCATGTCCATTCCATATTAATTTGGGTGTACCACATGCAGCAGGGACAGATATATTTCTCCTACTTTTATCCAAACGGCTAGTAATAGTACCCTCTAGAGTTGTATGCATATGCACTAGTATATAGGGCATTATCAGCCCCCCATAGCTCAGTTCTTTCTTTCACCCATGACGCTGATGAACAGTCTCTTGCTGCAGCAAGCTTTTACAACCCAATGGTTTACCTCAATTACTTTAGTGTATATAGTTTGTTAAGTAGTTTGCTAAGCATTAGTTTTCTTAAACATATTGCAGGCTGATGAACGTGGCCCAGACACAGGGCATTCCCTGTTCCCCAGGCTTCAAGCCATGCATTTTGTGTAAGAAGCCTGTATTAGTCAATGACCCTCCCCAGAACTGCCTAAAGTGCTGGGAGAGACTCGCGTGCAAGACAAGTTCAGGATCTGTAAAGGATTCAGGCCTCACCAGAGAGGATTGTGATATCAGACCGAGAGCTTTCCTAATGGAGTTAGCCCGTAGACTTGCCTCGGAACCAAGTCAATCTAACCCCCCAAGTACATTGGCTTCAATGTAGAGCGCACAAACATACTGGTGCTGACATCCTCCCAGCACTGGTCATCATACCTGGGCCAAAGAAGAAATGCAAGAAGGCACTTATCAGTCCCAAGCAAGCAAAGAAAGGGCACAGGAGACCAAGCAAAGACCAGTGCCCGGCCGCTTATCCCCACCAGGGCTTGAGGTGGCATTGACTTCACCCATTCAGGTCCCAAACCCAACTCTGAACTAGCTGCTGGCTTCTGGGAACAACAAGGGCCCTTGCTGGGGCACCTTATGGTACTGACCACTCTGGGAGGCATTGCAAGCAGAGAAGGACCTCCTGACAATTCTCATGCCCCCAACACATCTGGAAGAGAGGCCCTGCACTGGGACACAGTACCAGCACCATCGACTCTGGGGCCGTCCAGAAGCAAATCTGTGATGAGGCCCCCACAGCAGTCACTCACACTGAGATGACAGTTCCTCAGCACACAGTGCTGGTCTCCTGAGTGTAACATAAGCGGTTGGGCTTACAGTGCCAGTCTCTGGACCCATGGCACCAGTCCTTAGAGTCTCAGCATTGGTCTCCAGATCGCTCTGGTCCCCAGACTCCTGGACAGATCCCCAGAATTCTGACACTGGTCACCACCAAACCAGTACAGGAAGCTGAGCTTTTTGACATCCTGGCAGCAACAGCTCCATCCAAGGTGGTTCTCCCAGTTCACGAAGATGTAGAAAAACTAGCAAAGGCGAGGGAAGACCCCATGCATTCTGCCCCCTACATCTATGTGGGCTGAAAGGAAATATCGTGCATCCACAAAGGGGTTTGACTCTCTGTACACCTACCCCTTCCTGGAGTCTTTTGTACACCTACCCCTGCACGGTTGTAACAGTGGCCAATGAAAGGGACAGGCAGGAGGAGGCACCCCAAAGAATAAAGAGAAAAAGTTGGATCTTTTCAAGAGAGAGGTTTATTCAACAGCAAAAAGCTGCACATATTAAACTGACAAGGCATATTGGGAAGATGTGATTTTAATATCTGACACTTCTTGACTAAGTTTGCCAAATCCCTGCCTCAGTACTCCAACTAGACCTGATCTCTCAAGATCACGGTCGACTACTGCACCCAGATCTAGGCTCCCTACACCAGACAGCATGGATGCGCCATGGCGAAGTATGAAGTAATGGGCCTGCAGGTCCAGCAAGTCCTGTTGGGAAGCAGGAAACCCTCCACCAGAGCATCATACCTAGCCACATAGAAGCACTTCCTCTAGTGGGCATGTGATTGGAACATGTCCCTGACAAAATAATCTATTCAAACCATTTTGGATTAGCTGTTCCACTTAAACTGACAAGGTCTAACTTTATTGTCAATTAAAGTGAACCTAGCAGCCATATCAGCCTTTCACCCAGGGCAGATTGGTCTTCTCAGATGAGACACCAGTCAAATTCCTCAAACACCTGGAGAGGCTCTTTCTACTGGTATGAGACCTGATTCCTCAGTGAGATCTCAACAAGGTCCTTTCAAGGCTCACTGGGCTTCCTTTTGAGTCCCTGGTGTCTTACTCTCTTGTACACCTATCTCGGAAGGTCGCTTCCTTGGGGGCAATTATGTCAGCAAGGCAAATCTTGAGATCAAGGCCCTGACTTCCGAACCTTCTTATGCAGTGTTCTACAAGGACAAGGTCCAGCTGTGCTCTCACCTGGCATTCTTGCCAAAGTTGATATCACAATTCCACATCAACCACGCTATTTCCCTTCCTTTCTTCTTTATGAAGGCCCACAATTCCAGTGAAGAAAGGCATTTCCATATGCTCAACGTCAGGCAAGCTCTGACTTTCTGCACTGACAGGACTAGGCCTTTCCGCAGATACACAAAGCTCTTCATTGTGATTCCCAAGTGGATGAAGAGTCTGCCAGTATCATCCTAGAGGATATGATCCTGAATCACTGCTGGCATCCAAACCAGCTAGAAGCTGGCAGAGGACACGCCTCTGGCTTCACTGACTGTCCACTCTACAGAGTCCAAGCATCGACAGCTGCCTCTCTGGCTCAGGTCCCAATACAGGACATCTGTAGAGCTGCAATTTGATCTTTGGCCCAGAACTTTGCAGCCCATTACACCATCATTCAACAATGAGAGCTTTGGCAGAGCAGTATTGCATTGTATTACACATCTGGGATCTTCTAGCCTACCTCCAGAGAAACTGCTGGTAAATCATCTAATATGGAATGGACATGAGCAAGCACTCGAAGAAGAAAGAACTGTTACTGACCTTTGTCATTGTTGTTCCTCAAGATGTGTTGCTCATGTCCTTTGAACAACCCACCCTTCTTCTCATCTGTCGGTGTTCTGGCAAGCACGAACTGAGAGGGGGGAGAATTGGCAGTGCCCTATATACTGACACAGATGTACGTGATTCTTCAGGGTGGATGCCACTAAGGGAAAAATCTCTGGCACCAGTGCATGTGGCTAACACACACTTAATATGGAATGGACATGAGCAACACATCCCGAAGAATAACGATTACAAAAGTCAGCAACTGTTCTTTGCAACATTATAGGAACATTTTATTTTTCCCCAGGAGAAAAAAATATTTTTAGATTAAAAATGTAAACCCTTTTAAAAAGGTGTTTTCACTTTTTATAGACCAGGCTATATGTGTTGGTTAAATTCAGCTCCACAAATTACATTTTTTTTGTCTTTTGTAAAGTCAGCTGAAGTTTTTTTCATCATGTCCCCTTTAGTTTGTTGGAAGTGCTCTCGGATCACTTGAATGCTGAAATTGCTGCTGGAACTATTTCTTCCAAGCAAGATGCAATGGATTACATCACCTGGACTTACTTCTTCCGTCGTCTTATCATGAATCCTAGGTGAGTGTAAATGAAAAAGCAATATAACTGAGTTCCCATTGTTTATAATTAAAGTGCTGGATGCTCAGCTTGTCTGACCATCAGTCTAATACAGGCTCAGTCCAAGGAAAGAGAGCTACCTACAAATGGTTCTCTAACATTTCTCTAAATATGAAAACATCTGTTGGCAGATAACTTAGACTTTTCATTTCAGTAACAATTATAACTTCATAGTATTAAGAGGATCTAATCAAAATTACTAAATCGGTATCCCTAAATTAAAAGCCCAGACGGTCATATTGCTTTATATATTCCTCTTATGTGTTTTAATACTTTCTTTTTAGTGATCACAGTAACATTACACACAGCTTCCTATAAGCAATCTATCACTAGCTGAATTTCTTAGTCTTTTCAGCTATTTCTCTGTGATGATGTTTACCTTCTTTAGAGGAGATTGGGAAAGATGTTGTTGACTGTTGTCATTTTTCCTTGCTCCAGCAAGTATGAAAAACATTATGAACTATTCCAACAATGTAGCTGCAACCTTTGCTTCAGCATTTGGGTATATGTGTCATATGATAGTTAACCGACCAAAATATTGTAGGGAACAGAGGATTAGTTCTCCAAGTACTGTCATTTTATAAATATCATCTGACATACTCAGGAGCATAACACTCCTGAAACCCGATAACAAACACTATAGTACTTGGTAGCATTTTAAATCTGAGATCCTTATAAGCAGTTGCTACTGCTATATCTAGAGGTAGAAATAGCCAAATAACGAGATCCCTTTTAACTCCAAGTTGAGTTCTTCCTGGGTTCTATATTCTTCATCTATTCCTTCCCCCTGGGTCTTCCTTAAGCAACCTCCATAAGTGCATTTTGGAAATGGATAATACAGAAAGTCTTATCTTGTATGAGTTTGGGGATTTTGTGCTAGGCCCTTAAGTTGTGGATTTGTGCACACAAATGTTAATTCAATATAGTGTGTAATCATCGGAGAACTTTATAAAAAAATAAACCCTAATACTGGATTTTCATGTTTAAATAATTTAATCAGTTAAACTAATTTGGCAATCTTTGAATCCAGTAGGATCAAGCCCCAACATAAATCAGAAAAGTTTCTAACATGATGGATGGATGGATACTATTAGATTAGTGTGTAAACTGTCTAGATTATGAAAAATATTCCCTCTCTGAGGTCAATCATGGTATATTTACTGATGTCCTTTACTTTGAGGAATTTCTTCAATGATATGAAAACTTGCATTTCAAGTTATAACTCAGCATTAACTTTTAAGGACAAATTCCTTCTTTGAGCCAGAAACCCTGAACACTGTTGGCCAGGAGAGCAGAAGTGTGATAAATGGAATGCTGAATTTTCTCAACAGGTGATGAGGGATAATGAGAGAGAAGGTGAACAAATCTGAGCAGTCTGTTGGTAGTGCTGGTATGGGTTGGGGAAAGTCAAGTGGATGCTGAAGTGGAAGGGATAGTAAGACTTACTGAGTGGTTTTGTGGGGGAGATTAAGATTTGATTGTGGAGAATAGAGGATGATGTGGCGATGTGAGACAGATAGTCCAGAGCATTAGCAGGGTAGCAGATCCACTGAGTTCATGTGGGCCACTTCAGGGTGGAGCCTAGTAGGTGTTGCTGGATGAGGCGACAACAGAATAGGCTGCAATGCAATTATGGAACAGGAATCCTACAACAGTCTGTGAGAGATGCACATACATAACATTGCATATTCAAGTTGAGGCGATCAAAAGCCTGTTTCCCATTTTCTCTTTCCTCTATCTGATTTATATGCACCAAGGTCTTTCTAAATTGAGAGAGGCATCTTGTAGGTACCAGATACAAAACCAATGCTGTTTCCTTGGTGGTTTTTCTACTTTTTAGCATCCTTCCACACAGCAGTGAATACTAGTAGTATTTCTTCCAAATTTCTGAAAGAAAAGCTACCAAACTAAATCACTGAAACTGTTGTCATGCCACCCTGGGCTATGATCTTATCAGATTTCATTTAATAAGCCTAGTCAATGTTTCATTGAGAAGCACTTAAGGAAAACTCAGGTGCTTCAAGAAGATGACTCCATGATTCATTGCAGCCACACTGTTCCTTCTGAGCAAATTCCAAGTATAGTAATGTGCCATAGAGGGACTTCATTTTTTGGACGAATAAAACCAAAGTCCTAACCACTTGTGGTCTTTAAGGATCTAATGTCATTTTTCACACTAGTAAAAGTGTTCTGGCTATGTTCCAGTTTTTATGTTCACAGTGTGTCTACAGTATCTGAATTCCCCCTCTTGGCTATATTATTCTTCATTCTTTCCCAATATCCTTTAAAGAAGGTAAACATCATCACAGAGAAATAGCTGAAAAGACTAAGAAATTCAGCTAGTGATAGATTGCTTATAGGAAGCTGTGTATAATGTTACTGTGATCACTAAAAAGAAAGTATTAAAACACATAAGAAGAATATATAAAGTTTCTTCCTGTTCAAGGAATACATATCAATGACTAAGTGGTGATAAAGAAAATTTCTCTGCTTGGGCAAATTTAATAAATATCCATTATGAGATTTCTGACACCTTCCTCTCCAGAATCTGGTTCTGCCATTGTTAGAAACCACTAGATTAGCTGTTTCATAAACCTGAGTATTACATTCCCATTATATTTAATATCTTGAGTTGTCTGAATTGACAGGATTGATAGGAGTGTCAGAAATTTAGATGCCCTTGTAAGGTAAGGGCACATAGATGGGTCGCATGAAGGCCTTAGGGATAGTCATGTTAGTCTAGGTCAGCGAAACAAGGAGTCCTGTGGCACAGGAAGAGGAAAGTTTCCTTTACAAATATAGTGTAACTGTGAACATTCTTACTATTCACATAATTGTCTGATATTTTTAAAATCCTACTAAATTCTTGCATTCAGTAATGTTTTGTGATATTGAATTCCATTGGGTAATTTTTATTTGTATAGAAAAACATTTCCTTTTATCATTTCCTTTTATCATTCTTTTTCATTTTACTGGGTGTTACTTTGTATTAAGAGAAAAGGTAAATAACTAAGAAGACCAGAACAGTCTTCTATGCCATTCATTGTTTTATGCAGCTCTTTCATAGCTTCTCTTCTCATCACTTTTCTAAACCATGTAGTGTTATGGTTTGTCTGCACTTGGGCTTTTTGCACTAACATACCTGCACCAGTGCAACACCCTAATATTGATATATTAGGGGAGTGGGGGAGTGACTTTCACCGAAGTGACATGTAGCTGTATCGATCTGGGTAAATCTAGCAAAAGTCACTTTTTTTACATCCATATAGTGTATCTACACTAGAGGGTTTCAATAGTACAACTGCACCGGTGCAAAAATTCCAAGTGTAAACAAGCCCCTTGGTTTTATTACCTTTCTCTCTCATTTTACTTTAAAAAGTAATTGTTCTTAGTAGAGAGGAGAGGAAAAAGAAAAAGGAAAAAGGAGGAGAGGAAAAAGAAGACTCAGAAGTTTTGGTATTATGTTTATTATGAATGGGGAAGTTCCCAATCAAACATGTTGAACTACAGACACTGCAAGAGCATGTCCCCAACATCATATACACCCGCAGACGCTGTTGGGGCTTGCTTACAGTGCTCCCCCTAACAGTGATGTGCTCTATAGCATGGATTCACCACAAACTTCTCACTGCCCTCAATGTCATCAGAAAATGCTACCCCCCAGTGAGCTCTGGCTGTACACAAACCAAAGGAAAGAGCATATGAAGGTGACTAAAAATTCCTGACCCATATGAAAGCTTGTATGTAAATCTGTTTTCAGATGTATAAGTCTCAAAAATGCTAAATTGAGTTTGGTATTGAATTAGTACAGCAGATTTTCCTAAAAATAAATTCCTGAAAGAGCCTTCACAGTAGCAAGATTTTTTGTGTAATATTTTCAGTTGTCTCTGCAACCCACTTTCATTATGTGTCATTATTACTACCGTATAACCTGAACATAAAAAACATTGTGCTATAACAAATGACTTCACAGCATTGAGTTATAGCAGGACCATTTCAAGCCTGATAAAAAATTTCCCAGAGAGATCTGAGGTCAGGTTTACATAAGCTGAACAGGAAATGATTGCCGCTATCCACATTAAATCCAAAATGTTTTGTGTAACTTCATCTACATTTTATGTTGATACACATCTCTCTATCATTCTCAGCTGATGAAATTCCATACTTGCTTAGATTAGAGAAATAAGTTCATGTTTCATGGCTTGTTGTTTTCGCTGAACTCTACAGGGTTGGGGGAGGAGGGGAATGTATTATTTAAAAGACAATAAAAAGTTAGTTCCTTCAGTTTTTTGATTGTTTAAATTTTATGTACTTTGTAAATTTTTATGTTACCTAGGGGTTTCTTATTGCTGTTTCCCAATAGACTACTAATGGAAGTTAGCCTGTCTGGTCCATGTGCTAGATGGTATTAGTATAAAACTGCCTTTGACTTTCACACCTCTCAGGGGACGAGTAATTGTTGTGTTCAAACAGCCTGTAATTGTGATCCCGCTGGCTTTCTCAGTACGCTTCTGGCTATTAGAATCATTAAACAACTCAGCACCTGTTAACAGCATTGTAAATATTCAACCCTGCTTGTGTGCAGGTTGAGCCCAATATAGGAGAAGGCTTAGAGAGCCCAGCCTCATAAATTAGAGCTTCTGACAAGTCAATTATTGTGAAACTGGGTTTCACTGTGAAATAAATGAAATGGTGTGCTGATAAAAAGATAGGCTGTCTGTTTATAGCAAAGGGAAAATAATGACTAGATGATTCAATGCAGTGAGCATGAAACTGCATTGTTTTTATTCTTTATCTGTAATTAAATAGGTAATATAGCTTCATAGCAGAACTGATGTAAAGTTCAGTTTGTACACTTTGAATGTAGTAGCGTGTAAACTGTTATCTACATTTATCCACTGCCTGTTTCAAAATATTGTATAATCTCATTCCTAAAATCAGTATTGAAAACAAAGTAATATTATCTTGCCAGCTGAGTGGCTACACTATTTATTAACGTAAAAATGCATTGAGTGATTGAGAAGCTTCCTTGTCTGTTGTTAATGTTATATTTACCTTACTACAGATACCAGTTAATATACTGACAATATTTCATTCAAGATCACAAATAACCTAAAAATTCTCCTTTTCATAGTTAGATTTCCATTGGGCACATAGAAGATTATTTCCTACAAAAATGTCGATATCAGCCTATTTAGAAAACATCTGAAAAGTTCTGCAAAAATATGTTTTGTAGGGTTCTCAGAAGAAATTTGCCTATCATGATTTTTTATTAAGCTGTGAAGAATGACAAATTAGACAAAGAACATGTAATACGACGATTGTGACTACTTTGAAGAATTTGATAAGACTGAATTAATATCATAGGGCGTGATTTGGAAAAGTGCAGTATGTAGTGCTGCATATATCCCATTTTTAATAACATTGTTACTAAATTATTACCATCACTTTAGGAGGACTGCCCACAGCGATACTGAGAATATCTAGTTCCTGGTCATAAACTGAGATCATTTTAATACTGTTGTGTGAAGTCTGAAAGTGAAATTTAAAAAAAAAAAAAAAAAAAAGTCATATCAATGAATAAAGACAGAAGTAAAATACTATCTATTTTTATTGCTATTATATTATTTGGAAAATTTTGATGGTAACTGTTCACTGAGATAAGTTGATGGTGTGTTGTTGAAAGAAATACAGGAGTAACTTTCTTGAAAATCAGCCTTTCTCTTGACAGTTCAGAATTGCTCCGATTACATGTAATCACATATGATGCATGCCCTTTTTTAGTTAACTCACACTGAAGGCATTTTGGTTTTGTGTTTTGTTGTTGTTTTTCTTTTGTTTTGTTTTTACTTTTGCAGCAGTCTTGCTTTACATGTATAATATAAATATCTGCTTTGAAAACAATGTAAGATAAATATATGGGAAATATTAGAGACTAACTCTCCATTGCCTACACCTTGTTGTAGTCATGTATATCTGTGCAAAATTGATTGTTGGTTTTCACTCACAGTGGGTTTTACACCCACTTTGTCCAGGAGTAACTGAATATTCAAGGAAGCTAAGAATGTGCCCCTAATTTGTATGGTTACTAGACAAATATCAGAAGATGATTGTGTAACTATTTAACAGGTACAGAGTTTGAAGTTTAAAAATATATAATTAGATAAAGAAGCTGCTTAAAATCAGTGTTACAGAAAATATTTTTTTAATTAGCTATACCGCTACAGTCTCTGTTGCTAATGCTAGATTAAAAGAAACCTATAGCAATTAACTAAAGAGTGCAGATTGAGACTTATTTTTCCTATAAATTTTCCTACGTACGCTATCACCAGTGCATCAGCAACAGAGAGAGCAGTAGTATGAACAGGGCTATAGTCTCCTACTGGTATTCTAGCCACCCTGTTGTCTAGCTTCTCAGAAGAGATGTTCAAAATGCTGGTAGCAGCAGCTGGCCTACTTCAGACCTCCTACCATTTTTACCAGCAGTATTATATTATTGCTGTGTATTGTGATAAAAGTATGGGAGTGGAAGAGCCCAGAGAATATACACTATAGTATGTACTAACATCTAACCACTCCTAATGCACAATGCCTTTTTTGATTGATCTCAATTTTGTGAAAAATTGGGGCTGAAAAATATAACAGTGTTTAACAAATCAAAAGCTCGTGTTCCATATATCTCCAAAAGGCATCAGTTCCGCTACCTTCATTAACGTCTTTCCAAAATACAAAAACATTTCCTTCCCTAGGTGCTTCCTCTCTCACTTCGCTGGTCAGAAAAAGTATCCTTATCTAAGTTAATATTTCTTATATAAGCTTGTAACCATATAAACTAGAAAACTCTCAAGTTTACTCAGTAAAGTGTTTTATATCGTTTGATTTATCCTCAGCTGTTTAACCCTTGAAACATCATCTTTCCATATATACATGCCAGCTTTGTTTTGCCTTTTCCCAGAGTCCTTTTAAGAGTCAGGAAAAAGAAACATGGATTTATCTTTAAACTGTAAAGGTGAACAACTCTGTGTTTAATTGCATGACCAGTGTGGATATTTGCTTCATCCCTGATTCTTTTGCGTGTTAGTAGGACAGCGGCCTGGTTACATTTATAGTCTTTCTACCATATCCTCATTGTTAAATATTGACAGTGTGCTTACCTCATTAATCTGTTTTATATTTATCTAGTTACTATAATTTAGATGATGTGAGCCATGACAACATGAACAGGTTCCTTTCAAACCTTGTTGAGAAATCCCTCATTGACCTGGAATGTTCCTACTGTATTGAAATTGGGGAGGTAAGACTGATTTATACTTTCTTAAGAATCAGTCATAAAAATACAATAGAAGTCATTTTTTATGCCCATCTGTTGTTTTTCTCAGCAGAATTTAGTTTGTGAGTTGCTTTAATTCTCTAATTGTTTACAGTATTTCTTAGATTTGCCTTCTATTAACCCAAAAACTCCTGCAATGAAGGGACAATGGGAGACCAACTCCTGCTCTTAGATCTTGAAATTTCATGTCTGATTTCTTAAATAAAACCTCTCACAAGAGCACCTATGCTGAAAACTAGATTTTTCCAATCAATTTGGCAACTTAGTTTCAATCTCATTTTCATCACTCTCTATTTTAAAATACAATCTTAAAGGTTTTTCATTTTTAAATGCATTTCATAATATATTTTCTTCTTCTTCTAACAGGATAGTCGTAGCATTGAACCTCTGACATATGGCCGCATTGCTTCTTATTACTATTTGAAACATCAAACTGTTAAGATGTTCAAGGATCGAATGAAACCTGAATGCAGTATTGAAGAATTGCTCTCAGTACTGTCAGTAAGTGGTAATTTTTTCATCTTAATATATATAACTCTTACTTCAAAAAGATCCAATTAAGTCAGTGAACCTGTACACGCATAATTAAATAGTATTTCTACCCTGTCCTTGAAATGTTTATGGACCTAGATTGTTCCAAAGTTTGGTAGTTTTCCATTGCCTCATGTTGAACTCTGTCACCTATCTTGTTAGCTGCATGTTAGACAGAAAGATGAAGATGCCATAGCTAGATGTCTTTTATCTGATGATAAAGACAGGTCACAGGTGGACTGGGAATATATTGGAGACAGTGTCCCACGTGTGTAGGTGCTTCAGTGAATTGTTGTCTTTTTTCTCTAAGATTTTACGGGTGTAGTTTATGAACAGCAGGAATCCAGTTATCCAAGAGTTGAACTGTCTGGGGATTTTTTGGGCTCCTCCAAGTGAGCAATGAACTTTATTAATAGAAGTGCTTCCTCTTCCTTACTCAGAAAGGGGCAAATATCCGTGAAAGACTCTGCTGAACAGGAACACAGAAATTGTCACACTAGATGTGAACATTTGTCTGTATTTCAGAAGAAGGCATGAAATCCTGATGATGGACAATAATGCAAATGGAAAAATTTCCCCATAATGCAAAAAAATTAGTGAATCTCTTGTGTAACAAAAAACTGAGATTTGATAGTCATTATATAAATAGGTATATAAATATTATTTTGGCTAGTTTAACAGAGAGTGATGTTCTTATTACCATTGTATTTTAAACATCTAATCTTTTATGCGATGCTACGCTCTTTGCCATTTGTTTTGGGAGGAAAAAAGTATTTTTATCTATCTTTCAGTGTTTATTGGGATGTCCTCTTGTTCTTGTTCCGTGAGGGATAGTAGCTAAACTATACCCATCAGTGAAAGGCTCTGGCAGTGGGGAGGTAACAGACAGCTGCTGGAACTTTCTTCTACTGCCTTCCTCTCCCAGACTCTTTCTCTGTAGCAAGAAGGGCTTCAGCAGCAAGGAGGCAGCAGAACACCGCACTGTTCAAAACAGCAGTGCCGGTGTGGAAGGCAAGCTTGAGCATGTTAAGATCCATGTACGGTACTTAGCCACAGGGTTCAGGAACATATTTACTCACCTAATCAGTGCCTCACTGTTTTTCCATGTCTTTAATCATTTGAATTATCCTTCTCTGGGCCTTTTATTTCTGAGAGAGAGAAAGAGAGATCATTTTTTAAAAATATTATATTTATATTTAATCTTTGGAGATTTTTAAGGCTCGGTTAGACAAAACTCTGGCTGGGATAATTTAGGGGGAGTGGTCCTGCTTTTTAGCAGGGGGTTGGACTAGATGACCTCGTGAGGTCCCTTCCAACCCTATTATTCTATGATTCTATGATTCTACTAGGGAACCAAGAACAATTCTCCAGATGAGAGCATACCACAGGTTTACCAAACAGCGTTATAATATTTATTATTGTTATTCTCTATCCCTTTCTTAATTCAGAGTGATGTTTTGTTTAGTTTTTACCTCTGTTGTGCATAGTATTGCCCACATGTTTTTTTCATGATCACAATTAATGTAGAATCCATCAGTATTTAAATTTCTCCTTCCTGTGTGCATCACTTTTTCCTTATCAGTACTAAATTTCATTTATCACTGTATCAGCTAGTTGTCTCACAATCCTTTCTAGTCTTCACTAAAATAAACAATTTTGTGTCATACTCAATTTTTCACCAGTTCAATAATTAATATGTTAAATAATACTGGCCTTACTCAAATATTTTTTATCTGCCAAGGTACTGGTAGTAAGGGAAATTTCTTCCTAAGATCAGGTACAAATTCAAACATCTTCAAACTCTGAGAAATTTCAAACCCATATTTTGTGGCGGAGGCCCATTTGTACATAATTTTTTTGCTAAAAATCTAAGAGATTGTGCTACATTCTATAAATGTTTATTTACATTCTTAAAAATAATGAGACTAAAAATAAAACCAGTTAAGGTCCAGATTCTTTTATATGTAAACGTAAAGAGATAAAACAGGGGAAGGAGTGTGGAATCCTTATTTGTTAATAGTGAGTAACCTTTATAGTCTACCTTCTATTTACTTTTTTGCAGATGTTGATTTTCATCATTACCCCTTAAATTATTAGTCCCTCTTTCTTTAATAAAGGTGTAAAATGAGTTTTTCACAATTGGATGTTGTCTTGAAAAGATTTTTAGCAGAATTATTGTCAAATTTTTTCTAACCACTGTGAATTAATGAGCTTTCTAATTAAGGCAATTGCTTCACACCACTATTGTTAACCAATAACATTACATCTGTCTTGCTCCATTGATGCCCTCTTCCTACTTATTGAAACATTTAGCAGTTTTGGCAACAGGGAATTACATGGCATGGGGTAAGTAGTCTAATTAGATGTAAGTGAAAATCCTAAGGGAAAGCAATATTTAAAAAGTAATTTGAAGAATCTCTTAATGATTCTGGCACTGAAAACTGTAGCCTATAGTAGAGAAGGCATGTCAACATTGCAAAACATTATTATAATTTTAATGGTTCTGCTGATGTAACTTTCTTTTAAAGTTTTGACTCTTTGAATACATCACTTAAAATAACTTCCCTAAACTCTTCTAAAATGTGACTGCAAAAATTTGTAACTTTTGTTTATTCATTATTTTTCAAATCTTTACAAAATCTTTACAAAGATTAATCCTATTGAAGGGCATATGTCATGATGTAACACAGACATCGACCAGCATTGATTTAATTTGCAGGCTGAGAAGGCAGACATTTGAGGTGTAAGAGGGAAAGTAATCAACATGATGTTTTAGGATGAAGTTTATTCTGATGTATGCCAAATTACCAACATATAATTACACAACCATTTGTCACCTGGATGCAGAAATTACTGGGTGAAGTGCTTTGGCCTGTTTTATTTGGAGGTCCTATTGGATGATCATATAGTACCTTCTGGCCTTAAAATCTGTCAGTTCCACCAACTGTATTGAAGAGTCCCAGGGTCACATTTTGTCACATTACAATATTCCAGATAATTCTGGATCATCCCAAGAATCTGCAAATTATCTGATGTGGTAAACTGGTTCAGATGCACTGAAGCCATAGCATTGACTGTCTCCCTTCTCTCAAAATAAAAAGTCATTGGCAAAAGCAAAATTTTCTTCAATTGCCACACCAATAACTGCCCTTCATCCCACTTCATAGCATCTTTTTTGTTTTCTGCTAGGGTTTTATAAGAATTTAAGAATGGCCACAGTAGGTCAGACCAATGGTCTTTCTAGCCTGGTATCCTATTGTCCACCAGTGGCCAGTGCTAGATGCTCCAAAGGGAATGAATGGAACAGAGCAATTATCAAGTGATTCATCTCTTGTCATCCAGTCTCACCATCTGGCAATCAGAGACATCTGACTTCCAGAGCATGGGATTGTGTCCCTGACCATTTTGGCAAAAAGCCACTGATAGACCTAACTTCCGTGAATCTATCTAATTCTTTTTTTGAACCCAGTTATATTTTTGTCTTTTACAGCATCCCCTGGCAATGAGTTCCACAGATTTACTGTGTGTTATGTGCAGAAGGACTTCCTTATGCTGGTTTTAAACCTGTTACCTATTAATTTCATTGGGTGACTCTTGATTCTTGTGTTACATGAAGGGGTAAATTACACTGCCATATTCACTTCCTCCACATCATTCATGAATCCACAGACCTCTATCACATCCCCCCTTAGTGTCTCTTTTCCAAGACAAAGAGTCTGTCTTTTTAATCTCTTCTTGTATGCAAGTGTTCCATACCCCTAATTATTTTTATACCCTCCTCTGAACCTTTTCCAATTCTAATATATCATTTTTTTAGATGGATGAATCAAAACTGCATGCAGTTTTAGGGACTTATATAGTGGCATTATTGTATTTTCTATCTTATTATCTATCCCTTTCCTAATGGTTCCTAACATTGTTGGCTTTTTTTGACTGCTGCTGCACACTGAGTCGATGGTTACCGAGAACTATCCACAATGATTCCAAGATCTCTTTCTTGAGTGGTACAGCTGATTTAGACATCATCATTTTGTAAATATAGTTGGGACTTTGTTTTCCATTATCCATTACTTTGCACTTATCAACATTGAATTTCATAGATTTTTGCTGAAATTGAGTTGGCTTTGTTTCCAGGAGGCCTGTAAAGTAACTTTGGCTGGGAAGCGAAACTCAGATTCTTACCCTCACATAACTGACCTTTACTGACATACCTAGAGCTTTTTTAATTGCCATAAATGGGTCTGGTAAGGAAGTAGCCCTGCAGCATTTTTCCCTGTGGTAATATTTTAGATGGTGTCAATCCAAGTTTGCTCAGTTGGGAACATCTTGGGTTATGGTGCTTGCCACATTGTTCATTGTTGGAAAAACACTGATGAATTATCACTGAATGGCTGGAGTCCCCTCTGGCGCTGTTTGGAGGTTGTCTCCTTTTATATGTGACCTGGCCTCAAAGCTGTGGGTGCCCAGAATGCCCTGAAGGATGGGCATCACCAGCTGTGGCCCAGCACACAGGAAGGGGCTGAGTCAGTACTCAGCCAGGTAGAGGCTGTCTGGTGAGAACTTCTGGCGTAAACGGTGCTGAGCAACATTAAATCCCAGTGGTTAACCTATAATTTTACTAGAGCTGGTGGATCTCAAGATTCTAATCACTGTGTCCTGATTTCTCTGAAATCTGCCCCTGAAGCCAGAAATCAGCGAGCCACATTTTTCCCCATAGGAAGAATCAGGCCCTGTACATGAGTTAATATAGCTGCTCCTCAACAGTGCATCCAACAACAGAAACAATGGCTCTTCTAGGGCATCAGGGCCTGAGGAAGGTGAAGGGGCCGTAGCACTGTCAGGGGGCAGTGGGGGCCAACAGGAAGGTAAAAGAGCTGTGCTGCTGCAGAAAGGACCATGTCTGGGGGTTCTGCCAGGGGAAGGGGGCAAAGTAAGAGGCTGTCCTAGAAATTGGATCTGGCTGCACACAGAAGGGACAGGCACTCGATTTGCCTCACCCAGTGGCCCTGGATTTCCACACACCTGTGAGGCTGAGGAACTGCCCCTATCTAAAGACTCTGTTCAGAGCTGAACTCATGAGAACCATGCACACCTCCCCCACTGCCCTAGCAGCTGAACCTCCTCCATAGAGGAGCAGCTGTGGCGCTCAATAGTCATGAGGCACTTTTCCTCTTCTTCCCTGCCCCCATCCCACACCCTGGCATGGATTTGGAACTGAGCACCATTCAGCGTTCCTCTTTTCCCCCTGTGCTAAAAAGGGTGCTCATGGGACATGAATCTCCAAAGGAGAAGGATGCAGGGGGAAGAAAAAATAGTACTAGTCTGGGAACCTCTGACTTACATGAATAGTTCTAATAGCTGCAGGATGGGACTTAGTTATGTGACTTAATGTGATTATGTGGCTGGGAAAATAGACACACGCTTTACCTTTCCGTAAAGGTGTCAGATCAGTTTATACTACAAAATTCCACAAAATAACAGAGCTTTGGGGTTGGTTGGTTGGTTGGTTGGTTTGTTTGTTTGTTTGGGGTTTTTGGGTTTGGGTTTTTTCCATCTTCTAGCTCCTTCACTTAACTGGCTGTCATTTTGCTGTCTTTCATTTCTGTTTTTCCCCACAAGAGGGAGATCATTGGGTTCTCTGTGCTTATTCCAAAACCTTAACTGTAGGCTTGGAAGGATTAGATTTTTATCAGTAAATGTTAGAAAACGTAAATTCACAGTGCCACACACAAACCAACAAAAAATACTGCCATCAGTGGTAATTAATATTTATAGATAAGCAAAGTAAGAAAAATGCTGGTTGAGAGTTTGATTTCAGGTGATTTGTTTAATATGTGATGTTGACAATTTTTGTTTTAGCAGTTATAAAGTTCTGGGGTTTTTGAATCTCACTGTCTCCTTTCACTAGATAATTATTGTCTGATTTCCCTATAATTTCCTGCAACTATGAACATTTAAATAGATCAAAAATAAAAAAGCTTAAAAATTAACATTGATATTATTTGGCAAAATTATTTTTTTTAAATGAATTCTACTAAGCAAAGGCAAATTGTGTGCAGGGTATGCGTCATCCCCTCCTTTATAAACTGGAGGTTATAATTCTGAGTGGTTAGAACTATGCTGTGGTTGTGGGGTTGTACCCCTTCCCGTTCTTCTAGCTCATTCTTCGGGTGCCCACATACCCAACCACTATTTCTCTGCCTACCATTTGGCAATATGCTGTTGTAGTAGCTGGCGTTGGACTAAGCATCTTGGAATCACAGAGAACTTGTCACTGGCTGTGGTACCAGATTGTGTGGGCTAGTGAGACAGCTATTGTACTTCCTGATATGTAAATACCAAAAGTCTGTGGGAAGTCAATTAAAATAGAAAAAGTCTATGATCACCTCCTCCTGTTTCAACAATCACTATGACTTTGTTTTCAGTGTTTATTTCACTGACTTTTTACTGATATTCTTTATATTCTTTATGTCACCATTAGTGCATGTCCTTGGGAATCTTACTCTAGTCATAATTAAACATTTGTAAGTGTTTGCAGGATTGTATTAGAACAGAGTACATTTTCATTGTAGAAGTGGAGCCTTACTCTGTATCAGTATGTAAGTTGTTACTGCCCTGGTCCTGTCTCTAGGCAAGAACCTTTAGAGGCTGGTTTCACTTAGCTGGAAGAAAAGAAGAAATTAATTAATTGTGATATAACTCTCTACAAAAATGTAGATAATTTTGCATTTTATTTTCTTCACAAGGTACCATAAAAGCATTACTGGCATGTTATAGGCAAGTAAAAGCACATATGGCATTAAGGATTTAAGACATTAAGCCATAATTCTATTAAATCATTTTTGCTTTTGTTCTTTGGACCTCTTCGGAAAAAATCAGATCACTTCTTGAAAATAAGTGAGGTTCTCAGAGATGCTTATTAATGTATTGGCCAATTTCAAAAGAGTGTAAAGATGTGATTGTGATTTTTCTTAGTAATATAAATCTACAACAGGGCTGTTTTCAGCATGTCATTCTTTTTAGGAATGGCTTTAGGTGTACGGAACTGTTGGTTACAGATACTTTACCACTCAAAGATCATTTAGTCATGTTAGGCCCTAATCCTGTAAAGTATTATGCATGTGCTTGTCTTAACATACTGTGAGTTAGTCCCAGTGACTTCAGCAGAGCTACTTGCAGCACATAATGTTAAGCACATGCATAAGATTTTGCAGGATCAAGGCTTTAATTTGATTATATACGGTTCTCTCCATATCCTAGTGTTTAGATGTTCACCTATGCAGATCCGTGTGTAAGCTTGGATTCTTAATTAGCAATCATATTTTTCCAAATAGCATGACAATCAAATTATTAATAATTAAAACTTTAGTTTTGCCATGAAGTTCACAGAAGCCATGAATTTGAATAAAGTCCGGGAGAAGAGCCCAAACCAAGTGATGTTGTGTGCTAGCACAGGGGTAGCAATGTCCCTCAAATTTGGCCATCTGTTCCTCCATCTACAGGGGCTGGACATGCCAAATCTCAATGGCTATGTCTACACTGGCAAGTTAGTTCAAATTAAGGAAGTTTAATTCAAACTAACTTAAGCCTTGGCTACACTAGGCTTTCATTAGTTCAAATAAAGGGCTTCCTTAATTCGAAGTAATAAATTCCATTACACTTTTCAAACTGATGGTTAATTCGAACTAGTCAGTTCAAATTAATGTGACTAAGCGCTTAGTTCGAACTAACCAGCACATTGACCTTAATGCAATTGACTAATTTGAACTAAGCAAGTCCCATGCATGGCACTTGTTTAGTTCGAACTAGCATTCTAGTGGGACCATGCTAGTTCGAATTCAGTTAATTCGAACTAACTAAAATTAGTAAATTTACTTTAGTAAATGTAGACATAGCCTGTGACACTGCAATCCTTATACCAGGCCACAAGCGTTGACCAAGAATTCAGTCCCAGCTGCATGGAAGAGAAGCCACCACTATAGAGTGAGCATAGAATGGGCTTGCTCTCCAAACCCCTTCCCCAGCTCTTGTGGGCTCTCCATACCCCCTTTCTATGCCAGGTTGTTTTCCATCATCTCTGCTGTGAAATGTATTAAAAATTTTGATGACAAAATCAAAGCCTAATAATAATATGTAGCAAGTGGGGAAGATAACCCGAACAAGATATTTATGGGAAGGAATAACTCCAAATAGACAGACAATTATTATTTGTGAGATTCTTTGAATATTGGCTTATTGTGTGCCAAACATGATGCATTTCTTTCAATTTCTGTTTTATAATGATAAAATGATATTATAATAATTACAATATATTCAGATAACTAAGAGTTAAGTATCTTAAACATGGGAATTAGCAAATAAATTTTTAATCTTAGTAAGACAATGCTGTGCAGACAATCTATGTATTTTTACAAAATTTCAGGTTTTTATTCATAAATAGGACCATTTTAATGTAGTTTGGCCACCTATGACTATTTTGACCACTAGAACTGCTTACTTATGTAAAAATGCCTATCTTCGCTGTTATCTTGTCTATTGTTGTCTTCCCTTCCATCTGTTGCATCTTGTCATAAACAATGAGCTCTCTGAGGGGTTTTACTCAGTTACACAGTGCCTTGTGCAGTGGCACTCTCCTATACATATAAAACTTTATAAACTTAAGAAATGAGTTACTTTTCTCCCCCAAAAATGGTCCTATTCTCAAATGAAAATAAATTAATTATTTTTATGAAAGGAAAACAAAATACTACAATTTCTGTATTTTGTGGTTTTCACGTCTCACGGGAGATCTCTAGCTCACTCCTAGTAATATATACCTCATAGCAGAAAACAGGGAGTTAATTCATAAATGAGATTTACCTTGTTTTTCTCTAGTCCCATAGATGTTGCAGCTTTGAACACAGCTCATTCTGTAGTACTTGAACACAGTCATTTCTCCAAACAAGATGGCACAGTGAATTTTTCACTGCAGGCATTCTAGTCTGATGACCTCAATTCTTCGTGTCTCCCCAGACATAAGTAATACCATCATTGTTTGATTTTTAGTTCTGGAGCTAACTTTAAACTAAAAACACCTGGTGCTGCCTGCCTTCCCAGCAATGCACAATCAGTAGGTAAATCAAAATGACAATGCCCACCACTCATGGCTGGCTGACTGTGGCATATTGTATTTTTTTCTAATAGCACAGGGAGGGAAGAGCTAAGTTAAAAAGCAGAAGAAATCTGACATTTGTGAAGTAAAATGTGAGCCCCAGCACTTCTACAGACATTCACTCTTTCATCTATGATAAACAAACTTTTTTGCTTCTATTACAGTCATGTCACTCTGTATCTGTTTCTACTTGTCAGGTTAAAAAAAAAGAAACCTAAAAATAACGGTCAAGCAAAGTCAAAATTAAACTTTCTGAACTAATGAAATTCTTTATTTACAGTGAAAAGTTTGTACCATATACTTCCTCGCACCTAAGCAGGAAGACCGTAATATTGTTAAATGCACCCCATTATTATAGCCTAATTTAATTTAATATATATATTTTTTGTTTTTATTGTATTACAGTATTCAAGGGGGGGAAGCCTTGTGTAAAGGAATGTAACATCTTTAAGTTACTATACAGTCTAATTGTTGAAATATGAAAATCACTGTTCAATTTCAGTTTTTCATTAACATATTAATATACATACAATCTCTGTGAAATAACATACAGTTCATTTTCTTGTAGAACTCTGAGGTTAATCTTCCAGGTCATCCAGGTCAATCAGAGTCCTTTCTGTCTTAAGAATTTTAATCTGTGCACCCGTGGACAGATCGGGCAGTGGATAGACTTGGTGAGGTAGCCTTCGTTAGTCTTTAAAAGTGTGCCAAGGCTCCTTGTTTGTTTTGCTGAACTGGGCTAACACAACTACCCCTTTGGAAATTGCTTTTCCTGGCTCTCATCTTTCTCATAATGATCCCATAATCCTGATGATGCTGCAATTGTCCTGCAGTCATCAATTAGGTTTCAGGGAAGGTATTTCTTCCCATTTCTGTGGTTAGGTCTGTAGCAATGCTGTTAAATGGAGGGAAAATTAAGTTGAGGTAAGAGTTGGGCCTTTATGAGTGGCAGCTGTCAGTCTGGAAGTCAGCCAGTGAGCCTAGTTTAAATGGCCTGGGATTTCCCTTGCAGAACTACTGAAAGGGGCCTTACTGGATTAAACAAGCTTCTTTCCTGCTCTCACCACCTGGGAGTTTTTCCTCCATTTGTTAATGCATCTGCTGTGTTTTCCTGCATGATTTTGTGTGCTCACTAGTGGGTAATTTTGGTTGTTTTATAAAAGCTGTGCTCTCCCTTCCTGGCTCATTTTCTTACTCAGTGTTGTGTTTCCCTCAAGCACCCCTGGCATTAGATTCCAGCCATGTCCGAGATCAGGAAGAAATTTCTCACTGCCTGCTATCCTCATTTGGCAGATTTTGGATTGTTTTGCCTCATGAGCAAGTTTTCACTTTCCTCAGGGAGTTCCGGAGACGCACTGCACCTTTCTTCTTGAGTCACTGTTTCTGTGCTGTTGTGTATGAGCTCTTTTGTGCCCAGGAAGATAGTCTTTTTTGAACAAACGAGATCCAGAGGTGCAGCTGGATCAAATGACTCACTATCACAACTAGCATATGCTCAGTGGATTTGT
Organism: Pelusios castaneus; assembly: GCA_007922175.1. Classification (NCBI taxonomy): domain Eukaryota; kingdom Metazoa; phylum Chordata; order Testudines; family Pelomedusidae; genus Pelusios; species Pelusios castaneus. The sequence continues at coordinate 2,261,650 of ML685898.1, forward strand.
ACGTACTAGCATTCACAGGGTAAAGCCACACTATTTGCAACAGATTGGAGGAGCAGATAGCTGTACAGTATAAATAAACTCAAAGGTGCAGTTTGCCAAACTGTGCCAGTGTGATACTTTAGACATGAGCATTGTTTCATTTATTTACTTTACCAGTAGCAGCCAGCCATTGCAATCGTTGCAGGGACAGGTCATCAACTCACATGTTCCTGAGGCAAGTTCAGTAAGGACTTGTTTGATTTTTATTGACGTGTTGAAAGAGTCTATTTAATTTTACACTACACAGGTTTGGGATTTTGTCTAGGTTTTTTCTTACATTTTGGCACTTGACATTGCAGTTACTCATCATTAATGTGTCGATGTACGTACAATGGTCACGTGTCAAAGCATTTGGGTAATTATTAAAAATGGAATGGGTTTCTTTGGTAATCAAGATGTGTGGCCAAAGTCTTGGACCTGGCAAAATTTGTGTTTTCAAAATCAAACATCATCTTTAAAACAGGGCAAAAATCATTTTAAAAATCACTGAAACTTCTTACAGCCAGATGAAAGAAGGAAGCTCCTTAAAGTGAAGATTTACAAAAGAAAAAAGATTATAAAAAGGATATTGTGGGTTCTATTTCTCATTGACCTCATATCAGAAACATTCAGCATTTTATAGGGAAAAGATATTTTTTTTTCCAACAGATAGTCTTGCAATCTCAGCCTAGGCTCTGCCAGTCAAGCTACGTTCTTCCTGTCTTGTGCATAATCACCAGTAGTTAAAGTTTTGCAGGTCCAATTAGTCCCTCTGCTACAGTTGTGCAGTCCTGTTGTCTTCAGTTTGTACCTTTAGTTTTCGCCATTACTTCAGGTGGAGTTATATAGGTATAATTAATTGTAAATTAGCAAACAATTCTGTTGATTATGCACTAGCTTTAATAGAATCCAGGTCACTTAGTGTTAGTTGTTTGAATTCTGCATTGTTGACAGTAGTGAAAAGAAAATGTATTGTTTGCTTTGTGAAGTAAGCAGCTGTTAGTCTGTACACATACAAGGAGCAGATATATTAAAAAAGAAGATGCCATTTTATAGTCACTTTTCAGAGCAGAACCTCAGTTTTAGCAACAAAGAAGCCAAACTAATTTTGAGCAAATATTGCATCTAATGTTTATACAAAACTCATATCCCTTATCTCATTATTTAATTCAGTTGTTTAAAAGGTATTCATGAAGATAGGATTTTAAAAGAAAATATTAACTGTCCCTTTAGAGGGTCAGCAACTCTATATGATATTTATATTGTCTTTATTTAACATTCATACTTCTCACACACATTCTTTTGTTACCTTTTCTTACTCACCCTTTCTGGCCACAGAATTGTTTAGTATCAGAGACAAAAATTAAAGGAAACATTTTTTTCCTTATTGTTGTTTAGTATTATGATTTACATAGGGCCTGATATTGGGAGGAGTCTTCAATTCCCCCACAATTCCTAATAGTTTCAACACTTTGCACCATCCATATTATTAAAGCAAAATATAGACCATTTTCTAGAACCAAAAAGCAAAAATTAAGCTTAAGGTTTTTTTTTAAAAAAAAGAGAGTTTGTTCATAGATCTATGAGAAGTAAATTATAGTAAACTTGCCTATCATGAACAAATAGATCTAAATTTTGCCTCACCTCAGCCGCCTCCCCCATGTGTTCTTTTATTTCTAAGTCAAAGTAATTTTTTTTAAAGAAGTGCATTATTAATTCATAGTTTGATGCAATTTTAATATCATAACAGACATTGGTAGATAAATTGGGCATTCCCAGCTGGAAGAATTGGCTCAGAGGAGTAGATATGGATACCCAATTCTCCTGTGCAGACATTTCATCTTGCTGATCAAACAGATTATGCTAAAAAAAAAAATCTTTACCAGATAGGTGTCGTCATCTGTTAACAGATGAGCAAATAAATGTCTTGGCTAACAGTGCATTGTCATATGAGGGGACTTGGTGTGGGTTGTAACCTCGTCACTTCTTAGACCAGCGGAGACGTGAACAAATGCAGAGAAGAAAGACTGGTTGCCAATAAACTAAGTATTCTGTAAATGCAATAAAAACAAAGAAGGAGGAATTGGTATTTGGGGAAAAATGGTTATTTTAGGATAATGTAGTATGAAAAAAACATAGCTTACTGCTCAGATTGACCCAATCTGATTACAGATCCATTTGCTGAGGAACTGAAAACTAGTTGATATATACTCAACAAAGTTAAGCAGGATGGGAGGAGACAAGGCTTTGGTGCGTCAGGCCCCCTACAAAATTTATAACAAACTCTTGGCCTGTTTTCAGATCCTTGGGTGCGTTTACACTTACAAGTTAGGTCGACTTAAGAAGGCTTCAGTCGACCTAACTTACTCCCTGTCCACACTGAGCTTTTATTAAGTCGACTTAAGCTATTCCTTAAATCAACTTAAGGGAAGTTTAAGTCGACTTAAGCCAGTTTGGATGCCCTAAGTCTACTTATTCCATAGGTCGACCAAGGGCAGGGAATCATGCGACTCCCTTCTGCTGGGGAGCACGGCTCCCTTGTCCCCAGAGGAGCTCCTGCTCTCTTTTCCCCAGGATCCGCAGCTTCCTGGTAAGAGTAGCCGTGGCTCCTTTTTTGCCAGGAAGCCGTGGTCCAGGGAGAAGGGCTCCCCAGCCAGGGCTCCAGCAGGAGGGAATACCCCGCTTGAGCTCCGGCGGTGAGGGATTCCTCCACCACCCTGGCTGGGGGGGGCGAGGGAATCCCCGCTGCCCCAGCTGGGGCTCCAGTGGTGAGGGAATCCCCCGCTGGAGCCCCTGCTGGCGCGGTGGGGACTCCCTCACCGCTGGAGCCCCAGCAGGGTGGTGGGGGAATCCCTTGCCGCCGGAGCCCCAGCGAGGCATTCCTTACCTGCTGGAGCCCTGGCTGGGGATCCCTGGCTGATTCCTTCTCCCCAGGAAGCCACGAGCGGTTTGTCCTGGGGAGAGCCAGTCATTCGTGGCTGGCTCTCCCTGGGGGAAGCTGGGAGCCACGGCTCCCCTTGTCCCGAGGAGCTGCTGCTCCCCTAGTCTGGGGAAGAGCCTCGGCTCTCCCTCGACCTATCCAGTCAACTTAGAGAGTCTATTATAGACTCTCTAAGTCGACTTAATAAGGTCGCCTTTAAGTCGACTTAAGAGTCTTGTATAGACTTTCTGAGTGTAGACATAGCCCTTGTGTCTAAATATCTCTCTTACATAAAACCAGGAAACTCGTACATACAACTACATAATTTTGCCTGCAATAGGTATTTATGTGGATATTCCCCGGAATGGTAGCAGATTATCACCCAGTCCACTTGGCAGAGATACACCAGCTAGCAAAGGAGCAAATTCCACTGGCCCTATTGGGTATCGATCTGTTGTGGCTGCCCCTCTTTCTTCCCCTCTGGGGAACCAGAGTAGCAGGACTTGGAAGCAAGACAAGCCTCAGGAGGAGGCTTTGAAGAAGCAGGAAGGATATTCCTGCCACCGCCGGCCCCAGCATAAATCCTGCTACCCTCTGAGACAATCTTTGGGCCTACCTACCAGTCACTCCGCAAAAGGCCACCAGCGGAACACTGCTAGGCTGAGACAGAGCCCTACCTGTGTGGTCAGCCTGAGAAGTAAAAAGGAGTCTCCTGAAACAGTTGCTGAGGCTCTGGCCAACTCCATCCTACTTGCCGCTTGCAGCACCACAAAGCATTATGAACAAGAGTTTAGGAATAAAATGTCTCCCTGCCCTGGTTGAACAATTTATATCCACTTCCAGTGGGAAAAGATGGGGAGCCTGTTCAGAGAGAGAGTCTTCAAATCCACCAACTTTCTGGGAAAGAAAAATATCCCATCAAGCCTCTCTTCCTCCCCTGAGAGGGCGGAGGGATAGCCAAATTCCCTCTCACAGTAGCTCTTTTCCAGCCCTTTTCTTGTTGAGGTTAGGTAGGCATTTGTAGTTGCATGTATTTATTTAATGTGTACACACATGAGCACACCCAGTGGGAGCGCACATAAATTTGCAGGTATAACTGAGGTACAAAGTCTTGATGAAGCTAATTTTATAATTTTTAAATTCCTTAATTTATAATATGATAGAGGTTATTAATGTGAAATTCAAGCTATGTTTGCCATTGTTAAAAGCACTAAGGAAAATGTAAGCAAAATTTAGGTGTTGGTAGCAGATTAATTTATTCTCTTGTATATGGTTATCTTAATATTTACTATACATGGTTTTATAAGATGTTAATTGTGAATGCTACTTTAGCTATAAGAATGCATGTTTGCCTTCTCTTGATTCACACAGAGCAGATGGATGCTTGACTGTCTGCTAATCCACAGCTGGAATGGTTTCAGCAGTTTCCACGTTGCTGGGGTAGAGTGGCTTTTCTAGTGGACTGAGAGGGCAGCAAGAGAGGGATATCATTATTCATCAGTATCCCAGTGGGATTGCTGCCAGCAGAGATTAATTTTTTCTGTTATGCTTGTAAAACAAGCTCAGGTGGAGTCTCTAATCCTCAGGGCACGGGTGGCAGATCAAGGAAGATGCTACAAAGCTAGTTAATTTTCAGATTCTAGGGGAAACAGAAGCTCTGTTAGATGTATAAATACATGATTGCAAATTTAAGTAGCTCAAATCCAAATGGGATCTTCCTGGACATCTGGTATGGAAAAATCTCTGTTTTCTTTGTCTTTTAATAGAAGTTCTTGAAACTTCCCACCAATGCCAAAATACTTGTTATTCTTTTAATTCTTAGTTATCTTTCCTTGTCAGTTTTAGTGGATGATGTCCTTACCATTTAACTCTGTTTCTATATATATTTACAAGCTGAGAGGAAAACAAGATAGAACAGCCTTCCCCTGACAGTTTACCCCACTGCCAACTTCAGTCTCCCCTGGCTCAGCATTAATTTGTATCTCATGAGTTCTACAAAATATTGGGTCAGATTCTTAGATGGTGTAAATCCACATGGCTCCATGGAAGTTAATGGAGTTATGCCAGTAATAACCAGCTAAGGATCTGGCTCAGTAAATTTTAGTTGCAGCAGCTGTCACTTACTCTTACAGCTTTTGCTGTGTTTCTTCTCACTTTTCTTTTTAAACCATTTTTGTTTAAATTTTGTGCTCCTGAAAATGAGAGCAGTAGCACTGACTTGCTAATCAGACATTGTGTCAGTAAGTGCCTTCATATTTCTCTCAATTTACATTGTTCTTCTGTTTTTCCAAGCATGAGTCTCTCTTGAACAGAGGCCGCTAGTCATTTCACCACATGATGACAGGTATTCATGCTTCTGAACCTTTTATTCCCTTTCTTCTCTAATCACATAGTTGTCTTGAGGCAGAGAGTTTAATCTTGTAGAAAAATGCACCAATGTGCATCTGTGGCTCCCTAATCTGGAAACTGCCACAGGTCAGCAACTCTGAAATCTATTTTTCAACACAAAGATCTTTTACTGATTAACATTGGTGTATACAGTATGTAAGGCCCCAATCCTGCATCAAGATTTACAAATACAGATCCCTACTTGTGAGTTCCACTAACTTCAGTGGGGTTCAACATTGGCTCAGGGATCTGCATTAGAGTATCCCAGTGCAAGATCAAAGCCTAAAACAGAAAATGATTGATCACTTTGTTGGAGACAGCTTCTAGGAAAGCTCTATTCTGCAGTTCTGCTATTATGACTTATTACTGTCATCTCGGTCTGCAACTCAGCCAGACCTGAGTAAATGCAGTTGATTCAGCCAAATTCATCTTCAAAATGCAGACAAACCTCTAAATGGAACTAGAGAAATTTACTTGTCTCAGGACAATCATATTTCAATGCATACTCTCAGAGATTTTCTTCAGTATGCATTATCACTGTCAATTTTATGTACTGAAATACTTTTAAATATTAAGGCTGAGATTTCAAAGCTACCTATGGAAGTGTTTCTAAGCTTTTTTTTCATACCATGACCCTGTGTTACAACAGGAGAGAGTTTCAGGTCCCCATCTGAATAAAGGAAAAAATGGTGGATTTCTTTTTCACTCTAAGGTTGAAAACCCATGGAAAAAAATTGATGTTAATTTCACACTCAAGTAATGGAAATTGGTGGCCAGGTCTCTTGGCCAGCTTTGAAAACTTCATCCTAAATTTGCAATGCCAAATGTAAAACCTTGTACTAGAACGTTCTTTTCTTTCTTACATCAGCATTTTTAGAGTACTACAAATATATGCATTCACAACTGTATAATGATTCTTGGCTGATTTTGGAGGTGAGTCAGTTTATCAAAGTTGCCTATTCATTGATATCATGTTGTATTGTCCTCAATATCAGCCAACATATTTATTTGATACAATATGAATAAGTATAACTAATTAAGAACATATGTACATGCTGTATTATTCTGGCATTTGCTTTCATGATTTTATCTTTTTTTCATTTAAACTATTTTAGATACTTGCTCATAAACATATTGATGCACTAAAATGGAACTTAAAAATTTGAGGTTGAACCACAGCATACCTTTAACAAAGACATACAATTTTGGTACCGTGAAGGGCATTGCTGAAAGGGGCAATGTGTGGAAAATAAAGGGAATTTTAAAGTGACAACACCCTATAATATAGTTAAGGTCCTGTTCTGGGGTTTATTTTCTTTAAAGATACAGTTTGCTTATGCGATTTTACTAATTTTTCAGCTGATGTTCTAGAATATATTGTAGGAAAAATATTTCCAAAAGATGCAACAGGATCTCCTAAAGAAGAGGCATTGAAATATCTTTTCCCCTCACTTTTTATGATGATCATTCCCAAATTTTCATGAGAAACATTATATATTACATAGACTGGGAATCAAAAATCATTGAGATATCAACAATTCATTCCTAATTTTTAATATGTTTTAGCAGTGTGTGCATTTTACAATAAGAAAATCTTTTAAAAATACAAGTAGTTATTTTTAACAAGTATTCAGTTTACCATCTGTAAAACAAGTACAATAAGTATCTTACTTATGACTATATCTCACTGCTGCTGTGAATTTAACATTTATAATGTGTTTTGAGAGCTCTAAAAATGCACTTCAGATTATTGCAGATTTGACTGTATGTGCTAAACACATTTTTTGAAATTTCAGATTGTTTTGCACACCAACTTCTTTTCACTGTGATACCACTTTTTCTCTTAGCATCTCTATGCTGAAGCAAATGTCTGTAATTTAACTTTACACTATAGAAGTATTCTAAGCTTTTGAGTCATCCCCCTTCACTGGTGGCTAAAATAACTGACCTCCTATTGCTCTGTGCACGATGGCAAAGGTCTTTTAGACTCCTGACCCCTGGTCATCAGAAATGCCATCAGTAGTTTGTAGCTTGGACATTTAAGAAAGAGGTGAACTTGTGAAATCTAAACCCTTAAAGCAGTTATAAGCAATCACTGAACTGTTTCAGTGTTCCTGCTTGTGCTTCACGTGAGATTTCCCTTATTATATTTACGATGTTTGTGATTTGTGCAATGTGATGCAGCCATTTAAAAATAAAATCAATATGCATTGCATTCTCCTCCTTTCCTCACTGTAATTCATTTAAGAAACCTTATAATTAAGATATATAATACTTCTCTGACCATTGATATTTGTGTTCTTATCAACTAAGTAAACAGAGCCTACTGCTGAAATTTTTGACCACTTTAGACCCCAAAACTTAATTACAAATTAAACATTTCTTTTTGGGGAAAAATTAAGGCCAAGATTTACATGACTTCCACAGCCTCTGGTGTCCCTTAGAGGTTTGCCCTCCTATCCCTGTTTCGTTTTTAAAGCAGATGAAATAAAAAATATTCAGACCAGCACAGCCTCACTCTTTTAGACACCAAGCTATTGCCCTTTTTTAACTGCAATGCATTTTGACTCTCATAATATGGGTTTCTACCATTTATTTTTTTTAGCTCTAAAATAGGTATAAACCACAACTCAGATGGCAAATAGAAAAGATAAAAGAGAACATTTGTTTCAGAAGAAAGGTATTGAGCTGTGCTTGTCTCTCTCTGTTAAAGAGCCAAACACATTAGAAGATTAATACAACTAGCTGTATTACTAGGGGCATGTCTGAAGGACTTTCCTCGGCCTTCACCACTATCCCTGAGGACACGACTGCATGGGTCTGGGAATATCAGTGCACCTGAGAAAAATTAGATATCCACTGTGCTTACCCTGAGAACATTAAACTTAAATGTGTGTTTATAACAGTAAAAAAAAAACCTCTTAATAGTACTGTGTATACATTAACTTTATTTCAAACCAAATATTTTCAGTTACAGTAAAACAACCTTTCTTTGCTCTTTCCCCCTTTAAAATGCCACTAAAATATATCACTTCCTCTGCATCTCTACTGCTAAAGCTGTTGTTCATTCCTTTTGTCATCTGTCAGCTAGATTACTTAAACCACTTCCTCTGCAGCCTTCCTGCTTCCATCCCTCTACTCTATTCAAAATGCTGCTGCTAAAGCCATCTTCCTCTTCAACTGGTCAGACCATGTCAGTCCTCTGTTGGATTCCCTTCACTAACTTCTCTTCACCGTAGTCAAATTCCAAAGGGGTAGCCGTGTTAGTCTATTGTAGAAAGACAACAGAGTCCTGTGGCACTTTTAAAGATTAACAGATTTATTTATCGCATGAGTTTAAAGCGTCTGACGAAGTGGGATCTTCTCCCACGAAAGCTCATGCGATAAATAAATCTGTTAGTCTTTAAAAGTGCCACAGGACTCTGTTGTCTTTCTCTTCACTGTTCATATCTAGTTCACGCTTTCTAAGTTCAGCTTTAAGGTCTTGTCAAGCTCAACGATTGTCAGTGTGTCTGTTCTCATTTCCTCCTCAATCTCGCCCCATCCAATCCTACTTCCTGACCACTCCCTTTGTATGTATTAGCTAAATCAGGGGTTCACGTACCCCTGGGAGTATGCAGAAGGAGGTTCATCAACTCATCCAGATATTTGTCTCTTTTTATGACAGGCTACATAGAAAGCAATAGTGAAGCTAAAATTTCATACAGACAATGACTTGTTTATGTTACTGTATATATTATACAATGAAATGTAAGTATGGTATTTATATTCCAATTGATTTATAATATGGGAAAAATGAGAAAAGAATTTTTCAGTAATCATGTGCTGTAACACTCATGTATTTTTATGATTTTGTAACCAAGTAGTTTTTAAGTGAAATGAAACTTGGGGGTACACAGAAGACAAATCGTATTCCTGAAAGAGGCAAGTAGTCTGGAAAACTTGATAGCCACTGATCTAAGGCAGTGGTTTTCAAAAAAATTTTCTTGTGACCCAATTGAAAAAAATCATTTATGCCCAGAACCCAACAGTTACATCTTTGAGCGATGCATTCCAGTCTTTCAGCAGCAACAGCAGGGAGCATCGCGACCGAGTACTGGGTCGCAACCCATGGTTTGAAAACCACTGATCTAAGGTATGCATGATGCAATAAACATAGTATTTGAGTGTTTTACAAATGTATTTATCTTCAAAACACACCAGTGAGGAAGAAAGGAATTACTATTATACCTATTTTACAGATTGGCTAAGTGATTTGCCTAAGGTCACACAGGAGATCTGTAGAAGAGCATGGAATTGAACCTAGGCCTTCAAAGCCCCAGACTAGCACCCTAAATATTCCTATTTTCCCTTTTTCATTTCTTCTTTGCTGCTGCACCTAAGCTTGAAATAGTTTCCACCTTCCTGTGCACAAAGGGCTCTTCATGTATTTATGCAAATTCATCCTCAGGACAGGCTTTTTCTACACAGCCTTTGTACAAAAAGAAATTCTGCACTGCTTTCAAACATAACCTTTCCGACTCTCATCATCCTTTGGACTTCATAGCGCGAAAGTGAATAAAACGTATGCTGTGAACACACATACACGCACACTATATTTAGAGAGTGATAAATATATCTTGCCCCATTGCTTAGCTTGCCTACTATCTTTAGTAGTTACCTAACAGTCCAACCCTCCACCAAGCTAAATTTTAATATCTTCCCCATATATTTAGAGCTTGGTCTCCCAATATTACCCCTCGAAGTCAGTGGAGTTATAATGGTGTAGAATGGATGTAATGGAGTAAAGAAGGTCTCTGTTCCAAAGAGTTAGTCTAATTAAGAACTTCCATTCTAAATATAAGTGTGTAGTTTGGGGTCTTTAGAAGTTGACAGAAATGTCTTTTCTTTTGCTTAGAATGAGAAGCTGGAAAATGTGCTTATTTGTCCTTAAAACGCCTTACCACTAGTAATGCTCCTTTTGTACCATCTTTAATTGGGATACTATCGTAGACCCTTTATATCGGTAAGAATGAGGAAGCATCTAAATGGATTTTTTAAAACTTTAAAAACATAAATTATATCCTGTGAAACTGAAACCAAAGAATGAACTGTTATGGGCTAGCAATAAACCCTTTAAAAATGGAGTTTATAATAAAATCACTAATGCTGACATAATTTCACATAGAGCAATGCTAGCGGATACATCTCTAATCTAATTTTTTTTATGTAATCTAATTTTAAGAATACTCCTGAAATCCAGCTGTTGACCATGTGGTCAGTTTTGGCAAGGGTAAAAAAGAGGTGTTTCCTCATGTATATATTAGTTTTCTGCACATAAATCTGTGCTTGACTAAATTCCAACTTCTTTGCCAGGACACATCTGTGAAAGTGTGATGTGTTTCCTTATAAATCTAACTTACGCTTGTAACAAAACAAAAATCTGAAAATAAAATATAAAGGTATTGATCATATAAAATATTATTTTATAAATTAGACCAAAAATGTGAGATATTTTAAGTATCTGCATGTAACAGTGGCCTGGGGATTTGGGACGAGCATGCGAAGAGGAAGAAAGTGTGGCCAGGAAACTTGTAGCTCTGCGTTACATTATATTTTAATTTTTTTTTAAATTTTACATAGGCAACAATAAAGAATTGAAATGTATTGTTGAGATTTTTAAAGCAAATTAATGGGAAATATATGTCAAAACTCTCCTAGCCTTCAAAAAAACCAATGTTTTATATATATGTAATGATAAGTTAAACAGAGGCATAAACAAACTAGACACATACAGAGAAATATTATGTTTATAAAGTCAGAAACTAGCAGAAAAATAAATAATGAATAGAAATAAGCAGAGGCTTAAAAACAAAAAAAAATGCTGTGTAAACTAGCATAATTTATTAAAACTCATAGTTGGAAATAGCCGTAGATTAAACAATAATAATTGTCCTTTGTAACTGATTCAGAAATAGAGGTGTGCTCCAGTTTTCTATGTAGTGCCCTGGGATTTCTTGTTCTTTTTCTCCCTTTTCCCCCCTGCGGTTTGGTAAACCCATTGTTCCCTCTTGATTTAAATTAGTCCCCTGATCCTGCACCTGAATCTCTGTGCCTGTGTGGAGCCTACCTGGGAAAAGTTACACACACATGTTTAAGGCCTTGTCTGTGCTGGTGGTGTTATGTAGGATGTGTGTAGCTACACAGATCAGTGAAAAGCAGACTGCATCATCACTGCTATATGAGCTTCTGGAACTGTTCCCCCCCATCTGGAGCCTTTCTTAGTGACTGGGAAAGGCATTGGCAGCAGGACACTACACCACTAAAAATAGCAATGTAAACTGGGAAGCACTGTTTTGGCATGTAGCAAGCCATGTAGGGTATATAATCTAAGGTTCAGTCATGTCTTTACTCACCATCTATACTACTATTTATACCCATGCTAGGGAGTGTGAAGCCTGTGTGTTTGAAAATCACAATCCTCAGCTTGCTTACACAGACAGACTGTAGCATCCACATGGAGCCAACTGATAGGGAGGGTCTTTTATCGAAAACTCTTTGTGCAATCGAGCCCGAATCTTGACTGGGACTTCTAGGTGTTATTGTAATGCAAATAATAATATTATCACAATGAATATTAATTTCTTACCCCCATTTCTAAAACATACAGGATTTGATTTTTAGATAGAAATTGAAATTAAAACACTTAGATATTTTCACCTGGAAAAATCTTCCTGAAATTGAATATTGGCTTACCTTTGACCCTTGAATTACATGGAAATACATTTGCAGTGCATTGTAGATCAGTGATAATTGCAAAATACTGTACAAATCTATGACAATCCCTGTGAAAAAATCAGGTAAAGTTGTAACATGCTTTATTTTTCTGAATTCATGCATGTTTGTTTAATTTTTGCAATTTATTAGAAATTAATACCTTTATTGGGCCAACTAATGAGGTATGTACAATAATGTAAAAATTACTCTATCTTATTAATTTTATATAATAACAACCATAATGTGTTTAAATTTAACATTCTTCTGAGAGGGGTGGGGAATACCCAAAAAATCTATGACAGTAGCAGAAAATTTCAGAAAGGGAAACTGCAAAAAATAAGATAGTTAAGTAGAAATTAAAAGGAACAGTCACAAGAATGAAATGCCTGCAAGCTGTATGGAAGCTGTTTAAAAAATAATAAAGGCTTGAACTAAATGTGTATACCAAATTAAAAAAAAAAAAAAAAAAAAAAAACAAAGAAGTGGGATGGGGAGAAATGTACCATGACTAAGCAACAGAGTAAAAGAGAGAAGGGAAAAACAGCCTTTAAAAATTGGAAATCAAGTCCTACCTATGAAAGTAGAAAGTAGCATAAACTCTGGCAAGTAGAATGCAAAAGTTTAATTAGTAAAACCAAAAAAAAAAACTGAAGAAAAACTAGCCAAAGACCAAAAAACTATCAGAAAAAAAAAAAGTTAGTAAATATATCAGAAGCAGGAGACCTTCAAAGCAATGAATGGGAGCCCCTGTACAATCAAGATGCTAAAGGAGTACTCAAGGAAGATAAAGTTGTTGTGGAGAAGTTAAATGAATTCTTTCTATCAGTCTTCACTGCAGAAAATGTGAAGGAGATTGCCACATCTGAAACGGTCTTTTTTAGGTGACAAATCAGAGGAACTGTCTGAGATTGAGGCATCTCAATAGAGGAGGTTTTGAACCAAACTGACAAATTAAACAGTAGTAAATCACCAGGTCCAGATCATATCCTCTCAAGCGTTCTGCTGGAGATCCAACATGAAACTGCAGAACTACTAACTTGGTATGTAACCTGTTTCTTAACTGAGTGTCTGTGCCAGATAACTGGAAGCTAGCTAATGTAACTCTGATTTTTAACAAAGGCTCCACAGAAAAAGCCTAACCTCAGTACCAGCCAAATTGGTTGAAACTATAGAAAAGAATAGAATGTTCAGACAAATGGAGGAACATAACATGTTGATCCTGGTAAAAGTAAATCATGCCACTCCAATCTATTAGAATTCTTTGAGGGTGTGAAAAAGCATGTGGACAGGGGTGATCTAGTTGATGTAATGTACTTGGACTTTTAGAAAGCCTTTGACAAGGTCCTATAGCAAAGGCTCTTAAGTAAAGCTAGCAGCCAAGGAGTAAGAGGTAAAGGTCCGCTCATAGCTTAGTAACTGGCTAAAAGATAGAAAACAAAGGGGAAGAATAAATAATTAATTTTCCCCCAAAGATATGTACTGGGACCAGTGCTGTTCAACATATTCATAAATGATCTGGAAGAAGATATTGAGCTGTGAAGTGGCAAAGTGTGCAGATGATACTAAATTACTCAAGATAGTTAAATTGACACTTGCGAGTTACAAAGGGATGTCACAAAATCAAGTGACTGGACAACAAAATGGCAGATGAAGTTCAATGTTAAATTCAAATTAATGCACATTGGAAAACATAATCCCAACTAGACATACAAAATGATGGGGTCTGACTTAACGGTTACCACTCCAGAAAGAGATCTTTGAGTCATCGTGGATAGTTGATGAAAAACACCTTCTCAATGTGCAGTGCCAGTCAAAACATATTAGGAAAGGGTTAGATGATAATACAGAAAATATCATAATACCACTGTATAAATGAATGGTGCACCCACACCTTGAATACTGCATGCAGTTCTAATCACCCCATCCCCCCAAAAAAGATATATTAGAATTGGAAAAAGTACAGATAAGGACAACAAAAATTATTGAGATAATGAGCAGCATGCATATGAAGTAAGACTAAAAAGATGGGGACTATTCAGCTTGGAAAAAAGCAACTAAAGAGAAATGTGGTAGATAGAAGTCTATGAAATCATGAATGGTGTAGAGAAAGTGAATAAGAAAGTGTTATTCATGCCTTCACATAACACAAGAACTGGGAGTGGGGGGTCACCCAATGAAATTAACAGGCAGCAGATTTAAAACAACAAAAAGTAAGAATTTCTTCACACAACACACTCAAGCTATGGAACTCATTGCCAGGGGAAGTTGTGGTGGTCAAAAGTATAATTGGATTAAAAAAGAATTAGATAAATTCATGTAAAATAAGTCCATCAATGGCTATTAGCCAAGATGGTCAGGTGCTCTCGGTGTCCATAAACCTCTGACTGCCAGAAGGTGGGAGTGAACGATCACTTGAAAATTGTCCTTTTCTGTTCATTCCCTCTGAAGCATCTGCACCTGTCATTGTTGGAAGACAGGATACTGGGCTAGATGAACCATTGGTCTGACCTGATATGGCAATTCTTCTGTTCTTATGTTTAATTGGCACTAAATAAGTTAATGAAGATAACTTGGTTGACATGTGACATTAAAAACTTTTCTCATCCTTTTCTTATTCATAGTAGTTACTCCTTAATTAATTTGCTTTAAGAAATGAATATTGGGTAATTCATGACAATTAATAAATCATTAAAGACATAAATAGCAAATTTTTAAAGAGCTATTTTTCTTTGCCTTTGGCTTGCTTAGACAGAACAAAATATATGTCAGGATATTTTTTTAAAAATATATGTAATATATTTTATCACTTGATCAACAGCAAGAAAATAAACATAAATTTGCTTATTCAATTCCTTGGTATTTACCTATATTTGCTATTACCTATATTATTGCTTTAAAAAAGAGAGAGAGACTACAGCTTCAGTCCTGGAACGTGAGAAACTGATTTTCATTACTTTTTTCTCTTCACGGTTACAAATTAATCAAGTGCTACTTAAAGTCTAGAACTCATTAACTTTTTAAGTTTTATTGTTCCCATGACTAAACTTAAGTTAAAACATAAAGCTTCTTTTAGTTGCTGATATTGATCCTGCAGTTGTCTATGCTGCACAAGTGTCCTCTTAGTTAAATGTGGACAGCAGTGTATGCAGCTGCTTAAAAATGAAAAACTTGAATTTTACAGATGTACTTTCAATATAAATCCACATTTCATCTTTCATTTTCTATTAATGATTTAAGCAAAACATATTACTATTTCTTGTGACCTGTTGAAGAAGAATCTGAAAAAATAAATAAGGGCCCAGTCCTACAAAAACTTTGAAGTTTAGTACTTATTATCTAGAGCATCTACCACAGAGCTCATTGGGGCTACTCACGAGCCTTTAGTTACTCTATATGTATGTAGAATAAGAATCTAATTTAGTAGTAATTTTTCTCAGAATCAGGCCCTGAACTGGGAACTGCCTGCGACTTTGTTTTAAACGAGCTTTAGATAAGGGCTTTAATAACTGTGCAACTTTCAAAAGGATGAGCTGGCTGAGAAGCCCTCTAGCCCATTAATGTTGGTTTTTCAATACATCTTGGAATACTGGAGAAGTTTCAGAGAACTGGAAGAAAGTTAATGTTTTTCTAATATTTAAAAAGGGTACGCAGCATGACCCAAGTAATTATAGGTCTGTCAGCCTGATATTGATCTTGGGTAAAATAATAGAATGGCTGATATGAGACTCAATTAATGAAGAACTAAAGGAGGGTAGTATAGGCAATAAATATAATAAATAAAGGCAATCAACATGGTATTATGGAAAATAGATTTGATCAAACTAATTTAATATCTTTTTTTTAATGTGATTACAAGTTTGGTTTGATGAAGGTAATTGTGTTAGCATAATATACTTAGAGTTCTGTAAGGCATTCGCTTAGTATTGCATGAAAGTTTAATTAAGAAACTGGGTTGAAACAAAATCAACATGGCACTCATCAAGTGGATTAAAATCTGGCTAACAGGTCTCAAAACGTAATTGAAAATGGGGAATCGTCATCAAATGGATATGTTTCTAATGGGATCTTCTGTGCTTAATCCTTGGCAAAATGCTATTTAATATGTTTATCAGTGACTTATTACCAATCAAGTTTGAAGATGACACAAAGATTGGGGGTGTGGAGATTAATGGAGAGAACAGATCACTAATGCAGAGCGAACAGGATCTCTTAGTAAACTGGGTGCATGCAAGCAGTATGCATTTCAGTATGGGCAAAGATAAGATCATACAACTAGGCTATATTTGCAGGACTGGTGATTCTATCCTGCAAAGCAGTGACTGTGGAGAAGAATGGGGGTCCTAGTTGATAATCAGCTGATCATGAGCTACCAGTGCAATGTTGTGGTCAAAAAGGCTAATGTGACCCAGGATCCCAAGGAAATCTTAAATTGGAGTAGGAAGGTAGTATTATCTTTGTATTTTGGCCCTAGATAAACCTTTATGAATGCCTAGTGTTCAGTTCTGGTGTCCAGTTTTTCAACATTCTTCCTGAACTGTGAAGAGGAATCAGAGAAGAGGTATAAAAAAGATTAAAAGATTAGAAAATATGCCTTTATTGGATATTCAAGGAGGTCAATCTTGAATCAGAGAGAAGGTAAGGGGTGATTTGATTGCATTCTGTAAACCCATATGGGAAGAAGAGAAATTTGATAATAGAGGACTTGTCCATCTAGCAGAAAAAGATACAACAAGAGTGAATCTGGAAGTTGAAACTAGACAAATTAGGACTGCAAATAAGGTCCACATTTCATAGTAAGGGTAACTAACCATTGGAATAATTTACTAAGGGCTGTGCTGAATTCTTCATCACTGGAAATTATTAAATCAAGATTGGATTTTTTAATTCAAGGAAAGCCGTGTTATGCAGGAGGTAAGAATAGATGATCACAGTGGTCCATTTTGGCCTTATAGTCTATAGATACCAGATAGTTGTCAAGTTTTGTGCAGTTCTACGTGTGACATTCCTCACTGGTGAGAACAAGTCACTATTTGCAACCCATCAGAAGCAAGTGTGGGTTTGAGAGAGCTAGGACCATTAGTAAATAGAGGTGATATGCGGAGGAAGAGTTAAGAAGAGCTCCAGGCAGGCAAGAGCTGGGAAGCTAGAGGAAGTGTTGAACTAGTTGGGGGTGTTTATAGGTTCAGGGAGCAGTTAGGAGATCCTAAGTCTCATAGACTCAGAGACTTTTAGGTCAGAAGGGACCAGTACGATCATCTAGCCTGACCTCCTGCAAAATGCAGGCCTCAAGACCTCACTTACCCACTCCAGCAATAGGCCACCAACCTATGACTGAGTTATTTACCTCCTTAAATCATGATTTAAGGACTTCAAGATACAGAGAATTCACCGGTAGGTGAACCATGCCCTGTGCTACAGAGGAAGGCGAAAAAGTCAAACTGGGTAAGGGATCTTGAAGCAGCCTCCCTGCTTCTCTGTCCTTTCAAACTGTTCCATCCCTTCTGTGTTGCCTTTTCAGCCCCTGATCTAAATTCTCTTCCCCATACCGTCCCTTCAGCCAGCCTTCCTGCCCATTGCTCTCTAACCCACCTGTCTCTTCCTGTCTCTCTGACTATCCTTTGCCTTCGGCTGTTGGTTGCAGCTACCACCTTTTCCTCCTGGCTGATGCCTTGTGTGTAGGTGCCACAAAGGGACCAGTAAGAGCAGAGGAAGAAAGGGAGGCAGCTTGGCTGCTTGAAATTCTTTGCCACAATAATCTCTGGGGCCAAAAGAAGATGCTTTGGGTGAATCCCATAATGGTTCAACAGGGCATTGAGAGGTGTGACACAGCTGCAAGTGTATGATTGTAGAGTACACAATTAAAACTTGTTGTCAACTGCTGGTTATCATTTAAGCAGGTTTTGCTTTGCAATACGTGTTTATATAGATAACGTTCTGTAGCATGTCGGCTGTCATCTACAATGGTACTGATTTAACACAACGTCGGAGGAAAAACAAGGAAAGGAAGAAAATGTATAGCAGTGCATTTTGGTCCAACAATGAAGTAGTTTGTACTAGAAGTGTCATAACATGAAACAGTTACACAACTTAATCCGTTTTGTCAGACCTTGAATTATTCAAACAAAATGTAGTAAAATATATATTTTTGTACATTGGTGAGTCTATAGCATTTGCAGAACAGATTGAGGTTTGTAATGAAAAGGGAAACAAAAATGGAAAATATTGAGTGAACAGCAGGGCCCATTTAAGGTGATTATGAAGGATGTTTCTTTATTCTGTCTTTTCTTGTGCTATCTGAAAACAGTAGCAGAGGGTTACAAGCAGAGTTCATCATAGGATTGTCAATCACTGTCATTTAACATTTGCAATGGAAGATGTCTTTATTCAAGGACAGCTGGGCAAATCAGAGAAACAGATTTGCAGTTAGTAGTCTGTCCAGCCTACACTAAACAAACAAGGACAGGGCAGACATACCGGCCTCTCACATAAAAATATAATGGACTCTGCTGACCTTAGTGCCCTCCATTCAGCTTCATTCCCAGTTGCATAAAAGCTTCACTACCCATTCTCAATTTCCTTTAATTACCTACATGATGCAGATAAGAAAATGAACCTCACTTACTTACAGTCAGAGATCACACACAGGAAATTAAGTAGGCTAGTTGTTTGAAATAAGATGACTGTTTTGGAAGTAAATAAAACACATTGTACTGGGAAAAACTAGTGAAAGGCGTGTTTTCAGGAATACCAGTCAGTTTGGAATTGCTCAGCTTTCCTGCTCCTGTCTCCTGCTGCTGCTTGAAACTGCAAGGCAAAAAACTAAGTAAAAAATCTCCTTGGTAAATATTCTTTAATATATCTTTGAAGGGGATGTGAGCTAAATAGAAGAGCGGAGCAAACATCCAACGTTCTATAGAGCTTAAAAAGATTATGACCTTAGGTTCAGAGAATAAATGGCCACAGTTTTCACAATAGATCTGGCAGAGACATCAAGGATTAAGCAGCAGTTGTCTTTAGTCAGCATTTCACTTTTATCTGCTCTCAGAATATGAAATAAATTAATGACTGCTTTTATCTCTAATTATTCTTAAACTCTCTAGAATTGGTCATTCTGTCACATTTACATTGCAATGTGTAAGAGTAGTTTGGGTGCCATAAATGTAACAGGAAAATAATGTTAGTGGTGTTTATTATGAGACAGACTAACAGTAGAACTTTTTTCAAAGAGGTTTCAAAGGTGTCCTGTAAATTAAGTGTTATGCTACTATGAATTATGGCAGTCCATCAGCCTATACTAAAAAGAGCATATATATCATGCTGAATTACTTCCCATTGTGAAGATTTAATTAATATGGATCCGCAGGAAGTCTGATTGGAAACTGAAGACTAAAGGCCATGGTAACAAATCTGTAGTTCAAGAGAGATACAAAATCCTGAATTTTTAATCTTTAATTTACCAATCTCTTTGCTGAATCCACAGTTATGAAGGCATGCTCCTTGTATGACAGCATTGTCTTTCAGACTACCAAAATGTTCATTGAGCCAGTTGCTAAAAGGAGTCTATTTGCTTTAATGACAGGTGCAAAAGATACAATGTATTGAGGATTTTATTTCATTTGCAAAATTTCATACTTTTAGGAAAGTCTGAAATCCTTCCCGCCTCAACCCCCAGAGTAGATGAGCTTGGTGCATGAGAACAGGGAGGAAAAGGAATCCTCCCCAGTTTTAAGTCATAAAATTACAGCAGACCCAAAGCCATAGTTTTCAGGCTGCAGAATTCCTGCTGCTGTTGGATTCCCAGTCCACAGGAAACGGTTGATTAGTACAGTAGAAGATTCACCAGCTCTGCCTTTCCTACTAGCCCAGCCTGTCCCTGTCTCATCCTCAAAACCTTGCATGTGAACACACATGGAAATCCTGTTGTTACTCAGGTCCACTGTGTGAGTCCCAGAAAGCCCTTGCACGTACATCAGAATAGCCAGCATGTGTGTCCCTCTGCAAGGCACAGAAAGAGTGTTTAACCCCTAATAATTAATTGGCAGTTTTAATAATCTTTTAGATATTGATCACTTATTGATCATTTTAATGTTTGAGATATTTAAAATAAATAGAATAGAGTTAGATTCTTTTCAAACCCACTGTACATTTTGAGTATGTAAAGAAAATCAGAAACATTTAAATATTACCTGGAAAATGAAAATATGCGTTATTGACTGCTCACTTTAAGATTAGCTTCATTATATCACTTGATGAGCCATTTAGAGCAATAGAAGCCCTTTGTTAGGTCATCTAGTCAATCTCAAATATTATATTTGAGTAAAGGGCATATACCAGTACATACTATGAAATCTGCATTATTTTTGCTCTAATAAAATCAGATGTATAAAGAATATTTAAAATATGTTAATGGTTCTTGAATATTTTAACAAACTACAGTTTTTCTTACTACCATCCATCATTTTGATAACTGAATAAGAAAAAGGATGTTTAAACATTACTAACCAAAAGGATTGCTTTTAGCAAAATCCATGTAGTTTGCAGTAAATTGTCCTTAAAACGACAGTGTGAAAAATCCTATTGAATTGAAATTGCTTTCTTGCATCTTATGCACTAAATACCCCCATTTTTCCTCCTTTTAATTTTTTGTTCAGGATGCTGAAGAGTATGCAGATCTTCCAGTGAGACACAATGAAGATCAGATGAACAGTGACCTGGCAAAACATCTCCCCATTGAAGTCAATCCTCATTTATTTGACAGTTCGCACACAAAAACACATCTGCTGCTGCAAGCCCATTTTAGTCGTGCCATGCTGCCCTGCCCAGATTATGCTACTGACACCAAGACAGTGTTGGACCAATCTATAAGAATATGTCAGGTACTGTAATCCTTTCATTCTTCATATCTGCTGCTTTGCTCTTTGGCATTAATGTGTTGTGATATTTTTGGTCCAGGAAAAATCTACATTTTTAATAAGTGTTTTACAATATGATTTTGTTGAAGACTGAAACCATCTAAGGCAGAAAGTGACCAAATGCCCAGAGCATTGCAGAACTGAATGTAAATGATTATAACACTGAACAACAATAGATACTGGTACTGGTTTGAAGGAGATAGTTGCTACCACTGGTTTCACTATCTGCACTAACACAAACCTTCAGTACTGTTAACAAAGAGTGTCCTCAGTGTACTACCTGAAACTAATCCGCCATTCTCTACATCTGAATGTGTTTTGGAAATCCTACTCTTACACTGTGGGCTTGTCTATACTGAAATTGCTGCGTCAATTTCCACAAATCCATACAGCAGGTTTGATTGAGCGGCTAGTGGAGACCCCGGAAGTGCTCTTCATTCGACGCAGCAACTCCACCCCCTAGAAAAGATTAACACTGCGCCAAACAGAGAGCATTTCCCATCAGCGGAGCCCAGTGAAGACGCTGTGGTAAGGGTGGTAAGTAAATCGACAGGAGATATGCATGATGCAGTATGTCGATTGCGTATCTCCCGTCGACCCAGCGTTGCAGTATAGATGAGGCCTGAGAGATGTATTTTCCTGCACACCTAACTTCTATGAACAATTATTATTTCTGTTGTTATTTATCAGCTATCTTTCATGGGACACAGAAGTGCACTATACGCCACCGAACTCAAAACTTGCCTGAAAATGCTAACAATCTAATTTTAAAGATTTTCATTTGCTATATCATCACTTCCCCAGTCATCAACTACCATAGGACTGGAAGACCAGACTGCCACTATCCAAACTGATTTTAAGCCAATCTGCAGGGTTGTGATTTTTGCAGTTGCAAAAAAAGTCCATAGCCAGGCTTCCTAATTTGACCATAAAGAGCATCCCTAACACAAAATTATATGAATAACTGTCCCCATTGAAGAAATTTTATAGTATAAATCTGGAATTGGATTACTGCAACTGCTAAAAGGAATATTTACACAGTTCTAGGAGACAGGATAAGTTCAGCTGTACTTTGAAGCAAAAATAGGTCAGCTTCTACCTATTACTGCTAGAGAGGAACACTAGTATTGCAGTTAAAGAACTGGACTGGGATTTATAAGATTGGATCGTGAGCAAACCACTTAATCTCTTTGCCTCAGTTCCCCATTGATGAAATATATGGATTACAATACTTCCCTGTGTCTTCTCTACTTAGATTATAAAATCCGGAGGATCATCTTACTATTGTTCTCTTTAACTGTCGATGATAGGACAACAAGCAATGGGCTTCAATTACGGCAAGGGAGGTTAAGGTTGGACATTAGATAAAAATTCCTAACTGTCAGGGTGATTAACCACTGGAATAAGTTGCCTAAGGAGGTTGTGGAATCTCCATCATTGGAAGTTTTTAAGAGCAGATTAGACAAACACCTGTCAGGGATGGTTTAAGAGGGTCCTGCCAATGAGTGCAGGGGACTGGACTCAATGACCTCGCATGGTTCCTTCCAGTTTCTATGATTCTATTCGTATGTACAGCATCTAGCATAAGGAGGTCCAGATCTTCACTGTGCCTTTCGGCATAGTTATGCTATAAATAAATAATGAGTAATTTTACTGGCTGTGCCAAGCTGCCAGTCCGTAAAATCAGTGCATGAGAGAGGCTTCTATGGCAACACTCTTCCCAAAGGGGGTCTGATGGGCAGCACTGGAGTGCACAGGAGTCTCAAGTCCTGCCCTAACAAAACACGCCATCAGTTAGGGGCAGCACCACTTGTAACGTGATTATTCAACCAGTTGAAACTTAAATTAAGAATAAGAATAATAAGCAAATCACAGATAATTCCATTTCTGCAGCCAGAAACTTGGCAAAGAGGTTTTGAAAAGAACACCGCTCCCTATATTTCTAATTACTAAAACAAAGGTAATGAAGATTTATTTTAAAAAGGAATTTTTTTTTTTTAACTTGGATTAGGAAAAGAGGTTACATGGTAGACAACATAGTTAAGTCAGAAATTTCACTTCAACGGGAAATAAAGCATCTCATTCATTTTGTTATTTCCATGGGTTTTTACCACATAGCAATAGTTGAAAAAATGTCAATTAAGGATTTTTTTAATGATTTTTTACTACGTACATTTATAGTAATGTCCGAATCCTTACTGCAGGATAGGAATTCTTAAAAACTGTTACTTTTTTTAAATGAAATATTCAGGAGTTCCATTAAACAGAAGAAAAATTCCAAAATAGTTATCTTACTGTAACAGAACTTGTTTGTGCCTTTGTCCAGTACCAGTAGATACTGATATATACGTAGTCATATGAGCAGGAAAGAAAGTTACTTCTAAGAAAAAAGAGAGAAATGTTTTTATGTTTTGAAACTGTCACACGGTTTACATCTCTTGGGAGAATATTTGCTTCATCTTATTAGTCACGCTTTCCAAACAAAGGTTAAAGTTTCTAAAGCTTAAGCAATAGACAGGGTTACGCTTTCCATACTGGTTACCTTTTTCCCTAGTGCTGACCTGTTGATGAACTCTGGGTCAATAGGAATGGAGAAAAAAGATCTTAGTTGTGAGAAAGGAACTGCTCAGAGAAGGATCTGTTGATAAATGTATGTATGGTGTGTGCATGTCATTGACCATTGTTGGGAGGGGCGGGGGAGACATCAGGATCCGACCTGGGCAGGTTGTAACGACTCAGTGAGTCAGTGTTCTTTCCTATAGGTTTTCTTCTTGTGTTTAGAACTTTAAGCTTTTGTTTATTTGCTTATTTTTAAAAGTCTCTGGCTGTTATGTTTGTGCAGATAACTTTCAAGATGTGAAGCAAATATAAACTGATACAGCGAGGCCCTCCAAAGAGGGGCCTCCATAGTACTGCTGCCGTTGTGCTCCAGGGAACCAAGACAGCAGCATCAGAGGAGAATTTCAAATGCTCATGCCTCAGCTCAGAGGCCCTGAGTTCCCACCCCATCTCATGCCCCCTGCAGCATTGAGGATCCCTACTTTCCACAAGCCTCTTCTCCTTCCAGTCTCCCACATATTCTGGCTACCCTCTACGCTGTCTTCCCAAAGTCAAGCTAGCTCTTGTCTTCCCCTTCACCTCCTTACCCACCCCATCATTCCTTTTTGCTTCCCAGCTTGCTCCTTGTCTCTTAGTACCTCTGTGCAGAACAGTATTGGCAATGAGTCAGAGGCATGTTAGCAGTGTCAGGTGACAGAAATCGCTGACAGATTTGGGCAGTTCCATTAGATAGTCTTGACAAAATTCAATTAGGTTATTTTAAATGTTCCTTCTGCAATACTCAGTCAACGTTTTACTTAAAAAATCCAGTTGCCCTCTGCAAATATATTGAGCCAAATTTGGAGACTAATTTAAGAATATAAGAACAGTCATATTGGGGCAGACCAAAGATATCCTGTCTTCCAATAGTAGTGAATGTCAGCAGCTTCATACAGAATGAACAGAACAGGCTATCATCAAGTGATCCATCCTCTGTCAGCCATTGACAGCTTCTGGCAGACTGAGGCTAGGGACACCAAATTTAACCCAAGTCATTTCACTTCATTAAACCGTAAAAAGCTGTAAATTACTGTCATCTAAAAGTCGTACTACTTTCTCAGGTGTACACCTGAAGTCCTGACACTTTGTAAACGTAAATTCAGCATTATCAGACAAACTGTCACTGCTCACAGGCCAATCAGATAAATCTATTTAAATCTCTTAATTTGGGGGCGGGTGGAGTTTCCAATGTAGAAATCCTCTTAAGTTTCCCCCTTCTCTTTAAAGACAGTCTCTTTAAATGAAGTTCTCTTATTTAGTAGTCTGCAGGGCCAGCCCAACCATATACGAGGCGGTTGCCTGGAGCACCAAATTAGATGGAAGTGATTTTTTTCTCTATTTAAAAACACATTAATATGTTATAATTTTCCCTAATATCGAATGTGGGGGGGGGAGGAGTGCCGAAGTCATAGTTCGCTTATGGCACCAAAAATCCTTGGGCTGACCATGGTAGTCACCAGATAGATCCAGTATCTAAAGTCAGAAGGGAGCCATCGTGATCATCCAGGCTGACCTCCTATATAATACAGGCTGTGGAACTTCCCTTAAAAATATATATTGCCATTCTCATGAGTCTCCTATTTGTCAGGATCCTTCAAGCACCAACAAATATTCACTTCTATCTTGAAATATCTTCTTCAAAGGCTGAATTCCCCTGATCCCTTTCAAAGTTTAATTTCTGTTACAAAAACCTCATTCAGTGTAAGCAACAGTAAATATTTTCAAACAGGCTTACTTTCATTTGGGTACGGCTCTAAAACCCTTCCTTAATCCCTTCACTCTCCCAGGCTAGAGTGTTTGCAGCCTTCATCATAAAATTATTTTTCCTGAGACAGAGATTTCCCCTGCCACTTTAAACTTATAGCAGTAGATATAGATATAGATATAGATATATATAGATGTAGATATAGATATAGATAGATACAGCTGTTATGTTGAAATAGGCTCAGGATGGAAAACAGTTCATAAGCTTAAATGTCAAATGTCACTTAAAGAGCTTATTCCCCACTTACAGAACAATAACCAGCAAACTCAACTCTGTCCCAAAAAAGAAATATGATGGTTGCCAAAGAAAGTGGGAGGAAAGTTAGCCATGACAGTCTTGCTATGATTAATGCCATTTTAGACATGGGTTTAGTTCATTTGAACAAGGTGTTTATTACGGTGAAATTTGTCATCTACTAATCTGAGACTGGGGGAAGGGCATGTGGCATCCTTTCCCATTTCCTGCAGAAATCCAGGGGATGTTATTGTATGGTCTTCCTGGCAGCTGAATGACAGCTTTGGCAGCTTGACAGCAACTTTGAAGTCATCGATGGGGCTCCAGAAATTTTCTGTAAGAATAACTGTGCCTCTTATTGAAAAGTAAGACACAAGGCTAACGAAGGCACTTCCATTGGAAGGAAGGATGACTTTAAGGCATAAGGTGGTGACTGAGAGATCTTGGTTGGTCCAGTTTCCAGCAGTGCCACAGACTTATTTGATCTTAAGTCACTTCATTTCTCTCTTCATCAGTTCCCCAGCTGTAAAAAGGAGATAATACTCGATTTATCATGTTCTTTCTCTGTCTTTTCTATTTTGTCTGTCCTGAAGAAGAGCTCTGTGTAATCTCATAAATTTATGTCTCCCACCAACAGAAGTTGGTCTAATATGTTACCCCACTCACTTTCTCTCTTAATATCCTCCACTGACATGGCTACAGCAATTGACGTTTCATCAATCTTATGACGAAGACCACTATAGTCGAAGACAAAATTTGTGTTTATTCTAACTAAATGATTCATCTAATATTTTGATAGTGCAGAGTATATTAGTAATGTTTATTATTTTAAAAACATTGCCCCCATTGTGATTTTTTCCTGTCCCTGATTTAAGAATATGTGAAAGGCTTAAATTTTCTGGCTGTGTATTCAGCAGTCAGCTCTTACTCTCCTGTTCTGAAATTACCTACTATAATTGTATGAATTGAAATGAATAATTGAGACAGCAATACCGTCAATCTCCTGTTCATCAGGGCAGTCACTTTTACTGAAAAATAATATAACAGCAGCTGGCTTTGCATTTGGATTGGCTACGAGCCTCCACTTGTAGTATAATCGTTGATAAAACGTTTTAGTATTTCCAGGGAGTGGGACCGCCATGCAGCTCAGCCTTAACCTCTGAAGAATGTTTACCTATGGAAGTGTTAAGCATATCTCAGTAGGATACCTGTACATTGAGGGAAGAGAAGTCAGGTTTGAAATTGTAGGCAGAAATACAGTTTGCAGTGAGAAATGTGCACATCCTTTAAAGTGAGTCACCATGTAATTGCGGTGCTGTAACCCCAACTCTTCACCACTGTTCTGTTACTACCCATTGATGTCATGTCCAACCATAGAACGTGAGTTCTTCGGGGCAAAACCTTAACTCCTTGTTTGAGGCCTAGGGCACTTTGAGCTACAGTAAAATAATAGATAATAATGAGCCGTAATTATGGTAATTAAATCGTAGCTTTTGATTAGCTGATTCTCAGATGGCACCTTAAAAATGACATGAACAAGTATTCTGACCTTTTTAATTAAATGTCACATGTACGCTACATTATTACATTCAAGTGACTGACCTGACTGACTGACTGACATGCTCTAGAGGAAGTTGTGTCTAGCAATCCTCAGCTGGCAGATAGGTTGTTGTTCTGCCAGTACGTTTGTGATCAGCAGAGGTGCCTGAACGATAGTCCTGCCCACATATATGAGAGAGAGAGAGTGTATCTGCCCTCCATTTTGGAGCTTCTTGCTTCCCCCATCTTTCGGTCCTTAATAGCCCTAGTTACAGAGCACGTTCCAAAGTCCATTTGTTTTCCTTAGCTGTGAAGTGGGAAGGCTCTGGTGGGAGATCTTAAAGATCTTAAGTATGTTTTCAGCTACTGTGTTATTACTGTTTGCTGTAGATAATGTGATTAATGGATGAAGGGAGACAGCTACAGGAGTGGTCTGTTTTCTGGTTGTATATTTAAGAATTGTTGAGAAGTGCCTGGAATAAGGGATAGTTGCGCCCTCTTAATTGGTGTGTGTATAACTATAACTAAACAAACAAGGAGCCTTTGATGGAGGGAAAGAAGGAAGAAAAACCAAATAAACTTTTATATACAGCTGTTCTGAAACATATTAATTTAGCCAGTATGTATAGTGTGTGTGGCACACGGTTGGCAGTTGTCAAATTCAGTCACAATTGTAATACTAGCTGCTTTCCCATTTGGACTGATATTATCCTAGCTCAGAAGGGCAGAAGCAACAGAGTAATCGAAACCCTTCTCCTAGAATGTGTGCTGCACTGATAGTGTTCATTTACAGGTAATAAACACAAATGTGCAGAGTTGTAGTGGGGGTACCTATATGTACTAGATATTCAGGTGAACTTCCATGCCAGCTGCCTTTAGAGAGGTAATTTATTTTGTAGGCCTGTGAGGGTTTTGTTGTTGTTGTTGGATAAATTTGTAAACTATTGTACTTGGTGACAGTTTAATGATGATACGGTGCTGCTTATGTACAATCCCTCCCCCACCAGTGACAAACCTTTTCCCAGTTGGGGCTGGAGGAAATGACTAATGCTTAACCCATTTGTGTGATCAATTCACTTAAGCAGCTACTGTGAAATGTTAATCACAACTTTAATTTGTACTGCATTAGCATTTTGATTAACTTGTAGGCTTGCTAGCGCACTTTTACTCATAGTTACTGCTCGGAAATGACTTTTTGATTAATTAAGTTTGTTAGACAGCAGCTGAGCTTCCTGAATGCTAACCTTCTGGGGCTAAAAGTTCAGGAGAAAGTTACTGTGAACAACTGCTGCTGTTGAAAAAAAAATTCTTATAAACGCACTTAAAATATTTTGATTATTGACAAAATATTGAATTATTACTTGGGAATTGACATTATCCTTTTAAAAAGGCATATTTATCTTGAGAAAATACCTGTCGCTTCTTGCCGCGTGTCATAGACTGATACAAGCTTTGAAACTGGAAATAATGGTATCTTAAATGACTCTGAGCTTGTTTGTAATGGTGAGAGTGAGTTTTCGTTGCCATGGGAATTGCTCAAAAGTACTTTATTGTGCTGTTGGCTTGATGAGGGTAGTACAATGTATCAATTTATAAATTAATAACAATTTAAGAATAAATTGGGTTTCTTCAACTCAACACATTTTGGACAAGTTGGGTAAAATACTGTAATATTCTTGTTGCCAGTATCACATTCCATGGCTGCTTCTATCTCTGTAAAACTGTTCAAAGAACACCAGTAAGAAACTTAGAGATCTGCACTCTCCTAAATATATATGTTAGGTAATCCATTGTTTCCATAGTTCTTATTGCATTGATAATATTAGAGACTGAAGGAAGAACGGAGATAGGGTCTTATAAAGCATCTGGGAAGGTCTTAGTTAGCATACATCACTGAGATGGGGGATGGAAAAGAGTGTGGGTAGTAATGGAAAGCAGGTGGAAGAGGGAGGTGAAAATATGGGCGGGAGAGGGGTTACAGAAAACAATATAAAAGGAATGCCATGTGCCCTACTAACGTCATTCCTACTAACTGCAAATAAGGTAAGCCATCTTTATTCTCTGAGGCTATAGTTACACAGCTATGCAACTATGATTTACAGCGCTTGAAAAAAAATATTTTTTTACTTATGCAGAGCAAAAAATAATTACATTTTTTTCCTCAAAAATCATTTTTGTAGGCCCAGTACTCTGAAGTAGAGCTACCCAAAAAAGGGAATCCCTTTCTGTGAAAATTTTCACCCTTGAGAAAGTTATGTCCTTAAGCAGGGCAAAACATCAAAAATCATGAAAGAGATTACAGGAAAAATTCAGTTTCAAGAGAATTGAAACAGAATTTTTTAGCTTCCAGGAAAGGCTATTATCAGTTTCACAAAAACCTTCTACTCTAGCTACGAGAAAGAGAGAAAATTGACCACTCTGTCTCCCTTCCACTCCAGAGCTCTGGAAGTCAGGGAGGCACTGCCCAATCCCTGGAGCAGAGGTCGGGAAGGCAGGAAGGTAGCACGTCTCAAGTGCTCTCTCCATTACCCAGAGTTCATGGGTAGGATAGTAGCTGCATGCCTCGGTGCTGTTTCGATGAAAGTTATGTCAAATCTGTTAAGAGATTCAGCAAAACATTTCAGTCTACTGAATCAGCATTTTCTCCTGAAATTAAGTTTGGCTGGAAAATTTCTGACTACCTCTGCTCTGAAGCTCAGAGGTTGCACAGATACAGAGTTCAAAACAAAGTTGGAAATCAAGGCATGAACTTCCATAGGTCCTGATCTTAAAAAGCTTTGCTTAAATAGTTATCAACATAGATGGTTCAATAGAGTTTTCAGTTATTGTTACTAAATATACTTGAAGCATGGTAATCATGATTTTAAAATATATATGTTTGATTATGATACGTGGCATAATTTAACATCTCGAAAGAATATTTTAGTCATATATTATGATCTTGATATAGATCACGATATAAGGTTACACACTGAAGTATGTCACCTAGGTTAGGAGCATGTGCAGAAAAGATTTATCATTATTTTGTATTTATAGTTTTCAGGAAAATTGTACCATTTTTTAATATTAAAATCTATAAATATTTGTCCTGGAAACTATGGACAGGTCCTCATCAGATGTAAACAGGTGTAGCTTCCTCAGCGTCAGCAGAACTGTGCTGAGGATACCAGGCTGAGGATCCGGGCCTCTATTTTAAGTGAAGCTACAGTGTAATCCCAGATCAAAGAAACCCACATTAAAATGGAGTGATGGCTGAGAGTATGTTTCAGCGATTTAGGAGGATCAGATATGATAGAAATGTTGTTATCCCAGAATCAAACTTAGAAAAACTCAGCTCTAAGTTTACATTTAAAACAAACACTAACATATTTAAATAAGAAATGCAAAGTTAAAGCATCCATTAAACAACCTTAACTCTTCCCTATAGTCGTGTTGTGCAGTAATCAGATTATTATTAATTACCAGATTAATATTAATTTATTTTGGTATTTGTGGCCCCAGATTAGATTATAATTGACTTTTAAATGCATTAATTTTGTTCATATTTTTCCCCTCTTGCCATCACAATGATTGTTTGGATTTCTTAACTGTGCATCTGTGTGGATTTCCTCTAAGTGAAATCTTAAATCTGAAATGAAACTGGCACTATATGAAGAGGGACAGTGAGAGTCCAGTCCCTAAATTTCAATGCGTCTGTGCTTTACAGGCTGCCCCTATGCTTCTGCCTGGGTGTGCATTACAGTTAAGGGTCTACTAGTGCTCAATTTAGTATGCAGCCAGAGAATCTTTAAAGAGCTAAATAACCCACCAGTGAGAACTTGTGATGTGTGTTCAGTCTGTCTCATACCACTCTGTCACTACACCCCAACTGAATTCTTGCATGCCAATCGGCTGTATAGGAAGAGTGATTATTGATTGAGCTGTCTCTAGTGTCACAATGATTCCTCTTGAACTCACCTTGGTCTATCTGCAGCCTATATAATCATAGCATTAGATAAAATAATCATTATTAATTTAGTTTAATTACAAATTAATTTATTCAAATAGAGCCGAAGCACAAGATTTAAATTAATTTTAGCTATAGGAAAAGTTTGAAGAGCCTTGTTATTCTATGTTTGTTCAAAAGAAAGAAAAGATTTGACAGAAGTTCTGAATCTCTTGAAATATTTAACATAAAATCATCACTGACAAGGATTAAAATGACACGAAAATTGAGGGAGTGGTACACAATGAAGAGAAACGGTCACTGATTCACAATGATGTGAAGTGCTTGGTCAACTGAGGGCAAGCAAATGATGTACATTTGAATGTGGCTAAATATAAATGTAGGAACAAAGAATGTAACCTTTGCTTTCAGTATGGGGGACACTATCCTGGGAAGCAGTGACTGAAAAAGGCTTGGTGCCTGTGTCGGATATTCAGCTGAACATGAGCACCCATTACTATGCTGTAGCCAAAAGGGCTAATGTAGTCCTTGGATTCATAAACAAGGGAATTTTGAGTAAGAACAGAGAGGTTATTTTACGTCTGCATTACACAAAATCACAGAAATGTAAGACTGGAAGAGACCTTGATAGGTCATCTAGTCTAGCCCACACACACTGAGGCAGGACTAAGATTATGTAGCCCATCTCTGACTAGTGTTTGTCTAACCTGTTATTAGACCTCCAACGATGGAGATTCCATTACCTCCTAAGATAATTTTTTCCACTGTTTAACTACCCTTACACTTCCAAAGATTTTCCTAATATCTAACCTAAATCTCCCTTGCTGCAATACTTCTTGTCCTGTCCTCAGTGGATAAGAACAATTTATCACCTTCCTCTTTATAACAGCTTTTTGCATACTTAAATACTGTTGTTATATCCCAGTCTTGGTCTTCTCTTCTTCAGATTAAACAAACCCTATTTTTTCCATATTTCCTCAATAGTCATGTTTTCTAGACCATTAGTCATTCTCCTTTGTACTTTCTCCAATTTGTCCACAGTACTCCAGTTGAGACCTTATCAGTCCTGAATAGGGTGGAAAAGTAGAGTGGCACTAGTGTGACTGCTTCTGAAAAATTGTCCAGTTCTCATGTCCACAGTCCAAGCAGAATGTTGATAAATGGGAGAGGGTTCAGAAAGAGCCCCAAGAATGTTAAATATATTAGAAAACATGCCTTATAGTGATGGACTCAAGGACCTCAATAAAAAAGAGAAGGTTCAAGGCAGGGACTTGATTACAGTCTATAAGTCCCTGTAATGGGCTCTTCAGTCTAGTGCAGAAAGAGAACCAATGAAGCTAGACAAATTCAGACTGGAAATAAGGCATAATTTTTAATAATGAGGATAATTAACTACTGGAACAATTTACCAACAGTCCTGGTAAATTGTCCATCACTGGCAATTTTTAAAACAAGATTGGTATCTTTCTAAAAGATGTATCCTCTAGGAATTACTTTGGAGAAGTTCCATGACCTGTGTTATACACGAGGTCAGACAAATAATCACAGCAGTCCCTTCCAGCTTTGGAATCTGTTAATTAATTTTAATTCATAAAGTAATTAGATGGTTTACTTGTTTATAATATTGTACTTTTGCAGAGGATACACTGTATTCTTCCTACTAAGCTAAAAGGTTAAATCTCTGCTTTAAGCACAAAACCGAACTCAGCCTTAATTATGGAGTCACAGCCATTACCTCCATAATCACAGTCACAGTATTATAATGCGTAACCATGCTGAATATAACGGATTCCTAAAATTCATATGGGAAGTAAACCTCACCCTCTGAGGACCAAGATACTGGACTCTTGGATATAAAAACACTATTTATTTATTTATTTATTTATTTAATTAATTACTTGCATTAATTCTCTTTCACTGAAGCCTGTACAGCTGGAAAGACATGAAAACTAGTACTATGAAAAATCATAAAACTCTCCAAAAGGTTTCTAAAATGACAGATTTCAAAGTAATTGTAATGGCTCAGCTTTATAATTGTGTGTATTTGTTTTCCATATGTAAAAGGTATTCATTATTTGAATAGATGTATTCAAACTGCTTTGAAGCTTCTGCCACTGCAATTTCTTCCCATAGCACTTTACTTCCTCTTTTAAATATATGTGTTAAAATAGTGTCAAGGGGAGTTCTATAACTATCAATATAAAAACTACTAAGGAAAGAAGATTATGTATTTTAGGTCTAATTCTCAGGGGTAGAAAATAACATCCACTTTGACAGCTGAAAAGTGGCAGAATCTGTAGAACAATTCCTATTTCCTATTTGAGTAGGACTCCATCTGTCAGTTGGAGGAGTCCTCTATTTGTGGCACATTAGAAGAAAAGCTAATACTTTCCAGTCCCACTCCCCAGATTAGAACTGACTGTGAATTAGCCAATTAGCTCTAGAGTTCAGAATCCTTCTAGTATGAGTGGCTGGGAAAAACAAATGTATCCACTCTGCGGGCTTTGAAGGCACGATAGGGCAGGTTTTGTGTCCTCCTTAAGATTGACTTAAACCATTATGATTGTAGTTGCCTTTAAAGCCTAGCTGCCCTGCTCTTTGGATCTTGCTGGTAGTGATGGCTAGCTTAACAAACTCCTCTGATTTTTGAGACTGCTCATTAGCTTCACTTTCAGTGAGAGACAAGTCCTTGTCACCTACATAGACTCCACTCTCCAAGAGATTTTTATCCCTCTTTACCACCATTAAGCATGGAAGAGCCAGGGGAGTCCTGTGA
This sequence comes from Pelusios castaneus, assembly GCA_007922175.1. Taxonomy (NCBI): domain Eukaryota; kingdom Metazoa; phylum Chordata; order Testudines; family Pelomedusidae; genus Pelusios; species Pelusios castaneus. The sequence goes on from ML685898.1 coordinate 2,295,502, forward strand.
GAAGTGTAGCACATCACTAGTTTCTGTGATGTAGCATTGTGAGAAGGGTGAGGAAGAGTAGCTGAAAGGCTTGGCAGTGAGCCAGGAAGAGAAGAGGATACTGCCTGCTGCTTTGCACTACCTGCCCTCAACATCAGCAGGCCCATCTGGGAAAGGGGGCATCTGGGGACATAAGAGGGGCACTGCAAAATAAGGTACGTCCAGGGGAAAGGTCAGAGAGAAAGAGAGGAACCTGGGGAGGAAAGGGAAAGGAGAGTCCCCGTGATGACAGCTGAGTGGACCCCATTTTAAAAAATTGGGATTAGAAGACAGGGATCAGCAAATATTTGCACTAAGTTGAGAATCAGATTTTAGAATCCAAATATTTGAGTAATATTTTGATTCCTAAATAAAAATAACTTGCTATTTCTCTTTTTCCAAGGAATGCTCCT
>ML685898.1:2300932-2357965 GCA_007922175.1 Pelusios castaneus
CCGAGTAAATTAAGTCAACTTAAGCAAGCTTAAGTTGACTTAATTTACAAGTGTAGACGCACCCTAAGTGAACGGGTAAAATATTAAGGAAGAAAAGAGGACTTGCTATGTGGATTCCTAGACAATGTGGATTCTGGACAGTGCAATTGTGCCACAGGTTTTCATTACCCCTGAGGGAATATCTTGTAAATAGACCTTGGTCAAATTTCTGTGAGAAAGTACCCTTCAGTTAACTTTCATGAGTGGTATCTTGAAGATTACTGTTTCACCTTTTACCCATCTTCTCCTACCCTAAAAAAAAAATCCACTTTATTTTAAGGGCAGGGGTAAAACATACTGGACTCATAAAGAAAGTTTTGCTCTCATGTAAGCAAAAAAATAACTGTTATTAACACAATAGACCAAGTAATTAGGTATCACTTTGTTGCCCGTGTATGTTAGTTATTGCAATTTGGGGCGGGGATGAGGCAAGTGCATTGGTAAAGATTAAATAAGAATACCAATAAGAAGGAGAGAAGAAAAAAAAGCAGAGTGGGGAAAGAGAAGGTGGCCCATAGAGGTATGACTATCTGGCGAAAATGATGTAGCTCCCTTTGGTAAGTGAGATTTATGGGCTAAGACATATCTTATATAATGTACAAGCAGAAAAATAATTAATTTACCGATACATTGATTTTTTGAAAAGGCAATCTTCTCCTTGATAAATGCTGTGGGTATCTCCTTCCAACTGATTAGAAATCTATGTGTGAACACACACACAAACTCATAGGTTGTCTGGTTGCTCCATTCAAATTTGGTTTCCAATATCATCAGATGTTCTATAGCAAAAAATGTAAAGCAGCCTGTGAGTTCTTAAGAGAAGATCATCACAGTATAAACTTTAATGGCTTTGCCTTCACAGATATAGTTATAGGGCAAAAGAAAAAAATTCACACTTACTCCCCAAGGAGCTTCCTTACATGCAGAATATTATTAACCACAGGACACTTTCCCACATCTTTCATGAGAAATGGGGCAAAACCTATGCAATTCAGGACAACATTTTAAGTATTTTTCTATATGTCAGTGATCCTGTCACCCGAGTCTGGAACAAAACCTGTTGAAATTGCAACGTAATCTACTGAAGTAAAATGTGTGTCTGACCATGACTGAAACCAACTTGTGTGTTTTTAAACTCAGCATTTCTCCAGAATCAGTGTAATTTAATTGAAATAGCTCTGCATGTGTAAACAACTCCTTTGTTTAAAGAAGATTTCTCTGTTTAGTTTGCCTTAAGTAAATGCTGCCTTTTGTTTGTCTGTAAAACATTTGATTAAATGTACAGGCTAATATAGACAGCTTCTCATTATTCCACTAGTAGGCTGTAAAATGAGCTAGAAGTATTGTAAGTATGTGCATTCTTGAGGGAGCATCAACCAATGTCATTTGTCTTGGAAAAACACAAATATGTCTTAAGCATGTTCTTAAAAAGGAGCGTATAGGATTCTAGTATCAAACACTCAAGAATGAAATGATTACCAAACATTTCTGCTCTCTATTTTGGAACCATTTTCCAAAATTGTAATGAAATTTCAAATATCTTACCTAACTAATTGCTTTCGAAAATACATCTTTACATGAAATCAGCACAATCTGGCACAAAGATTCTGATTTTATTGTTGTTTTAAGCGTTACTGCAGTTTGCAAACCAATACAGATATTTTATCAGACTGTCACACCAACTGAAATGTTCCAGTAAATTCTTATAATTGTAATATATTGTGCATAGAGTGAAAAACATTCTATAATGAAATATTTGTATTCACTATCAAAGCATTATACTGAAACTAAACATTCCTATTTTGGCTATTAGTCCTTTTGAAAAGTTATCGGACCCTCTTTTGGTCCAAGAGCTTTGCACACTGTTACAAAGACTGATCCATAGGCTTACTTTAAGAGTTGTGAGCAGTTTCACTGAAATTGATGGGGGGACTGTTCATCATGTATAAAGTCTAGCACAAATTGTGCCCATCTTTGCAGAATTGCTCCTTAGTCTTGCTACTTACGCTTACATTCTATTTCTGATTTCCATTTTCTATTTAAAAAAAATAAACTAAATAAAAATTAGAAAAGCATCCTGGAAGCTACTATTAGCTTATTTATAGAATAGAAAGGCAATATAGTTTGAATGAAGACATGGTTAGGAGTCAGGACCCTTCTGAGCTTAAATCCCGGTTTTATTGTTGGCATGCTCCGTTGACCTTATCAAACCATGGTATCTCTAGCCTTCAATTTCATCATCCATAAAATGGGACTTAATACTACTAACTAACGTGACAAACTAGAATTAAATATTCATGTTAGGGACAAACTTTTAATAGTAAATTCATTTATTTTAATTAAAAACATTTTTTTTATAATTCTGAGTGTGTGCAAACTCTTAAACTCTTTCAAAAACAATATTGCATTTAGCTGTAACTTTTCATCCTTTAAAAATATGTCCTTAGATTTATATCTTGCAGACAGTACTCAGCCTATACACTGAGTCACATTCTATGCTGCTTTAGTGCCCCAAACCAGGGATTTGTTTTTAAAGGAGAACTCTGAGAGGAACTGTTGCTGTTACATTTTGGGTTACAGTATTAATGGTGATCCAACTTTCATTAAGGTCAATAGAAAGACTTCCGTTGACCTCAATAGGAGGTGAGTTAGACCTTAGCCCAACTCCCATTTTATGTGCCAATAAGTCCATGTTCATTGAACCTTAAAGAAATGTTGTTAGTTTGTATCTAGAACACAAAAAGAGAGGCACTTGCATTTATATTCCTGCATTTAATGTCTTGTTTGTTTAGGCAATGCTGGATGTTGCAGCAAACCAGGGTTGGTTAGTGACTGCTCTAAATATAACCAGTCTGGTGCAGATGGTTATCCAAGGACGATGGAAATATGACTCCACCCTGCTTACTTTGCCCAATGTAGAACAACACCATCTTCATCTTTTTAGGTATGTAATTATTCAAAGTGTTTATAGTTTTGGCATTTCATTCCGACTCTTCATTTTCCCATATTGATTGACTGTCGTGTCCTGGAATGTTAATAAATAACAGAAGTTAAATCCATCCCACTCTTTCTATTTCTCTCCCAACAAATTTGTTTGTTTGCTTGAATTATTTCTAAGTTCACCCACCTCTTCAGAGTTCATTAAATATTTCAGGAAACCCGGCATGTTATTTCAAAAGAGTGTGATTTAAGTCAATGTAACAAGGGATGAATTTTTGGAAGGATTTCCAGTTTCACTATAACTCTGTTTATGTACTGCATCTTTACTTTGTTCCACTATGAAACTACCTCCATACATTGCCCTGTCTCAGCTTTGCTGTGCAGTACTTTACATCAAACAGATAATGTAATAATGAATAAAATGCAAAAAAGAAATTACTGGTATTCTATATCAGAGGTCAGTGTTGAGTCTTAACATCAAAATATGGAAAACAAATAGTATCTCCAAAGAATATAATTTGAAGCAAATCACCTCTTATAGACTTTAAGGTAAGAAGGGGCCATCATGATCATCTAGACAGACCTCCTACACAATGTAGGCCACATAATCTCACTCACTCATTCTTTTAATAGACCCCTAGCCTATGACTGAGTTATAGATGTCCTCAAATCATGGGTTAAAGACTCCAAGGTATAGAAAGTCCACCAGAAAAGGATCTGTGCTCCATGCTGAAGAGGAAGGTGAAAACCCCCCAAGGCCTCTGCCAATTTGCCCTGGGAAAAAATTCCTTCCCAACCCCAAATATGACAGTCAGCTAAACTTTGAGCAGGTAGGCAAAACTCACCAGCCAGACACCTGGAAAGAATTCTCTGTAGTTACTCAGAACCCATCCCAGTACAGACCATCAGGCATATTTACCATTAGTAGTCAGAGATTCAGATAATTGCCAAATTATGCTGTCCCATCATAGCATCCTCTCCATAAATTTATCAAGCTCAATCCTGAAGCCAGCTAGGTTTTTTGAACCCATTTCATCCCTTGGAGGTTCACTCCCCTGTTGGTTAGAAATCTTCATCTAATTTCAAGTCTAAACTTCCTGATGGCCTGTTTATATCCATTGTGTCCACATTGGCACTGAATTTATTTAACTTTTCTCCCTCCTTTGTCTTTATATCTCTTATGTATTTATAGAGAGCAAACATATCTCCCCTCAGCCTTCTTTTGGTTAGTCTAAACAAGCCAAAGTCTTCGTCTCCTCTCATAAGGCAGGTTTTCCATTCCTCAGATCATCCTAGTAGCCCTTCTCTGCACCTGTTCCAGTTTAAATTCATCTTACTTAAACATGAGAAACCAGAACTGCATACTGTATTCCAGAAGAGGTCTCACCAGTACCTGGTACAGGGGCCGGCAACCCCCGGCACATGTGCCAGAGCTGCATGCGGGAGCCACTCAGGCTCCCCCACTGGCCCCACAAACCACGTGGCCAGCAGCTGCGGTGCGCGACTGAGGGTCCCTGCTGGCCCCGCCCCCTGCTGGACAGCAGGAAGGGAGGGGAGCGGGTCGCATCGCACTGCTGCCAGCACAGCAGAGATGGCCCTGGCCATGGCCGGCGAGAGGACAGGTCGGGTCGGCTGGAGCCGCCACTGCCAGCGGGCGGCGTCCAGTTCTTGACCCCGGCTCCTGCCAGCAGCTGCGGCTCCAGGTGGGCCAAGCCCACCCACCCTCTTGCCGGCCATGGCCAGGGCCAGCTCTGCCCCACCAGCAGCAGTGCGGCTCTGGGCGGGCTGGGGCGACGCGACCCGCTCCGCTCCCCTCCCCTCCTGCCATCCAGCAGGGGGCGGGGCCAACAGGGGCCATCATCCCCACACCACCCCTGCAGACAGGAGCCAGCCCCGGGGCCAGGAACCGGAGGCCGCCCACAGGCTGATGCCGGCCCAGGCCCTGGCTAGCAGGGCACCTGACGCCTGGCCCTGTCCCCTTTTGGCCCCACCCCTGGCACCTGCTGAGGGTGCGGTGGGTGTGGCTGGCACAGGGGCCGGCAAGGTTGCCCACCCCTGGCCTAGTATAACAGTACTCATCTCCCTATCTCTACTAGAAACATCTTGTCTGATGCACACCAAGACTACATTATCTTTTTTCATGGTTACATCACACTGGCAGCTCATAGTCATCCTGTGATCAACCAGTATGCCCAGGTCCTTCTCCCCCCCTCTGTCACATCCAACTGATGTGTCCCCAGCTTACAGCAAAACTTCTAATTTGTCTCTAAATGCATGACCTTGCACTTTCCACTATTAAATGTTATACTATTTCTATTACTTGAGTATACAGTGTCATCCAGATCTTATGTGTGATCCCAGTCTTAACAATACCTCCCAACTTTGTGTCATCCACAAACTTTATTAGCGCATTCCCACTTTTTGTTCCAAGGTCAATAATAAAAAGGTTAAATAAGACTAGTCCCAAAATCAATCCTTGAGGAGCCCCATTTCTAAATAACTAAGAAAATTTGAGTCTTCTGTATGAATTGATGCTGCTTATCATACTGATAAAACTGCTGCTTCTGTTTTAACTCCAATTGGGGATTTCCTATATATAAAATATAAATTGTAAACTGAAATTATTAACATTTAAGATTTTATTGAATGGTAAATATCCTGATTACTAAAAACTGGTTTAAAGTGGAATGGAAACTATTTAATGGTCTTTGAACCTGAGTTACCACAGAATTAGTTTCACAGCTGACACCATTTTTAAACAATGTATCCAGCGGACAGCTCTGACAGTCTTAATCAAACTTGCACATTCTACTATTTGTAGTTCATTAAGGAAAAAGGTTCTTCATTCTTATCACGAGAACTTTCAAGACAATAATCTGAACAAAAATGGTCAAGCAGTTTTACATAATTTCTACCTCCTTCTTATCACCTTTTGTCATCTTCCCCTGTATAGTAATTTGTTTAACTTCACACAGGTATATGTTTTGTTGTCTTTATCAGGAAATGGAACCAAGGAAAAAGGAAAGGAGGTTACCAAGGACCTATTGAGTGTCTTCCGGAATTGATCGCAGCCTGTGAAGGAAAAGAAAATATTTTTGCTTCCATTGTAGACAGTGACTTGCAAGCTGTACACATTACACAGGTAATGCTTTCTATCATGATTTCAGAGTTCATTGTAAATGTGATTGGGAAGGAAAAGTCAATAGAAGAAACTCTCTCTTTATATCCTTTCAGAAAATATCATGATTTTCAGCAGAAGATGTGTAACCTGCAGTACATTATAACTCTAATTTCAAGAAAGACCTAATTTTACAGAGGTTTTTTCCCCTTTCTTTTCTAGTTATTCTCCCCACCCCCACTTCCCCGTAATCAAGCAACATCAACAGCACTTCTCTTGGCCTATTGGAGCTGTTTGCCTAGAACACTAAATTTGCTGATAGCTATTCACCTTTTTTGTAATCAAAAAGCTATGCACTAAAAGTACATGTGTTACAAATATCATTGTAGCTGGTTCCTGAAATATTCTTTCAAAAAGAATATTTGCTGGGAATACGGTTTGTAGAAGATCCAATGTTCAATTTTTGTTTGGAAGAGAAAAAGCACAAGAGTTTTTCCTTTTTTCTCAAAAAAAAAAAAAAAATTCACAAAATATTAAGATACCATTGCCTTTTATTTGACAGTAGTCTTTTTAAGCTGTTTCCAATCTAAAGCATAGCACTTACCATCTTATTTATCACATGAGTATATTGATTGCAGATACACATAGAGGAAGAAATTTTTTTAAAAAAAACAACCTGTTTTGAAGATTTTTTTTTAAAAAAAAAATTCTTCATAGTTGAAAGCGAAACACTGTAATTGACTGTTCAGATTGTGTTAGACCTAATACTGGCATGCAAGCAAAAAGAAAAATATTTAAATGTCCATAACAGACATCTGCATTTCTAACTAAATTACCATCAGAATTTTGAATAAAGAAAAGTTATTTAAATCAGAACAAGGCCTCCTTTAACAACAACAGATTTCTAACATAATACACATTGATTTCAGTCCAAGTTTTAGATGTGATGAAAAATTAGAACATTGTTATAATTAGTTCAGGGAGAACTCCGAAGTAAACTTACTTAATTTATTTGCATAAATTGCCATTCTGTTATCTTTAAAAGCAAATGCAAATTGGCTCTGTCTGATATGATGATGGTTATTTGGCTCAAAAGTGCTTCAATTTGCGTAGCAATCTGGTGTCATCTCTGCAGTGAGGCGATCCCAGGTAACATACAAATCCTGAATTATTCCAGAAATTAGTATGTTTAAAGCATCAATTTAAGTGCTAATTGCAGTAGTAATGAGAAAAAGCAGTACTACTGTGAGATTTGCATCTACTGCCCCATCAGTATGCCTGAAACGGCTGCTGACTGGCAAAGGATTTGACTGCTAATTAAATAATTGTATGCATGGCTGTGTTCTCGTCTGATTCAATAGATGAAGATTAATCCTCAGATAAATATGTTTGGCTGGTATTGAAATGTCTTAGCAGTATCTTCAAAAATAGCTTGTGTATATGTGATGTGTACATTCTGAGTGTGTGGAGAAGGGGGTGTAAATATAGATACATATAGAGACGGGATATATGACATTTTACAGAGTAAAGGAAAAGTTTCAATCACATGAGGATGGCCACATTACTCGTGTGACAGAACCATGAATGAGTCATACAAGCCATCCCAAATATTAGTTGATAAAACCTTTATATTGTATCATTATGTATTCTGTACATGCAACACATCTTTCGCATAAAAACTATTTCAGTAATGTTTTAGAGGGTTGATTTGGTTTTTAAATTCTATTGGGATTTCTTTTGGCACATCATCTGAAAAGTCAAGTGCTTTAGTTGCCATGTATCCAACTGTGCTGTAGTCAAAGGAAAAGAAAAAAATACTAAGTATAAAACACTTCCAAAATGTTTTCTATACATAAAAGTATGTCAGATGTAAAGTCTGATATCTTAGAACCAGCCAGGATTCAAAACAAGTGTTAAGTGTCCCATGGGAAAGCCTAGAATATTCCTTTTCCAATGGTTCAAAGCTCCTGCTTCTATCCATGATGGATTGTGAGTTAATAATAGCACTTAAACCTGCCATTAATGTAGCCTGAGCTTTAGATGAGTGAAAATTGCGAGGAGAGAAGAGGAAGGAAACTCTACATCTGGGGGAAAAGAAAATATTTTTGAGACAGATTGATCTTTTTAAATGATGGCTCTTGAAGCTGGATTTGAAATGCTAGAACAGATCCTGGAGATACGGATTATTGGTAAAAGTGCCAATGATGCCATCAAAGATTTATGAAAAATTACTGTAAAATTTGTTATATGGCTATCACTACCATATATGGGGTAGGTGTGTGTGGTAGTGGATGCCTGTATTTTACATTTAGGCACTTTTGAAAATGTTACCTATTAACTGTACAGAACTGGTCTGAGATTAGCTAGAAAAAAAATATTTTTTGACACTTGTGAAAAATGATACTCCACCAGACAGAAAGTAGGTATTACCATATTAAAACCATTATGAGAAATGTAGAGAAGCAAGTGGTTTCTGACTGCATATCAAAAGTATCTGCTCCACATCCACGCTTCTCAGTCTATTAAGGCCAAGATCAAGTTTAACTTCAGAAAACAAAGTTGATCTTTAGCCTGGAGACTGACTGTATTAAATCTGTGTTGTAGTTAGTTCAATCTTTCACTCAGTGCTACTTTGTTAGAATTTGCTCCTGACTGTGCAGGACTTCATCATTTTCTGCATAATCTATTCTTCCACAGGCTTGGAACTTTTTGTCCCATTTGCCAATTATAGATGTTAGCTTAAGCATTAAAGGATGGTGGGATGACTCTTCTCAGAAGCAAAATGAACTGCTTATCCCGACTTTGACAACAGATATGAGAGATGACAAAAAGTGGATAAAGTTACAAGCTGATCAAGAATATGTACTCCAGATAAATTTGCAGAGAGTCCAGATGAGGCATCACAAGGTAGGATATTCGTAATATCGGCCCATGGACCAGCACCGGTCTCTGAGAGCTCACTGACACAATATAGGAAGGCTGAGATCTCCCTGATTCATGGCTGATCTACATTGCAGGGGGGCAAGATTTCGATGGCAATCAAAGGAAAATATGCAAAGTACTTAAAATACCTAGCGTATCTCCCTTTGATTGCCTAATGCCTACTCACCATAGGGTCCCCACAGCACTGAGTTGACAGAAAATGTCTTCTCATCGAATCAGCGCTACTCTACTAGTTGGGTAGATCTTAACAAATTGACCTTCGGCTAATTCTGGATTTGATTGAGCGTGTCTTTACAGATGCTCAATCAAACTCGCACAATCGATGCTACACTGTTGGAGGCGCTGCCAACAGTGTAGCCTAGCCCACTGCATAGGAAGCTGGTCCCTGGTATCAAAAACGTTGAGAAACACTGTTTACCATACAATAAGTAGTTTACTGTACAATAAGTAGTTTACTGTACAGTCATTACTCCTGAAATACCTTCTTTGGCAGTCTGGTTCAAAGACAAGAAATATTAATAGTGAGACTGGTAATGTTTTCAATACCATATGACTATGGCTCAAATATATGGAATATTTCATTTGTTTGTGTTTGCTTGGCTAATTGGTTGGAAATCCTAAATGAATCAGTATTTTCTACTTTTGCTGGCATTTGGTTTAGTAACATGATTTCTGGGTTGCAGCCCACAAAAGTTTATTCCCGAAGAAATGTGTTAGTCTTTAAGGTACCACAGGACCTTTGATGATTTCTTAGAACTATTCTAACTGTATTTAGTTTTCTTTTTAAAGCATTATGATTATCTGCTAAGTACTTCACTATTTTTCCATAATGAGCTTGAAAAAAAAATGTAGTTTTCCTTCCAGTTTAGTTCATATCTTGGATTTTCCTTGTGATCTTTCTATAGCCATAATAAATGTGCAACAAAATTATTAAACTTTAATTAGTCTTTGGCCCTTCCTTTGTACTTATTGCTCTTTTCACTCTCTTACTCATATATGTTACTCTACACTTTAGTAAGCAGAGGATGAAGTGGTGACTGTAGCCCTTCCAGCATGATTCACTTGGCAGTTGTAGAATATCTGCATTCATCCCATGTATCCTCAATGAGTTCAACATCTAAGATAGCCTGACTCTCATGGAATTTCTTAAGTAAATGCCAAATAGTAGGATACTACATGTGAAATCCTGGCCCCATTGATGTTCATGGCAAAACTCCCATTGACTTAAATGGGGCCATGATTTCACTCTAGTTTTTCTTGCTAATTATATTTTGGGAGAAATGGTGCATTTGTAAATTAAAATTATCAGCAAAATTATTGTTCCTAGTGTATGAGCAAAATAGATTTTGATTTGCCTTTAGGAAAATTTTAGACAACTTTTTTTCTGGTACCTTAAATAAGAATAACGAGAGGCATGCATTTTAGTATCAGGATTGGGTTTATAATAGTATTAGAAATTAGCTTTCATTAATGCCAGGATGACAGCCTAAAAGTATCTTTCTTTGTCAAACAATAGTCCTGACTGCAATGGTAACAGGATCAGACTCTGCATGAAGCTTCATTGCTTTGTTGGTGGGGTTTTCTTTCCTGTGGATCTTTAGTAAAACCTTTCCAGCTACAGTATGCTAAATGAATGCTAATTGAGTGTGCATCATTATTAGTATATTCAGCTTGCAGCACTAAAGTCACCGTCTTAAAGAATCACTGAAATAATCTTCCATTTTGCTACATCAACCTAAAATAAAGACTTCTAGTACTGTCATTGTCTTTATATTAATCGTCAACATTGTTGATTAATATTATTTAAAGGTGCTAGGAATATAATTAGCCATTCTTGAGATAATCGCATTCACTTGTGTTTTAGATTAAATTATCAAAAGGATCAGATTTTTCATTCATAATTTGATTTGCTTAGAAAATGAATAGAAACCTAGACTTTTAAAGACTAACAAATTTATTTGGAATAATATCTTGTTTTCTGTTTCATATGTTCTTGTGGATCACGGTTTTTTCAAAATTCTTTATCTAGAAAAAATAACAAAAGTATTCTAGTTTTAGTTTAGTTCAGTTCTGGTTTTCTGTAAAAAATTATTATCTTGTCCTTTATGACACCATAGAAAGACAAATGGTGGTTTGGATGGGAGATTCCCAAATTGCATTAACTTGTATTTTCTGCCGAACAGGGAAGGCAAGAGAATAAAGCAGTTGCGCCTCGATTCCCCAAAGCCAAAGATGAAGGCTGGTTTCTAATATTGGGGGAAGTGGATAAAAAAGAACTCATTGCTCTGAAAAGAGTTGGATATGTCAGAAATCGAAATGCTGTCTCAGTTGCTTTTTATACTCCAGAAACTCCTGGAAAGTAAGATGAGCTTTGAATTAAAATTATGCAAATGTTTGAAATTAAATGTTAATTTCTTTGAAAATGAAACTGATGCTGCTGCTATTGCATTTTAGGTACATCTACACATTGTATCTCATGAGTGACAGTTATCTTGGCATGGACCAACAATATGACATTTATCTGAATATCAAACCAGCCAGCATCTCAGCACAGATCAGCACTAAGGTCTCTGAAGCTGAGAGTCACCTGGCTCTGAAGTAACATGACCTAAGCAATCCATCTGAAAGAAGTGGTCTTGAAACCTGGATGTTCAGTCATTCTGGACAAGAGAGAAATTATGTTTGCCTTAGTCGAATCAACTTCTAACCTCAAGACACCCAAGAAATTGAAAGTGACTGTTGTATTGACTCTAGTAACACAGAGTTAGCCACAGTGGCCTTAGCCTTTTACAAAGTGTTACCTTTCATCATTTCATCTTTGTACGATTCTTGAAATGTAAAATGGATCTGTTCTACTATTAATATAAATGCCATAATTGTATGTTGGTGGATCAAAATAAGAAAGTAGTAGCTATTTTAATTTATAAACATTTAGTGCTATAGTCTTCATTGAAAATGATTATCCACTGTGTTGGTATTGTTTAAATGGTCTTTCTTCTTAATTTATGGGAATTCAAAACTTGAACTAAGAACTTGAGAGAAAATATTGCTGACACATTATTTAGTGTTTTAATAAGACATTTCTGTAAGAAATTTGCAACACTAGGTTTTTCAATATAAAATGTATAAGATATGTAGTGATAAAACCCAACTCTTAAGCATACCATATGTTTTGCAGGTGATCCTCCACAAAAACATTTTCAAGACCTTCTATTCATTATGCAGTTAATAAATTTCATTGTAAAGACATGCCAAATAGTCAAGTTCTTGATTTCAAAATGAACAAACCATACAAATACAATTCTTATAGATGATAATATAAATTTCTCTTTTTACACCAGTGCACCAATTTCCTGAATGTTAATCTTTTTCTGAATTGTTAACAATTATTTTATTTTGCCAATCTAGAATAATGCTGTCACTGCAGCTCACAACAATAAATTATGGACACAATACTCCCACAGGAAAGTAAAATCTCATATAAGGTTTGTAAACAAAATACCATGTTAAAAAGAGTTAAGATTGAGAGCGTTTCAGGGAAGTCCAGCTGATACCCAAAAGCCAGTATTGCACTTTTGTTACAAAAATTTTATACCTTTAAAAACACACATGTGAATGTTTGGACACTCACATGATATCTGATGATTTCCTTATACATTGTCTGAATGGTACTTTGCCTTGCATTTAAATTGTAAACTCTTTGGATCACAGACTGTCCCTAGTATTTGTTCCACGGGGATAGCCGTGTTACTCTAGGTCAGCCAAAAAAACACAGACTCCTGTGTCGCTTTTAGAGACTAACAAATTTATTTATCGCATGAGCTTTCGCGGGAGAAAATTACACTTAGCACTTTGGAGGCTGCTGCAGTACAATGATATTTGCACCTGCCTAGCTTCTGTTTTGGTTTTGCTTGTGACCTTGAATGACAAACTTTGCTGTTTTACTCTTCATTTTCACCTTTATTACACTGGTCTTATAAATAATTGGGGATTGTAGTGCTACTTCAGCGCCTTTTCTTTTTCTAATGTTTCCTTTATGTTATAACTGAGTCCATTTAACTAAAATTCTTGGCCAAAATTTTCAAACCTGTGTCCCTAAAGTTAGACTTCCAAAGCCCACATTCATTAGAAGTAGCCAGATTTTCAGAAATATTGAGCTATCCCCACTTGAAGTCAATGCCATTAAAACATCAGGCCACTTCTATTTAGGTGCCAGGATATGGATGGAGGAACCTAATTTTAGGCACTCAGATTTGAAAATCTCACTCCTTGCTTGTGCTAAAGGTAAGTACTATCCCCTGTGGTTTTGCTGTTACCTTCCTTATACTTCACGTGGCCAAAACATGGAATGCAGTCAAGAGGTGCTGCTTGCTAGCTTCCTCAAGAAACCAAAGAAAATGATGCAGACTGTGCTTTGAGGATGCGACTCTTTCTGCAGTGCAGTAAAGTGAAGTCCAGGTGTTCTTGCAAATCCAAATGGCATGCTCTAAAATTTCAGGAAGGGGAAAAAAAGATTCTCATCCAGTGGTTCAGAGATTTTCAGATAAATGGGCCTTGCCTGTATTCAATTTGTAACTAAATGTTCAATTGTTCAAGAAAGCATGGCTGTCTGTATGTTTGAGCATTTTTAGCTGTAACGTTAAATTAGGTGTAATTAAATGTTTAATAATCCAACTCAATGTTATTGCATAAGACCTCAATCAGTGTAATAGTTATTGCATAAGACCTCAATCAGTGTAATAGTGACATCATTATGATAGAAAGTCCAGCAATACAATGAGGTGCTCATTAGCATGTGTTCTAGACTGCTTCATCTTTAAGGTAAGACTACATCCAGTGTAATGTGATTTATTTTTCACCAAGCAGATTTTGGAACAATAAAATATTTAGGCAAAGCTTTACTTTAGATACTTTAGAAAAATGTATTTCCATGAAAGCCACATTATTCTGCATGTGACTTTCAGACAGGGCTGTCCCTTGGGGGGAGCGGGGCCCAGGGCCAATTGGCCTTGACAGGGCCCCCACCCCCCCATGCTGGAGGAGAGTGCTTTGGGCTGGTCCGGTGGGCCCCTGGGGAGCCGGCCCTGGTCCTGGAAGCCGCGGCCTGAAGCAGGGGCGATGGGCAGCCAGGGTGGCAGAGAACCGAGGCCATGGTCCCGGGACGGCGGGGAGCTGCGGCCCCGCGGAAGGGCAGCCAGGGCAGGGAGGAGCCGCTGCCCTGTGGGCGCAGCCTAAGCCGTGGGTCCCTGCCGCTCCAGGGCCGCAACTTAGGCTCCCTGCTGCCCCAGCTTCCCTTTTCCCCCACCCCGGGGTGGCGGGGAGCCGAGGCCGTGGCTCCAGGGCGGTGGGGAGCTGAGGCTGAGGCGGCCAGCCCCAGCAGTGGCCAGGGACCCATCCTGCCAGACCGCATGCAGCCTGGCAAGGGGTGTGGCCATTGGCAGAGAGCAGCAGGCCAGACCCTGCACACACCTGCCCCACCTCTGGGCCTTCCTGCTCTGCCCTGGGGGCGGGGAGGAGGAGGGCCGGCCCAGAGGCCAGGGGCAGCGCTCCCCTTCGGCAGCGAGGAGTTAGGTGAAGTGCTGCTGTGGGGGGGCCGCGGCATGGGCCCCGCACTGTCCCACAGGGAGCAGGACAACACGGGGCCCATGTAATCGCGGGGCCCGGGGCGATTGCCCCGTTCGCCCCCCCACCCCAAGGACGGCCTTGCTTTCAGAGGAATTGAGATGCAGTTCTTAAAGGAAGTCCGTGGATTGCAGAAAACAACATTTTCCATCAACAATTTCTAGTTAATTAAAAGTAGTACAGCTCTCCCATGGTCTCATAATATACCATGATGATGTTCTTGGCTCTTGCCAGTTTTGTAAACTGCATGTCACAAAAATGTGTTCTGCACCTGAGTTATACATCTTTGTCATAAAATCTTCGATCTTCTGTCTAAACTGTTTGGAATTTTTCATGCTGGAAATCAGTTGTATGATTTGGATTTTAATTTCATCCTTTAGTTGTGATTTCCTGTTGTGTTAATTGTTTTTGGATAGTCAGTCTATCTCTAAATAATGTGTTTGAAACATTGAGAATTCATCGCAAAAATATTGGATTTGTAAGGGTAGAGTCTGAAGTAATGCAATATGAACTGAAGCAAATTGATTAGAATCAGCTTTTATCTAAAAAATTTACTAGAGGAAATTATGCAGTATTTAAAACAGCTGTTCATAAGGAGCAATCAGTATATTCAGTCCAGTGATATCTAAGGGTGAAAAGTGAAAGCAACAGTGACTTGCTTTAGCAAGGATATGAAAATCAGACAAAAAGGAACAGAAATCTGGTACAAATTACCTGTGCTGTTCTGTGATGTGGCTGCCACCACCATGCATGAATGGGTGAGTTGTCTTCATGAGTCAGGCAGGTAATCACCAATCCAGAAGCAACATTTTAATGCCCAGTTTCTTGTTCCAGTTTACGGATAGACTTTTCCCAGTTGTTGGTCTCTGCTGAAGTGCTGTCTTTCTTCCAGAGTGTGGCTGGAAAGGACAAAGAGAAACTTCCTCCCAGAAAAACCCAGGGCACAGCTATCAAAAACTGATACCAAAAACTGTCCTCCTCGTCTTGCTCTTCTGTAGCCTTGTGAGGCATCATTGTAACAAGATCTGAGTAGTGATAGGAGAGGCTCTGGACCAGCTGACCACACTCTTCTTCAGCAGTCTATGAGAGTAAGTCTCCAGAGCAAAGAAAAACCCACACCTGGCATATGACAGCCGACTTGGGCTTGCAGGGTTTGGGCTGCAGGGCTGTTGCACTGTTGTGTAGGCTTCTGGGCTCAGAGTGGAGCCCAGACTCTAGAACCCTGCAGGATAGGGGGGAAGGGTCCCAGAATTAAATTCCTGCCCAATGCCAGAGGGCCACCCAGTAAAACAGCCCTGCAGCCTGACCCTTATAATTCTACAATGGTGGCATGGCCAGCTGCATGGGTTTTTGTTCTTTAGGCATATCCTGAGTGCCCTCAGAGAGCCCACAGGAGGTCCCATCTTTCTGAAACCGGTTTCCTTAAGGCAGACTCCAATAATCTGTTGTCTCTTGTTCTACTTTGGAACTTGTGCCTGATGATAAATGCTTTAGATGACCTTTACAGTTCTAGTCTTATCCTGCTTTAAAAGTTGCCTTTTCAATGTCCACCATCTCATTGAGGAGACCTGAGGAGCTTGCACCCCTGATTTACAATCCTCTGTACCTCATTTTCCATAAAAGATTTCTGAATGTACCTGAGTTTTCTCTGAGATGCTCTCCATCCTTCCACCTTAATTAGATCTCCTTCCACAACTTCTGTCTCAATCCCAGCCAAGACCAGACTTGAGATCACCGAACCTTCATCAAATACCTAGGGTCTTCCTTCCCAAAATTAATTCTTTCTACAATTCCAAGTTTCAGTACTGTCTAAAGGATCTTTGTTATGGGGTATACAAACCCCACACTGGAATGAACAGGGTGAAAGGGCAGTACTGGGTCCAGCCAACTCTGCCCCTGCCAATCCAACAGAGCATGCTCCAAATGGAGACAAGGTTGAAAAGGGAGCAACCCAGTTTAGAAGGCTTGGAGTCTGGGGAGAAGTAGAGATTACCTTTGAAGGCTCCTGCCAAAAGAGGCTAGAGACAACACCTTGAAATACCAGGACTGTGCTCTGAGCCAAGCTGGTGCTGGTGATTTGGTCTTCCTTTTCCCTTACTATGAACCAAAAGTGGAGGGAAGCAATGGGAAGAAGTGACCCAAGAACGGTAACTCAAAGGATCTCTCCCCACAGGGTCAAATGCTGCCAACCCTGTGTCAGAGCCGGTGGAGTGGGCAGGCCCAGGTTCCTCTACCACTGCCTTGCAACTGAGTCAACATTAACCACTAGGCCTCCCAGTCCACTGAGTACCCTACTACACCTTCGCAAAGCGGAGAATATATCCAGGTAGAAAGTATGGCAAGAGACCACCCTGGTTAACCAGGAGATTTTCAATAATCTAAAAATAAAGAAAGTGTCTTACAAAAAGTGGAAACTAGGTCAAATCACAAAGGATAACTATAAACAAAGGCCAAGACATAAACCAAGATCAAACTAGCTGAAGAAACAAGAGGAAGACCAAGGACAGCGTAGGACCATTATTCAATAAAGAGGGAAAAACATTAACAGAAAATGTGGAAATGGCAGAGGAACTAAATGATTTCTTTGTTTCAGACTTCACCAAGAAGGTTGGTGGCGATTGGATGCCTGATGTAGGGGAGGGCAGTAAAAATGGGATAGGATCAGAAGCTAAAATAGGGAAATAACAAGTTAAAAATGACGTAGACAAGCTAGATATCGTCAAGTCACCAGGGCCTGATGATATGCACCCTAGAATACTCAAGGAGCTGACGCAGGAGATATCTGAGCCATTGGCTATCATCTTTGAAAAAGCATGGAAGACTAGAGAGGCCCCAGATGACCAGAAAAGAGCAAATATAGTGCCCATCTATAAAAAGGAAATAAGGACGCTCAGGGAATTATAGACTAGTCAGTTTAACCTCTGTACCAGGGGGGAAAATGGAGCAAATAATTAAGGAATCAATTAACAAATATGTAGAGGAGAATAAGGTGATGAGTGATAGTCAACATGGATTTGTCAAGAACAAATCATGTCAAACCAACCTGATAGCTTTCTATGATGGGGTAACAAGCCTTTTGGACAGAGGGGAAGTGGTAGATGTGGTATATCTAAACTTTAGTAAGGCTTTTGATATGGTCTCGCATCACCTCATTAGCAAACTAGGGAAGTACAACCTGGATGGAGCTACTAAAAGATGGGTGCAAAACTGGTTGGATAACCACTTCCACAGACTAGTTATCAACAGGTCACAGTCATGCTGGAAGGACATAATGAATGGGACACCGCAAGGATCAGTTCTGAGTCCGGTTCTATTCAATATTTTCATCAATGATTTAGATGATGGCATAAAGGGTACACTTATAAAATTTGCTGATGATACGAAGCTGGGAGGAGTTGCAAGTGCTTTGCAGGATAGGATCACAATTCAAAATGATTTGGACAAACTGGGGAAAGGGTCTGAGGTAAATCTAATGAAATTCAATAAAGACAAATGAAAAGTATTCCATTAGAAAAGAACAATCCATTGTAACAGTCGCGTCGCTGGCGCTGGGCACACGGGGCATGAGGCAAAAGGAAGGGAATGTCAGTTAAGACTGCATCCATTTTTATAATATGATGGAAGATGGGAGAGATTTTGTCTAAACCAAGGCTTGTCTGTCCTGGGATAGAAGATGACAATAAAGAGCATGTGCAAATGACACCAGGGATCGTAATTAGGTTAGAAGGCGAGAGGTTCATAAAACTGACATTCTGTCCAAAACAGACAACATAGAACCAAGACTCCACATGGATAGAAGAAGCAAAGAGAGAAATTAGAAAATCTTTATTAAACAGAAATCCCAGGGTACTGCCTAGTACTGTTAGTTTGAAGTACTATCATTTTAATACAGTCTAGAAAGATGTTAGAACATGGAAGGCAAGTTAACTTCCATACAATCTAGTGACATTTATAGAAATGACATGGTATATTTAAAAAGCTTGGTTTCAATGAGGGGTGGTCATTTTATACATAATTGGCATTCTACTACCAGATTAAACCAAAATTGAAGAGGACATAAAGCTTTCCAAAAAACCTATTGTCTCTGCTCTTCAGTGGAAGATGAAGTCTTAAATGTGAACTCTGGTTGAAAAAGCTTAATTCAGAAATTCACTCTAAGATGGAAGGATGACATGTCCCAATTGCATCACTTAAACCCTGCTTTGGGGCTATTCAGAAAGTGCTTCAATGTCTCCTCTGTGTTGTAGACAGCAATCCTGTGCCAGCTTTGAATATACCTGAGCAGGAGGGATTTGGAGAGCCTGAAAGTGTATGACTGGGGTTGGACAATTTGTGCTAGGTTGGGCAAAATATCTCTCCTGTGGAATGGTGGATGACAAAGCAAGATGACAACCTAATTTCTGAGATGTGGACTGCATGCCCTCCATGTAATGGAGGAGAAAGACCTTCTGAAATAAGCTTGGTTGCCTAAAGGTTGCGCAGAAAGGCATTTTGTGCTGCAGTAGGCTGAGAAGAGCCTTTCCTGAAACTAGCCCTCATGACATTCAGCTTCCATTCCTGCACACTAATGTCCATTCTGTCAGCTAGGTGTGACTCTGCTCCTGTCTGTCTAATACGCAGGTTTGATAAGTTAATATATCTTTTTAAAGATGTGATCTTACTCATAGTCCTCATCCCGGAAACAACAACATTTCATTAGTGCTACAAGGATATAGCACGAAAGTCTCAACTGGTGCAATGCCATCGACATCTGTAAAGCTATACCAACAGGAACTTTGGCCACACAGTTCTGTGAAGTACTTTGGGATATTTGGTGATGAAAGAAGCATTATTATTATTATTATTTTCTTTTATTTATTAATGGTACATACTGGTGGCAAGCTGAGGTTAAATATCTGTGTATTTGAACATGAGGGGAACGTCTATTCCAAGAACAACTTTTGGAAGAAACTAGTGTTTTCTGCAAGTTAAATCTCTATGTAAATAATTCCTAAAGAAGATTCAATCTAGAGAGAGGTAACAATCTCTATAGAGGAAGGATTCTCCACAGTGATTATATCTCATAGCAATTAAATGTGTTTACAAGAGTCTTGAGCTCAAATCTCATAATGAGTTCCATGGCCCCTCAATGTAATTTGAATCCAGTACTCTCAAAGTTAATGAGTCCTCCTAATGAACCCTTCCTTCTGATTTTATAGACCTGGAAAATCACAATCTTCTCTGCTGTGTGTGTTTTAAAATTCTCTGAGAACAAACCTTTTCCTACAATCTTACATATTCTAATTGTTGTTGTATTTAAAGAATAAAATTATATTTCACTGCATCCTAAATATAGACCAGAAGTATTGATATATTATTTCAGTACAGGATTCTACTAAGTTATTCTCACCAATAAAACCAAAAGAACATTTCTCTCAATAAACCTAGAATACAATGATGAAGTTTAAACTCTAATTAAGCATATACAGCAGGTTTCACTGCTGTGATATTTTTATACCCTCGCAAATTCTTCTCGTCTCTCCTTAACTCAGATCTTGTCCTACAGAAAGATTTGGAATATAAAACCCTGAATGAAATGTAAGGCCCACTTCTTCCCTTGGTAGTTGGTTTAAATTTAGATCCATCGCTGCTTTCAGGTTTGCAGAAGCATGTTAGGCAACAGAACAGGTGAGGTTCTACTGAACAGTGGGATAGGTGGATGGAAAGGAGTGCAGCAAGTGTGGGTATGGAGGTTTTTGGATACAGGTGGCTGGGCTTTGGCTGAAGTGGATATTGTTTCATCCTCAACTGGGCCATCATTGTGTGAGATTCTCTTATTGCTCCTCAACACCCAATAGGCTACTTCAGCCAAAGGGTTTTCACATTTAGTTGAAAAAGGCTGTGCTGTTATTCCTTTGTTGAGTCACTACCAAAGTTTAATAAAATATCCAAGCTGTCTGGTGTTGAAAGGCAAATAAGGCCAGGAAGGGGAAAAGATACCACTTCCATACACAAGGTAAAGCTTCCATATTCACACTCAGGTTTTTTCCTTGGCAGCTCAGACTTGTTTTGCTGTTCATTAGTTATACTATTGAAGTACTGAATCATGAAAGTGAGACCATGGAATATATTAAAGAAACGAAATTTTGCTTGAGTTCTGGTATGTCCTTTCCATGTGTGTTAGATTTTTGGGTTCTTCAGCCATTTTGTGCTTGGCAGGTTAGGAGTTATGAGAGAATGGGAATGGAGGGAAGGGTTAAGACCATACTACAACAGAGTATTTAACCATGTGCATAAGTTGAAGCATATGAACTTCTATGAGATGCCCTTTGAGTGTAAGTGTGCAAGTCATAGGCCAGATCCTATAATGTAAAGCCAATGGAAAGAGGAGGGTGCTCAGCATCACATAGGATCAGTCCCCCTGACAAACATGGGGAAAGGAGTATAGAAAAGAACAACAACTGAATAAAAGATACTAAAGAGACAGGAGGATGCTAGAAAGAGGAGATGAGTATGGTTAAATGAACAGGAGAATTTTCTTGCACACTTAACAGGAAGGATTGCAAACATTTTAAAAAAGTAGAAATAACAAAGGAACTCATCTTGAGACATGCATAACAGCTACCATTAGTTTCAATAAGAGCTGGGGATGCTTAGCACCTCAGCATTTGGCCCCACATTTAGACTCCCCCATCACCTTGCCCAATAGGGCAATCTGAACTTGTAAGATTCTTTTTGAAGAATCAGAGATACACAGATATGTCATGCACTGTATACACAACATTATCACAGAGAGAAGTCCCCACAAGTGGCAACATTTTTGCTATCAAGGTCACTTTTTCAAGTAACCGCTCTCCAGAACCAGCAGTTTCTTCAATAAACCCCAGATGCTGGGCTACCCACAGTTTTCCTGTCAATGTAACTATATTGGTTTAGAAACTGACATAACCACCTGTATGGGCACAGTTATATCAGTGCAGTTTTTTCAGAAACTTTTTCAGAACACAAAAGCTTTGTACAGACAAGCCAAAAGCCCCTGAGGTTGCCCAGAAATGTGTAGAGAAACCACAGTTGATATTAATGCTATAAATACACTAACCTATTTGTTTTTAATGGTGCTCATGATACGCTCAGTACTGTGAGTGCAAAAGAAAGTCCAGTTCCTGTCCTGAAGAGTTTATGCTCTGTAAAAAGAGAGAGAAAAGGCAGGGGGGTGGGAAACACTGGTTGGAGTGATTGACCACAATGAGAAAACAAAGATGATAAAAGTTTAGGGTTTTTTTTGGGGGGGGGTTACATTTTATGATGGGATTTTTCAAATGCACTCAACAGTGGGCCAGCTGCTCCCACTGAAGTCATGGCAAAACTCCAACTGAGTAACAGCAGCAGAATTATGCTAATAATGAGCTCTTTTGAAAATCCCATGCACTCTTTCTCACATATACCATGATCCCAAATTATCCTACAGCCATGCCATGTAGTTACTGTAGGTGGCGCAGTACAGACATAAGTATTCAAGAGGGTAACATGAAACACTGAATATTTTTTTTCTAAGCACAGTCTAAACCATAGAGCATTCTTCACCCATTAGCATATTAGCCCTTTGGAAGTGAAATAACTCATTATCTGGTATAGGCAGCTATTGGGAGAAAATTATGCTTGCTTTCTCATTTCATTCCCAGAGATGTTTTCAGTTAACGCGCTAAACTTGGTTTGGATGCCAATAACACATGTCAAGTTCCTTTCACACTGCTCACTTTATTTGACAGCAAATCCAACTCATTAGGGACTAATTACTCAATGTAATATTGCTGCAATATGAAATTCTGACAAATGTTCATCTTTGGCATTGTGAGGATTGTGCAATTAAGCCTTATTTTAAATGACTCTGAAGTAGGAACCGGGAGAGCAAAGAGAGGACCCTGCCATCTAGAGAATGAAAAAACTTTTTAATTCCTCAAGCCTAGAGCAGGATATTCTCCTAACATGGATTTTCTACTGCTTTATCCTTTCTGGTTTAAAGTCCGTGATGCTGTAGGTTTCCACCCCAACCGTGGGAGACTTTGACAGTCTATGAGTTTACATCAGGAAGTTTTTCCAAATAGTCAGTCTGAATTACTGTAATTTGATCCTCCTGCTTTTAGTTACATCTCTTTCAGCACCTGAAATACTGCTTTCCTCCCTGATGTTGACCCTCTTCAAATGTTTGTAAATGCTTGTCATTCCCCCAAATATGTACAAGCCCTACCCTAAAGCCCACTGAACTCAGTGGAAAAAACCTGTACTTCAATGGATTGTGCATCAGACCTTGAGTCACTGCTTAGCCATACTATGCTGTACATCCTATTTAAGCAGTCAGTCCCTCCAGCCCGCCACTGAATTCCTTCTCTGGTACTAAAGTGCCTAGAACTGAACCATGTATTAAAACTGCAGCCAATGGTGGATTAACACTAAATGGGTTACAGATCCACTCTAACCAAAGCCCCACCACAGTGCTTGCGGCTCGTGCATGTCTATCTGATTCTTGTACAAACCTCTCTTTCAGAATGGAGCCTTCCTCCGTGCAGAAATGAAGAAAAAACTCAACTCCCCACACAAAGCAGAGCCTCATTAATCTGCACACTACATAATTTGTACCAAAAAAGTCAGTCTCTCCTCACTTCTCCACAAAGATTTATTAGCAGAGGATGTGTAGTGGCCTCATGTATTATTCTTAGAAGCCATATTCTGAAATGTTACCCAATAATTAAAAATAAATTACAATTGGATAGTCAGAAGAGTCTGTTTACTGTTTTAGTCTTCTGTTATGGACTATTTTTCAGAGTGGAATGATACTGGCACACTCCGCCCCCACACACACATAAATAACTCATCTTTCATAATGGTTTTTTTCCCTTTAAATTGAACTACACTCTAATAGCAATAACCTACACCTGAGGGTGCAATAGCACATGATTGTTGTACTTCTGAGGTGGCTGTGCTCACTCAGGCTTTGGAATCACACTGTCTGGTGTACCTGATGCATGCAGTAATAGCTTTCTAACATGCACCCCATTGAGGCTTATTGTTACACTGGTCATGAACTTAAAACTTGAAGGAAAAATGAGAGAGCTTGCTCAACAGGTGGGTTTTTCTAAACTCTCACAGCTGTATTCATTAGCTGATTACTGCATTCTCATACTATAATCCAAGGACCTCTGAGAATTGGTGAAAGTTTGACTTTACAACACATTTTCTGGTCCTGTCACACTCTCTCTGTGAGTGAGGAGCTGGAGGTAAAAAAAGAAATACCACAGGAACCCTGAAGACTTGACTTAGAGATCCAATTTGCAGAGCACTTAATTTTCCAGTGGGTATCATCTTACAGCAGCTACCCACAGAGGAAGAGAAAGAGGGAGGGATGCTGGCAGTTTAAAGTTGGAGGAAAGGAGGTTGCACTCTGAGACAAATGTTGAAATTGAACAAAGGCTTCTTTAGGATGAGCATTGTGTGTCCTTTGAGAAAAGTTGACTGGGTGAGAGTGGCATCATCCAGGCTTGAAATTCCTTGACTTTTCTTTTCTAAGCGTCTCTAGAATTAACTGATCTGCACTATAAACTGTGCAGGTCATGGTATTCCAAATGAATATATGACTTTATTACCCTCATTTAGAACTCATTTTTCAGGTAAGAGAAAGTTCTAGTGAGACGTTTTTTAAAAGTAAATGATAATTGAAAATATTTTTGTCTGAGAAAGGACCTGAAATAATAGTGAGCTATAATAAATCAATAATTCCCTTAATCCAGCCCCACTGAGCAAAGAAATGTTACTGATATCTTGAGATTGGGTTTGTCCATTCACTTAAATAAAGAGATTATAAAACAATGATATTCAAAAACTCTATAGGTGCTTACAGTAGCAAGAGAAAATACATCTGGGTTATACAAGAGAAATGTGATATGACCGTAACATCACTTCAGAAAATCATGAGCCAGTTAGTTAATTTTAGTTTGCTAATATGTAGTGAATGATCTTTATGTATATTCAGTTTGTGATGAAAAAGACAGATCCTTCTATGATATCCTGAACTCTAAGACAGAGCCCCATTCAAGATCTGGTTGAAAAAATGGGAAAATTGTCACAAAAATATACATGAATACCTCAAGCTTTTATTAATTATTGTTGAAAAATGTAAATACCTCTTTTGTCCCACCCAGAATCCACTCCAAGGGCCAGATCCAAGGCCCACGGAAACTAATGGACAATAAATATTTCCCAAGGATTGTTGTTTATGCCCTTATCCCGTGAACACTCATGCACATGCTTCACTTTGCTGTTGTGAGCAGACTCAGACTTCAGTGGGACCACACACAGTAGCAAAATTAAAAGTGTGCACAAATGTTTGCAGGAGCAGGGCCCTACTCATTATTCTTCCATTTCCTAACAGTTCACTTTAAAGGCTGTGGAGAAGACACTTGTGTTCAGGCAGAATCCTATTCTTAGTGCAAATAAATTGCCTACTGGTTTCCTTCACAACAAACTGGTGTTGCCAGCAGTTATCTTTTGCTTGTTCTCCGGAAAACCTAAAAGTCCAGTTTTAATGAGGAACTATGTTTGTGGCACTGGCTCACAAACATGATGGATGGATTTAGAGGCCTTGAAAATTCCAATCTTGTATTGCTGGGTTTAAAATGACAGTCCACAAGCAGTGTAAAAGCAAACTGGTTGTACAATATCAGAAGATCTGGCCCACTGTCTTCTGCATAGAACCCTGAACAGTTTAATTCTAAAAAATAGGGTGAGTTTTTTTCACCTTGTATATATTCAAAATAGTTTTTTTCTTTTTTTCCTTTAATTCAAAAATACATTCATAAGGAAAAAAACAAACCATCTGCCCCCATTCTGCCCATGACTAATCTTTAAACTTGTTCAAACATACCAACAGCAAATATAAGTTATATGGTAGGAGGTTTACTCTCCAATGGTCTGACCCAAAGCCTTTTGAAGTCAATGGAAAGATTCCCCCATTAGCCTCACTGGGCTTTGGACCAGTCCCAATACATCAAATCCTGAGAGATACGAAAGAGGGCAGTGCTCAGAGCTGACTCTCAAAATCCCATGATGAGGTAAAGCTACTCGTAATAGTTCATATTTAAATTTTTCAGCAGCAAAAAAAGGAATGAGCTACTCTGAAAATTCTTGTGGCAATTCTCCCATTCTGTGCTGCGTCAAACTTCAAAAAAAAAAAAAAAAAAAAAAGTTTGTTCCAGTCTATCCTAGAACCAACGGAAGGGTCCAAAAGGGGTGCTTTAGAAATAACTTCAGTACCTTGGAAGAAATTAAAAGAAACTTCACTTGCTAAGCAGACACTAAGGGACATTCCAAATACTTCATTTTTTTTAAATTAAGAAAACAGCAGTACAGTACCAAGCAATGTATTGAAAAGTCTTATGGCACAGCTTTCATAACTTAGTGAATGAGGCAATGGGACTCCATCTAGAAGTATGGGTCCATGTATACAAAGCAATTTGCAGGATCTGGCTCTAAATTTTGCACTTCATCACCACCTACCGAAAACTAATTTAAAGAATATGGCAAAGCTCCTTTTCCGTTGATGCATTACCCTTTGCTAAAACTTGAGAGGCTAGAAGATGAAATGCATTCTCAACATATGTTATTGGTGGATCAACTTCAGTTTCTAAATATCACTTTCAAAGGATTTGGCTAATCAACAACAGCATTAATCTAAACATCTAATACCTTGCTCAGACCTCGCATTTACAGATTAACAACTGCAGATTTATTTTCTAATAAGTCTCATTTATGATCAATAACATTTTCTTAAATTTAGATGGCTTGGTAATGTTTTGAAATTATTTCATAGCTGACAATCATGGGCTCTAAAGAAAAATTACCATCAGGAAAGACAGCCCACGAAAAAATGTTTTTTTACAAAATTACTTTATAAACAAACTGGATAGGAAAAAAAATGTTAGCACTCAAACAAGCACCTCAAGGGGAAGGGGCACCCCCAACAAGAGGAAAGTTTGGGGTCACACCAAGAATGCTATGGGGCAAAAAAAAAGGCATCCTGAAAGCTTTCATTGCAGCACAGATGATGTTCTTAACAGTAGTTTGGGATCTGGACCCACTGTAATGGTCATTATAATGGTCAAGAGCGGCTGCCATTAGCAATCCTGAATATTATTGATCTGTAAATAGAGGCAGTCAATTGACTCAGTGTCCTATTACACATACCAAAAACCAGTCTTTCTTTCCAAAGAATTTACAAATGAATGGACAAAATGGGCGGAGACTAGAAGAAAAGAAATATTTATTACCATCTTTTTACGCATGAGGAGCTAATGGACAGGGAGAATAAGTGACTTGCCCAACATCACACAGGAAGTAACTGGCAGAGACAGGCATTGAATCAGATTTCCTGAGTGCTAGGCCTTTGCCTAACCATCAGACTCAGACCATCAGACTTTTTTACACCCCCCTCCCTGCTCCCAGAAAATATTGTGCTTGGCCCAGCATAACAGAAATAAGGGGCAGTCGACTTTGCATATTTTTCTTAAGGTAATGTTATTCTGGGAGGGCATTCATGGTAGTCCATTTTAGAAGATGAGAAAAACAAATTTCTGACATCTGGTGAGAGAAAACTTATTATGTACAGGGAAAATGGGCTGAGAGGGCCTTTACCTGGTGCTCTTGATTCAGGGTGTAGTGCGAGTCCCAATCAATGCTGACAAGTTGGTAGCTGGATCAGTGAAGCGTGTAGAGAATCATTATGAATGGCTAAAGGTTGCTGAAATTAAGTAGAAAGACGGAAGCCAACTGGGGCATTTTTGAAAAGACAATACTCTGGTTCCCTATTGTGCCTCCACCAGGAAGAGCTAGCCACTGTTCTGATATTGGCAAATTTTTCCGAATTGGGAGTTCAGCTATTAAAAAAGTAAATGACTGTTTAAAGTGTCATAGCAACCAATAGTAACAAAAGTTGATGGGGAAAGGTGCAAAAACGAGATGGCCTGAATTAGTCCAAACAAAAAGTCCTCCAGCTAGAACGCACACCCTGTGTGAAGACCCAGCCTGATAAATAAGAAAAGAGTGGGAATGAAAAATCAATGAACCAAATTGGAAACTAGGCTTAACTGCTAGACAAAGTGATGATGGTGAGCTATTCTGCCCAATCCCTTTTGGGGATCCTCTAAAAGGCTATGTTTACACTAGAAAAGTTAAATCGACTTTGTTAAGTTGACTTTAAGTTGACTTAAAGTTGACCTTATTAAAGTCGACTTAACAAAGTGGACTAAGTTGACTTAGCTTTAGGTCGACTTAATCCACTTTGTTTAGTCGACTTAATCACCCTTAAGTCAACTTAATAAAGTTGACTTAAGGGTTACTCCATGTCCACACTGTCCTTAAGTCGACTTAAGGGTTAAATCAACTTAATGAGTGGTAGTAACAAAGTCGACTTAAGCTTTCATTAAGTCGACTTAAGGAATTTCTTAAGTCGACTTAATGAAAGCCTAGTGTGGACATGGCTTAATTTAAGTCAACTTAAGCCTCTTAAGTCGACTTAAATTGCCAATGGAGACATAGCCAAAGAGACTTTT
This sequence comes from Pelusios castaneus, assembly GCA_007922175.1. Classification (NCBI taxonomy): domain Eukaryota; kingdom Metazoa; phylum Chordata; order Testudines; family Pelomedusidae; genus Pelusios; species Pelusios castaneus. The sequence continues at coordinate 2,329,175 of ML685898.1, forward strand.
GGGGGAGAAAGTTGGCATCTGAGATGTTGGCTGACTGAAAGGAGAGGAGAAAGCTTCATTACCATAATTGCCACACCTGTCATCTGTCACCCTGACCTTCTTTGTCCTAATCCTAAAAGATCTCCTGACCAGATCGGACCAGAGAGAAGGACCCAGATGACACCATCATCTCCAGCTGAATCCTGAATACCACTGGCAATGTAAGACATTGTCTTTCTCTACTCACATGGTCTTTTTCTTCCTCACCTTATTTTTTTTCTCTTTCCTATCTCTCTTCTTTTGTTTTCTCTCAAACAAGAGTCTGATGGAGCCAGTGATTTGCAACACCACTGTGAGCCTGTGACTAGAGAGGCAGTTAAAAGCCATGCTCTAAATAGCACAATGATGGTACAAATTCCCTAGGTGTCAGCGTGACTGGTAAGACCGTGTGCTGTTCCTGTTGGATTTGGGGGAGGGGGAGGGACAGTTGTGCGAGGGGGGCAGTTGTTTTTGTTTTTTTCAAGCAATTGGGTTGCAAGTGAGAGTCAACACCAGAAATAGAAGCTGAATTTTCTATATCTGCATTTTCTCTCCCCTTTTGCATGTGTTTGTCTTGCTTTGTCTTCTAGGAAGCAGGATCAGACTCAACAGTAGCAATAAGGCTCGCTCCAGTCCATCTTAACTGACTTGTCTTTTCCCCAAAAGGACAGCTAGTAATATCTTTAATACCATTTAAGAAAGTGGTTTTTCAGACTTAGGGTCGGGACACTGTAGTGGGTCGCAAACCCTCAGGTACTGGTTCACAGTGCCCCCTTCTGCTCCCAACAAAAGACTGGAATGCAGTGCTGAAAGATGTAATTGTTGGGTCGTGGGCATACATGATTTTTTTCAGCTGGATTCCAAGAAAAGAAGTTAGAAAAACACTGATTTAAGATATTGTCAAGGGGCTTTTTCCTTCTAAAATCTCCCCAGCTGAAGAGAAAAGGAACAAGGGATGTTGTTACAATGAAAATCTTATCTGATACTCTACATTTCAAATACTTTAACCACTTTTTCTTCTTAGCTGTATCTTTAACATAAGGTTATAGGGACTTTTAATGGTGTTTGCCACAACCCTAAGTAGACGGAGGTGTCTGTACCCCAGACCCTTTTTAACACTGTTAAATGTTGAACAAGGATAAGGTTATGTTAACACCTTTAACACTTTAAGACCATCTATTTCATCTCAATTAATACAATCCCCTCCACATACACACACATGTGCACATACATGCACTGGCCTAGTGAGGAGACAACCCCACTATGCAGTGAATAGTAGGTTCAAAGGTTCTGCACTACAATTAGTGCAGCCCCCCTTAAAGACAACAATCAGTAAAGTTGCCTAGCATTTCATTCACTGCCCTTTTGGACTGGGAAATACTTAGAGGGCTGGGCAATTCCCTGGGGATGTAACTGAACTTTGCTCAAAAAGGAGCATTAATAAATCAGGTTTGTACCATACATCACTCTAATAGCACATAAAAGACGTTTCTCATTGAGGGACCAGAGCCCCATACATGAGGAGGGAAGTGTAATCTTTAGCACTAGGCTGAAACCCAGGAGTCTGCACTGACCTTTCGCTTAGACTAGAGTCGCTCTGAGTCAGAAGAAGAGAAGCAACATCATCTCTAGAGAAAGGATTGATCTTGAGCAGCCAGAGCTTCCAGATCCTGTGACACTTCTAGAGCCTGACTTAACATAAGAACATAAGAACATAAGAAAGGCCGTACTGGGTCAGACCAGAGGTCCATCTAGCCCAGTATCTGTCTACCGACAGTGGCCAGTGCCCAGGTGCCCCAGAGGGAGTGAACCTAACAGGCAATGATCAAGTGATCACTCTCCTGCCATCCGTCTCCATCCTCTGATAAACAGAGGCTAGGGACACCATTCTTAACCCCTTTCTGGCTAATAGCCATTTATGGACTTAGCCACCATGAACTTATCCAGTTCCCTTTTAAATATTGTTATAGTCCCAGCCTTCACAACCTCCTCAGGTAAGGAGTTCCACAAGTTGACTGTGCGTTGTGTGAAGAAGAACTTCCTTTTATTTGTTTTGATTTTGCTCCTGGTCACCTATGATGACCTCCTCATAGGGCCAGAGAGCAGAAAGACCAAGTGACATGACATGAAGCTGGAGATCCCTTCCTATCATCTCCTGGGTAAGTGGGCACTTGGCCCTGGGAGAGGATTTTAGTGGATTGGTGGGAGTAGAGAAAGATTTTGTACATAGTGGAGAACATATTTTTTTAACAAGACCTTTAGCTTGTAAATCCCATCTGCCCTTGCTTCTATTTTCCCCATCGAATGTTGTAGCTCTGGCATGTTGCCTCATGCCTATTATAAAAATATAAACTACCCAAGCCAGAGACTGTGTCCTCCTGTATGTTTGGAAAATGTGCAATATTTCAAAGGGGTATTTGGGATGCTACAGCAACAAAAACAATTGTAAATATTTCTCAGGGGAGAAAGAAGAAATGGTATAACATTAATAATAAAAATGTAGCTTAATCAAGACAACACAACCTATTTAACCACAAAATCCAGAGTTTATTATAGTCGCCAATATTAACAGAATATAAGCACTCACAATAATTAGTATCTGAAAAGATAGAAGTGTCAGAGAAGAAATGTCTCTTTGCCTTTATCTTTCCCTGTCTCTGATGTGGATACCAGAATGATTGACAGGTACGTTCTTAGGGATTGTAACAGCCAGTTTCCTTGAAGATGAACTCCCACTTCTCTCATCTTTATTTATAGCCCTCTCATTCTCTTTTAATTATTTTGACACCTTCTGTTTTGTCCCAAATCAATATTTGATTTATTTTCACTGTCTGTCAGTCTAGCATTTGATTTGGAAGAGCACTTACCAGCACTAACAACATGAACTAAGGGCTTAAATTCCCAAAACAACATTATTTTTTGCCATCTCCTTTCCCAAAAATAAAGAGGGGCAGGACATCAGAAGAGGCAATATAAAGAGACACGGGAATAAATAAAATGCAATTCTCTGCCCTAAAACTGTACATATTTTCCTTTCCCATGTATATATCCTTTCTCTCCTTCCATTTCCCACTTTCATCCTTTGCCCCTGTGTCTATTTCACTTTCCCTCTCTGAATAGTGGCAATTCCTTTTCCCTTTTATTTATTCTCTTCTTTCTCTCTCTCTCCCTGTACATTTTTTTATGGAAGCTAGGCAGCACTTCCCCTTAGGAGCTGGATATGGACCTGAATGAGCTGGACTCTGGTGCTTAACTAATGACTAACAACAAACTGTAAGTGGGGGACAGTGAAGGGGAAGGGAGCATGGTAAAGGGACATTTGCCTGCTGGATGCTTGCACCATCAGGCAACAGATAGCTGCCAAAAAATATTATGGGGATAGGTATTTTGCTTATTATTTCTATAAACATACAGTTGATTAATTGTTGTTTTTTTCCAAATTAATGCTAATTCCATTCCCCCTAAGTAACGTTTTCCATGTTTTATACACGGACTCAAGGCTTATAAGAAAAGAAATATTGCCTGTTAAGGATGCGCATGGAAAGTATTAATTTTAACCAGGTGGCTGAGTTGGGGCTCCAGACAGTGAGATTTGTTAGTTTCAAGAGAAACTTCTAGATAATTGAACCAGACCCTTTTGCTGCCCACAACACCTGGCAGAAGGGTTACACAAGCCTCTAGTACCTATGCTTTAATCCAGCCATGCTCTAGCTTTCATTCTCCCCATCATGCAGACCTTTCTCTTTCATCCTGAAGTACTCCATTTGACTGTCCTTATCCTGCTCTCTAGATAGAACATGACAAAGGGAGAAGGCGCAGGCCAAGTGTCTCCTCTATGAGCATTATGTTTCCTAGCTCCTCATACTCAAGAGGGATTCAGCCAGAATTTGAGCTTGAGTGGGACATTTGCCAGGCAGGAAGAGAAGCAAATTCCTTCCAACATAGAAGAGAATTTATGTCTAGCCTGTAACCTGGGCCCCTACGCGGTATGTCAGGCAACAGCATCAGACGGGAAATAGTAGAGCCGCAAAGACATGAATGCAGTGGTTAAAGTATAATTTGATGGGCCCCAGAACCCTCCTAATCTCCAGGCCCCCTTCCCATCTTGTCTGGGCCCCCTTCCTGCATGTGCGGGCCCCAGCCCAGGTAGGCATTTGCAACCACTTCTCAGTACCACATGCATTAGTTATCGCTCCATAAAAATATTTATAATTTTATATGGCGTTTATGTCTATAGCAATTATTGTCACAAACTAGCAAACACAATAAGTATTGTGGTTAACAACGGTGAGGCGTAGGACCTGCCAGCAGCCAGGGCAGGGCAGAACATGCGTTCTGCTGGATTTTTCTATTTTTAGGGGCTCCGGAACTCTGGCCCCTCAAATTTTGGGGCCCCGGAACTGTGTTCTGGTGCGTTCCCCCTTACTTTAACCCCTGCATGAATGCAAGGAAGTGTCTCCATGAAGCTTCATGTGTTGCACAGGCTTAATCTCAACTCTATTCCTTTGTCCAAAGTTAAAATAATACTGCAGAAATTGTCAAGTACAAAGATTGGTCACCTACGTAAGGTGAGTTACTACAATTGCCTTTTCATGTATTTATAGCAGAAGTACTATTCCCTCTTCAAGAACAGTAGTGACTAGGTCATAGTGATCCGTGTGGAATCGCAAAGGGATTACACAATTAGATAGCTAAGGAGGAAGTCCACAGTCACACTAGGTAGGATGAAAATATATAAGGATATACCCTTCTGCTTCACGTCACAAGTCATGAGTCATAAGTCATGCCTAGTGGGGGTTAGGATACAACTCCCCAAGGGGCAGATTGGTTTATAATTGTCCATTGAAAGGTATCTCTGATGTATCTGAAACTGTTGACATCAGAACACTGATGTAATTTGACTTGATTATTCCTGCATTGTTAATGCCTCAAATAGAGCTGAAGGTAAATGTGTAAACCAGTCAGGACCTTTGACGTTTTCCTGAGCCTCTTTTCTGACTTCTACCAAAACCCATGGCAGGGTTTTGATCCTCCGCAATACTTCCCCAGACAAGTCAGTACATTTCTCAGTAAATATTTCATCTTTGAGATGGATCCAAATATATGAACCAAATCCAGTGGAAAATAGCTTGCCTGGGCACATGTTTAAAGTGGACCCCCCCCCCCATCCATTTGTGCTTAATCATGAATCTATATGATAGATAAAAGCTCAATTTCTGTGATTTAAAATCAGGAAAACCCCATATAAAGAACTGATCTTGGGTGGAAGATAACACAGACAATTTCTAACATAAATGCTAGTTATTAGGTGTCATGTAGAGTCAGGAGTTGCCATGGAATCCATTTGTTTCTAAACCAGCTCCTCCTGCTGGAATACTTTCTCATTATTATTTCTTTCTGTAGCACAAAAGGAGCTGTCTGCAGAAGAAATGATATTTTAGGGGAAAAGTTGCTATACCATGTCTGGACATAGACATGAAATTAAAATCTAAATTTAAAACTTTGTTTCAGCTCAGGTTTAGAGTGGTCAGCAGAATGAACTAGTATAAGGATTCTTTTAAGAGACACCTGACAATACAGAGAGAATAAATGATGACTGATGTCTGAGGCATTAGTCTTCCCAAATGAGTTTTCAGATGCCTTTCATGAGTGAAAATAAATGTCATATCAAATGTCTATTATTTACATTTCTCCTATATGTTCTCATGTATTTTTATTTACCTTGAATTAATACATAGGTATTTATAATACTAATTATTTTGTGCAACAGTAGCCTAATTACTGTATGTCCTCTTTTCTTGATTTTCTGGTTGGTGGGATGGTTATGTTCATACCAAACCATGATTGGTTAGCCCATGGCCCTCATGTTATTAGCTAAGCTGTCAATAGTTTGATTGGTGGATTTTAGAAATAGCTGCGCTTACACCTGTAAACTACAGATATGATAATCACTGGTTTCAATTTACTTGAGGAAAATAACTCCAGTGGAATGAATCATGATGAGGCAAGAAAAATATTGGAAGGTAATTGATGATTTAGCTGTAATGTTGTCTGGCACGCTAACATAGTTTGCGTCTATTATTGTTTATTATTTAACATGTATACTATGATAGTACCGAGAAGCTCTAATCAAGCTCAGGGTGCCATTGTGCCAAGTACTCCATAGAGCTAGACAGTGTCCTTACCTCAGTGAGATTCTGTTCTATTTAAGTTTTTTTTACAGACTGCAGGCATCACTGTAGTATCTGAGCACCTTCCAGCAGTGTATTGAGCAATGCGACTGACTACACATCTGTCAAAAGGCTCCATTCCTGCAATTGGATCTGTGTAGGTAGACCTCTGTACTTTAGCAGAGATCCATTGTCTAGCCACATGAACAGTTTCCCATGAAGTCCTCAGCTTCAAGGAAAAGTTCTATGAAAGCCGCAGCCAGCCTGGAGAGACATTTCCTTTCCTCATTGCTCTGGTGCTCTTCAGCCCCTGGCAACAGGGCTCCTATACTAACCTTCTCACGGGTGGCTGACCCTCATGCAGCTGCTCAAGAGCAGTCACTCCACTAAATAAGGCACAAAGCCACACACTGAATGATGAGGATGAACAGAAGTATTGAACAACTGCCTCATTGCCTGAACATTGGCTATCCTGGGCACGGAATGAGGCAGGGGTCCTGTGGGAAAAAAAATATGTATGGTCAAGTAATTATACACTGTATCTTACAGCACAATTTCATGAGTAACCATAATTCTGGATATTTTCTTATTTGGCTGTGCAACCCAAGTGACATTATTTTAACGTAGAGAGGCTTTAAAATGTAATTTCCATTTGGGGGTGGATAAGGAAAGATAAATTCTATTATATGCAACTGTAACACAAACCCACAATAATGTATCCTCAGCAGGGTCTGAATCCTGATGCTTCAGCACCAAATGCCGTCATGTGAGCTCCTGGACTAACTATATTAGCTGGCTGCAGGGCAGTCTGATGCCCCTGTGAACTAGACATTAGAGGAGGATTCATAACACATTGAAACAGTGAGCTACCTATGAATGAGACGACCTGTTTTACAAACAGCACCGCCAAAGTGCTATACAGTACTTAGCACAATTTGACTCTGATCCCTGTTAGGTCTTGTGGGCACCATCATAGCGTAACTGCTAAATATTGCCATATTGGAGAACTGGGTTCTATCCCTGGTCAGGTAACTTCCCAGTGTGGCTCTCTAACCAAGGATAGAACAGTTTGATAGAACTCTGAATACTTTGTAACCATCAGCGCTCAGTGGAATTTTGTGGGAAGGGCAGTGAGACTCTCTGACCCTGGGGCTTTCTCCCTGACCTATATCAGAGGGCTTTGCAAACAGTGGAGGTGATCCAGCTTCACAGGACAGGCCCCCAAGAATGTTTTATAATGGGAAAGTGTTAGACATGCTAAGTGTAAGGATAGCTTCCAGATCCCCAGATAATAGCTATAGACATAAACATGAAGTACAAATCTCAAGCTTGTAAGACATCTCCCCAAACCCTGCACAGATATTAAAGCAAACTTTCATTGCTTGCCTTCTAGCTGAATAAATTGGAAAAACATTTATGATGATAAAAACATACCATCACAACATGTCCTTGCCATTGGATTGTTATATATTCTATCTCTTAGGATGTTCTATAGCCTACATTTCACTCCTATCATTCCTTCCCATTCTGGCTTGAAAGAGACTAAGGGCTCGTCTTCGCTGACAGCAGTGAATTCGCCACCTTCAGCTGGATCTCCCTGATCTACTGAGTGAAGACCAGCTCAGCCAATCAGAAAGTCAATCCAGTGAGACCACCATGGTAAAGAGTGTCGCTTTGAATCGGAGGGAAGGGATTTCCCTCCAACTCAGCCTACTGAAGACATCACAGTAAGTAGATGGTAGGCAATCGGAAGGAGATGCGCAAGGTAATGCTGCCGAAATAACACAACAGTAGAGATCAGGGCTCAGTCTACTACCGGGGTTATTTATTGACCCACATGTTTTCTGAGGTGGTGATTTTGAAAGAAGGGATTTTAGCATTCAGGATGGGGGAGAAAGCATATTGTGTTACTCATTTAATCTAAAATGGTGTGCGTTTATACATAATACAGTGTGTGTCAAACCCATTTCATGTAGGCTTCTTTTATCTATTGGAATAAGAAAAATGCTTTAACATAACATGTCTATTGGTGAACACCAATTATCTGCTTGATCACAAGAATAGCCCATGGAGTTGTTCCTGCTTTTGCAAATTAGTCTTTGGGGTGCTGAAATTTACACATGTATCTGCTGACAGATCCCCTCCCACTAAGTCCCCAGTTAATGTAATCATTTATTTGCTAATGAGATCCAGACCCTGGGAAAGAAGATTTCAGTGACAGGGAAAGGCCAGGCCCAGGAGCAAACCTGATGTGGCTGCAGCTGTATTGCTACATCTAAATGAAAGACGGTTGCTCTCTGATGCAACTAACACTGGATCAGCAGAACCCTGCAAATCTGTGAAAATTGACTTTATATCCATGTATGTGGATATCTGCAAATCATGTTTGAGGTTCACAGATCAGATGTGGATACAAATTTTGTATCAGCACAGGGCTCTATGGATCAGAGCTTGATAAGGGGCCAAGCTTGGAGAAAAGCATTTTCCCCGGCAAAATGACTTGTTCCTTCTCCCTCTAATGTTCATGGGCAATATAGGAGGATGGTCAAGTTTCTGAAGCAAGGGGCTGTTGTCCTTGGGTTTGAACATATGCCACCCAGACCCAGCAAGGCAAAGCTCCAAAGAGGTGGCGTGCTCATCTCCTGTGACTGTCACCTCTTCTTCTTGAACAGAGAGGAACAAATGGCTGTTCTGCCCTGCCCAAAGGGCAGTGCCCTCTCACCTACCAGACACCAGCTTTGCCACGTGGCCACTTTGCAGGTTGCCAGATGAGGTCTGTGACAGACTGATTAGCATTTGGCTTGGTCAGTAGGAAACTAGGGGACTTCCCGAGAGTACTGAAAAAAGAAGGCAGCTACAAGGAGAGATTGGGAGCATGGCTTGTATATGAAATGGAGCGCCCAGACAGTGTCCCATGGCAAGGAAAGGATAAAAGTCCTGTTATTTGCAGAACTATCCCTTTGCTGGCTGTATCCCACCTCCCCCCGTACGTCTGACAGCCCCCTCCCAAATGAACCCCACCCTCTTTGCCATTATTATCGTTCTACGTGGTAACAATCCGATCAGAAATTGATTCTAATATCTGCGCACCAAGAACCCAGCAGCCACCGCTGGGTTTGGGCCACGCTGCAGCTCCCCTGCAACTTTGAACCTTTGGCGAGCGATTGAAATATTTTGCCTCAACGTCCCTCAAAATGACCTGCTCTTAGGAGCAATCAGGCATCGCCATAGGAGTAATGATCTTATTTACTCCGCGTGAATTTGGGTTCCCCTTTCTCCAAGTAATTGAATCTCGCTCGCCGTGGAAAATGTGGGGGTGCCGTCCACTTGCTCTGGACTGGGTTCTCCTCGGCTGCTGGCTAATAAGTCCCATTCCAGAGGCAAGCGAAAGCAGCACCGGCAAGTTGCCTGCAGGCTACTCTTCCCACCTCGCTAGCGTCCCCCGGACCGCTCGGCACGTTTGTGTGCTCAGGGACTGATCGCTGGCACTGGGGGAAAAGCTCACAGCGCATACCAGAGCCCAAGCGGCAGAAGCCACTTCGGTGTCCCCCATCTGCTCCGCTCTTGAAACCTGGACTGCGCTGGGTTTTTTCACACGCAGCCAAGGAATCCTATATCTTTCACGGGTTTACAGTGTAAAAATAAGGGGCAAGTGGCTCAGCCAGTGCACTTTGGGGAACTGCTGTATGTTCAGAAAGAGGATAAAGACACTGGATTTCTGGGCATCTTTTTAAGTTTTGCTTCTCCCAACCACTCACTGTAAACACTTCAAGAGATCACTCAGTTGTTCCACGCAGGGTAGCTTCAAAGTGTCTGATTTTCTCCCACGAAAGCTCATGCCATAAATATATGTGTTAGGCATTAACAGTGCCACAGGACTCCTTGTTTGTTGGGGGTTTTTTTGTTTGTTTGTTTTTAACAGTGTTTTATGTACCGGTACTGTGTATGGTGTAGGATTCGGAACCATGCTCATCGGAAGGCTGTGGAGCGGTATATGGCAAAGTCAGTGAAGGATAATGGGAAGGCGTTTTTTAATTTTAAAGGAGAGCTGGAAATGGTCATCGGGAGATCCCGCTGCTGAGCACCTCGGCCTCCTTAGGAAGCGGGATATAAATCTCACAGCCCACCTCCACCATCCGGAAATAAACAACTCTACAAGGAGAGAGACATCGCTCCAGGAAGGGCGAAAGGGTCACCGGTAGTCTAAATAAAGGGAATCTACACTGAAGTGGTTTTCTCACGTGTGTGTGTGCGGGCACATGTGGAGGAGAAAGATCGTTTGGTTTAACGCCTACAGCCCATCCCAACCAAGCATTAGCTCGCATTTGGCTGAAGACTCTCGCTCTCTTCTGTGCAATGAAGACAAGAACTGCAGTCCAAACAATGAGCTCCCGGTACAGACGGTCTCTGAGCGCCCACCCAAGAATGTGATTGCAGGATTAGGCAGCGAAAAACATCGCTTCAAAATCCGGCAGCTTCTCATTTTGGCATCTAGTCAACAGAGAGCGAATCTTCCCAAATTGATACGAAACAAAACGCAGGAACGTGATGCAACAAAATGTGTGAGATATGGGGGAAAGTTTTTAGCACTGATTTTATTCAGCTACTCTCTATTAAGAGTGTTTCAGTTTCTGCCTTTGGGTTTGGAGTCAGACTTGCAGGATTCGTGTGTAAACACGGGGGGATAAAAGCGCGTGGCTGTGCGATCCGCAGCACCATAAAGCAGAGTCTCTTTTGCCTCCCTTCCTCACTGCAACAAGAAAAGGTGTAGAATTCGATTATCAATCGTGTATGAAACAGAGCAGAGCTAAGAAGAACTGATTCAGCGCAACCCTGAATGTAAACAATCTTGTGACGTTTATGCTAAAGAAATAAAAGCCAGGGGACACATGGCTAAGAGAAATGCCCCTGTGTGGCACTGGTTTTTGGAAGGATGTATACAGAGCTCAAATGTTATTTAACGAAGTGACAGAAATGTAGTTAATCTAATTTCACAACGGTCCTCTGCTTATTTTAAGTGATACTTACAGAACTACAGACTGGATTTCTAGTGGCTAGCAACTGATACCTGCGTGGTAAAAGAGAATCCGCTTTCTCGCTTTCCTATGTGGCTGGGCAATCTAACATCAGATGGAAAGGAGAAATAAGTACCCCAACCACAGGGGGAAAAGCCCAGATCAGTTAAACACATTAATTGCTTCTGAGCGGATCAAAGTGCATTCAGTGGGTGTGTGTATTTCAATATAGTCTTGAATGAGACTTATGGAAACTCACATAAAATAAAGGGCTCCTAAGGCTATCTATTAGTTCTGGACATGTGTCTTCGGTAAATTATGGATCTGATACAACCGGACTGCCCATTGCCATGTGTGCCTCGGTTTCCAGACAAGCACACTAATGCAAGCCTCCCTGAAGTGACGCAGCTCAGGGGAAGACACGTATACTTCCCTCATTTAAAAACAGAGCAGATTCCGTGCGATGCTTTTAATGCTCTAGGTCCAGGCGAGGTCGGATCCTGCATCCCTGGACGACTCATGTTGAGCGTTTAGGGAGCTCAAAATTGGGGCCAGAGATAGCAGAGACTTCGTTTTTAAGCCAGAATGACTCTCCAGCTAACACCTATCCGTTCCAGACGCCAGCAAATAATAAATATATCGGCAATTTCCGAGCGTTTTACAGACTTTTTCTTTGCATTACAAACTGCCCTTGTGGTCCTTCTGGAGCTTCAACACGTGCCTAATTCACAAACCAATAAACATATCAAAGCACTAGAGAGTACGCTGCATATGAAACAGTCCTGCCCTAAAGGTCACTTCCATTTCTGTGGCACTTTGAGTCGTCCAGGGATGCAGGATTCGACCTCGCCTGGACAGAGAGCATTAAAAGCATTGCACAGAATCTGCTCTGTTTTTAAATGAGGGAAATATACGTGTGTTCCGGCTGAGCTGCATCACTTCAGAGAGTGTGCTTGTCTGGAAACCGAGGCACACATGGCAAATGGGCAGTCCAGTTGTATCAGATCCATAATCTACCGAAGACACATGTCCAGAACTAATAGATAGCCTTAGGAGCCCTTTATTTTATGTGCGTTTCCATCCGTCTTATTCAAGACTGTATTGAAATAAACAGAGTTAATGCAGCATACAGCGCGTATGCGGTTCTGCCTAAACCGGTTTTTGTCCGCATGTGCGTAGAAGGCTGCCTGCGAAACGCGCCTCTTATTTCCCCCCAGCCCATTTCAACATGCTCCAGTTTCCAGTGATCCCATTGAACGCCAGCTGTGACCCAGTTCAACTGCCCCTTACTGTCTAATTCCCGGCGTAGTCTCCTCTGTGGAACAAGGCATCTGTACTCAGCACAAGGTGGGGTTAGACAGCAAGCGCTTTACCCACGCCCGTCTGCTCCGTTTCCACTGAATCGCAGTAAGTGGAGAGAAGAGCCGCCCTACACAGGAGTCACGCTTTTATACTGACCACCCTTTCCGCCAATTTAAATCGCGACTGACTTCCCAGGCTAGTGAACCGGGCGGGTGGAGAGCGTTAGTGTGAACGGGACAGACAGCTGTGTGTTTATGAACGTGTTTCCTTTGTTGAGGGGTCAAACCTTAAGGCTCACAGGTGTTTCTTCAGGTATTAATGCCCCTTCCCTCTGCCTTCCGAGGAGGTGTGTGCTGAGGATTTACCGTGGTGCGTTCGATCTGTTTATTAAACAAAATAATCCACTCCCTTCTTGGACAAACGAGCTCCATCGCGACACTAGAACAGCCATCGGGCTTTTGACTGATTTGCAGACCTCCATTATAATTTTGCTACGAAGTATTGGATTGCTGTACACCAAGCCTACCTTGCAGACAAGCAGAGATATACGCATACAAAAGGACACGGCTTAATTTTTTATCCAAGTGGTTTTTTGTAACTACTGTTTCCAAGCTTGCCAGCTTTTCCAGTAATTCGGGAACTGACTCGGAAATCTGTTAGAAAATATTAGCACTGATTAGAAGTGTTGTTCTTGTCTTGCGTATTACTCAGAAAGCTGAATGAATATCCTTTCTAAGCTGCGCCTTTTCCTCTCCCTTCACTTTATTTGCCACAGCATTTCTTTAAAAACAAACAAACAAAAACCCACTCTGCATGACCAACCTATGAGCAAGACTCCTCTGATCACACTTTTATCACAATTCTACTCCCCTAGCCTCTGGAAGAAATACCCAAATACTTTGGTAAACTATTAACATTTGGAACTTATTAAAATTAATGTATGTGTACATTAGTCTAATCGCTGGTACCATATGCAATTTTCTAGGGCTGATGCCCAGGATTTTCCCCGTTTCACTCTGCAAAATTGTGACCAACTGACTCTTGTTCAGAAAAGGAGCTCTCTGCGGTTTACATTGCCATATAACTCTCGGGATACCTGGCAAAGCTAGTCCAGTTGTTGCCCAGATGTATAAATAGCCTCCAAGAAATGTCAGTGTCATGCTGCAAGCTTATTGCCCTCAAATGGAAACCAGGAGGCAGATGTCAGGGTTTCTTTTTAACAAACATTTGAACGCTTGGACACAGCAACAGCCGGGGTGAATGTTGAATTTTCTTCCTCCCATAGTAGCGAGCCCTTTAAAATGTGCGTTTGTTTGCCAAATCCCTACCTACCCTAAACGTATTGAGTTAGTGTTTGTTTAGCAATGTGTTGCTTCAACAGACCAGAAAAATCAAAAGAAGAAATTAGGCTATGTGGGAACAGTTCTCTGATGAAAGAAAATGTCGAGCTACTCAAATAAACGCCAGTAATTTCCCCCTCCATTATGTCCACTTTATTTACCGAAATGAAGAGAAGGAAAGCTGTAGGAGGGTTTAAAGCGATAAGCAGTGAACAATAAACAGCCCATCTTGAAGACGTTAAGTCAAGAGTGTTTTATGTATTCTGAAAGATCTCTTGCAAATCCTAGTCCGAAAACAAAACCGTTTCTTTTTGGACAGACATGGCGTAAACAGCAAATTGCTCACTGTGCTTTAATTTCAAATAAGTATTTTGCTTCATTCAATTCCTGGGCTGATTTTTGGGGTTTAGTTACAGACTTTTAAAAAAGAGTTTTCACATGTCTGTGATTTAAACAAACTATTTCCAAATCCTCACTACCAAATCCCTCATAATAATTACAGTGCGGAAAAGCTGCCTGGTTTTTTCATGGAAGTTAGCAAGATCTCCCAATTCTCACTCACCAGGAGGCAAAACCCCATGGTTGGGTTCACATACAGGTAGTTTTAAAATGCCTAACTCGCGTAACGAGGGATTCTGCAGGGTGTGGATCAAAAAGCCCTCCCTCCTCGGCTTTCCTCCCCAGCTTCAATTCATCTTGCCCCAGACAGCGCTGGACTCCGCTGCATCACAGTTTGTGCTGTTCAAGGCTAACATGCCTGCACTTATACCGACCCACTCCCCACAACACAGCTGCCCCCAGAAGAAAAGCGGCTTGAAATGCTGCTCAGCATCACGAACGCCAGGAACGTGGCCCCTTTCCTAGAGGCTGCTGCTGATTGAGCTCAACCGGGAGACCGTGCATCTTGCCGCGGAGGTAGTCAGCGGTGCCTGCTAGGCGGCGGGTCTCCCCTGTTGCTCAGCGCCAGCAGCAGCCCTAGGACTGGAGCCTCGCATCGCCTCAGGTGCTGGGGCGGGGAACCGGATCGCACCGGCTGTTGGGTGGGAGCCGCGGCAAATCCTTCTTCCCCAAGCGTGTGATCGCCAAGGCCCGGCCCGGGACGCTGGGTGGAGCAGTCCCAGCCGGCGGCCGGTGGGTGTCTCCGCCCGGCCACTCGCCTTTCCCAGCGCCCGCTCATTAGGAGCGCAGGAGGCTGGAGGTCAGAGGGCGCCGCCGCAGACCCAGCCTCGCACAAGGGCAAAAGGGGGGGGGGGGTGTCCGGAACGCGGTGGCGTCTCTCCGCCTCCCGGCCACTGGGAGAGCGCCCTCGGGGAGCCGGGGACCAATAGGAGGCGAGGAGGGTCTGTGGGTGGCATGCAGGGAGGGCTGGGCTGAGGCAGGGCGAGAAATGAAGTTGCGCTGAAAGCCTCTTAGCGCTAAAGAACTTATTAGGCATTTCTCAGCCTTCAAATTAGGGCTTCTTCATTAGGAGCCGCTCGTCCCCAGCGCGGGAGCGGGGGAGGCCGAGATCACATAAAGGGGATGGGGAGGAAGCAATGTTTGGCTCCCCAGCCTGGGGAGACGCGCTGAGAGCAGCCAACTTCCCCTCTGCTGCTATTAATGATTTCAATTAAAGAGTTGGGCTCTGGGAGAGCTTCCTGCAGGCTGCTGGGCGCGGGGACTGAAGGTAGGTGAAAGCAGCCCAGTCTCCCAGGCCAGTGGCAGGGTTATCCGTGCCAGGGAGCGCTTGTCTCTTCGGTTTGGCTTTCCCATCATGTCATTGCTCTCCCCGTGGGCTGTGGCTGGTTTAGTGGGACTCTGTGCCTCCTTTTGTTTCATAGGCGGCTGTCACCTCCATTCCTAGGCAGGGCTGGAGAGTAGCCTGTGTCCAGGTAATCTAAAAAGGGACCTTTCCTAAAGGGCTTAGTTAGTGAGTGTAGACATCAGCTTCCAGCTCCCACAACGCACATGGGAAAAGGACACATGCGGGGGGATCTGAACCGTTTGCACGTTTCAGTGGACTTAGCAATGTGTAGGACTCCTGGTCTCCAGTCCGGGCACTAACATTTAAAGAGGAAGAAGGAAACAACGCAATTAGTTCGCAATGAAAAGAGCCAGAACGTCCCTAGTCTAGAAATAAAAGTCTGTAATTTAATTTTGATCCTAACACGTTTCTCTGGGCAGCCGAAATGTGGGT
This sequence comes from Pelusios castaneus, assembly GCA_007922175.1. Taxonomy (NCBI): domain Eukaryota; kingdom Metazoa; phylum Chordata; order Testudines; family Pelomedusidae; genus Pelusios; species Pelusios castaneus. The sequence continues at coordinate 2,345,196 of ML685898.1, forward strand.
GGAGAGTATCTGAACGTTTATTTTTGCCTACTCATTCTCACCAGAGATGTAAAAATACACGTTTCCCTGGGAGCCCAGCTGAGGAAATGGTGCAGCTCGTAAGAGGCTGTTTCATGATGATTATTTATTTAAGGTTTAATAGCACGATTATGTGTGGTATTGTGCAACAGATCTCTCATCCTAGAAATGCTATTGTCTTCACAGTGGCACGAAGAAAGTCACCTGTATCTGTTACCCACTGAAGGAACCTAAAGCCAATCTTTTCAGGCACCGGATTGACAGCAGAATAAGAAAAGGAAAAGGATTACCGTGCCTTTATTCCGAGGACCTATGGCTGGAGCAATGAGTAGGAGAAAAGGACAGAATACCTTGATATGATTGTTATGTGGTGCAGGCATTTAGCGCTCCCCGCAGTTACTTGGATTCTCTGCGCTGCCTTGGACCTTTTCTATCCATCTGAATTCATCTAAAGTTATTTTTAAGCGAATATTTTTAAAAATTTTCACTCCTGGTCGTGCTTTTTTTTTTAAAAAAAAAACATTTGAAGGTTTAGAATAACCGATGCATTCAGAAACAATGTTTGATGCTTCTGGAAGATAAATTGTGATTGAAAATTTCTCCCCCTTTTGGATGAATCTGTGGAGTTTAAATTGTAAGAAGAAAGGGGGAAAAAAACACAATGAAAGAGAAGTCCAAAAATGCTGCCCGGACTAGGCGGGAGAAAGAAAACAGTGAATTTTATGAACTGGCTAAATTACTGCCTTTGCCCTCAGCTATCACCTCTCAGCTGGATAAAGCCTCAATAATCAGACTCACCACCAGCTATTTAAAAATGCGAGTGGTTTTTCCTGAAGGTAGGTGACTTTTCTGAAAATGAATATTTGCCTCCATTCATATTCCAGTTCAGATGATGGTTTATACTCTTATGTAAATTTCATCTGCCCGTGTGTAATTCCTGAAGGAAGGTGTTCTGTGTTGTCCCTTTTCTCTGCCGTAAATACTTTCACTTCACTTCCGTGCATTTGGGACATGTTTGGTTGGGGACCAACGGTGCTTTCGTCAACACTTCAACATACTGAGCTCAGCTGCGTGTTCTACTAAAACAAACATGACTTTTTCTTTTCTGCTCTGTCAGTTCGGCATCCCTTGCGAAGCACGTGTATAACAAAAAAGGGCATTCCACCCATATTTATAGCTGTACGAAGGGGAGTTAATATATGGGTAAATATTTACATAAGTCTATGCAAAGTCCTAGAGCCTTAGTTCAAGAACTTAACGGAGGCACAATTTACAGGTACAACGCTATACAAATAAATAACAAATCAAACAAGCCTTGATTGCATTCTGAATGTAGTGTCTTCTGGTCCGAAAGTCATTAGGACAGTTTGGGGACATTAAAAGGTCTCCGAAATCTTTAATAGAAGTTCTACCCTGGGAAGAATTGAAAATCCTTGTTACACTATGAAAATACGGTCGGAGTTTGGGCCTGATCCTATTCCCATTGAAATCAATGGCAAACTTTACGTTGATATGAATGGAAGGATCAACCCTGTCTATCTAGTTAAATCGGGGTTCGGAATTCTTAAACGCCTTAAAAATTCTTTAAAACGCCTTGCCCTTAAGCATATCTAAGATTTAAAGTTAATGTTTAAAAGGTCTAGATCCGCTGCCAAGCAACGAAAAGTTAAACAGGGACTATATACAGTTGTCTCATCAGTAAGGGGACTACACAAAGTTTGCTTGTATCTTGAAGCGATTGCTTTTCATGGGCGAGAAAAGTAATTGAAGAAGAATGTGAAAATATTTTGTGGGGATTCACGGGGTGGTGTATACTGTATATGGAAGAGAAAACTAGGAAATGGGAAAATCCTTCTGATCACATATACAGCTTTACACCTCCCAAGATAGTGTGTTTTACAAATGAAGCCTGGCTATTTGATCCAGTGTTTGTTTTCATCAGCAGCTGGGAAAAGTAGGGTAATATTAATCTTTGCATTTTTAAAAAGTCGATGGAAAATCGAACTTGTGCGTTATTAATTTAAAGTAGACTTTTAAATAGTAAAAATACATGAGGGCGGTATGTATATTTGGATCCCGGAAGATTTAAAAAGTTTGGTGTTTGTTTTAGCTGGTTTAAATCTGTTTTTATTTTGAAGAGGAAAAAATAAGAGGGAGGGGGGGAAGTCCCTTGACAGTAACTTCTTATCTATTGCATTTTGAAGTAATTTCCTTAAACAATAAAATCCATCTCCTAATGACTTGAGACCAAGCCAGGAGATGAATCAAAGCTTTAGCACCTAAGACGTAACATAAAATAAATGAAACTGCACATTCCTATTGTGTCTGTGATTTACCAGCTTGAAGATCATTAGACTAGGCTGCCTTCTGTTTAAAAAGAGATCGAGTTGTCCTTTATACTGTCAACGCGTACTTTATAAAAATAAAGCTATTGCAAACTCTGATGGCCGTGATGTTCCTAAAAGGACTATTAACAATGATTTGTCAACTCCTGCAGTCTCAGTAGGCTACCTTTCTGCGTGATTTCGAGCGAGTCTCGTCAATTATTGCTGCCTCTGTAGCGGGTTGTTTGATCAGAAGAAGCATATGGTGTTTCTTGTAGGCTGTGAGTAATCATGGGAAGAGAAGAATAGCTGATCCCGGTCCCTCAGTGCCCGAGCAGAATGTTTGAATGCGCTAGGGAATTGTGTGGCAAAGTGCACCATGGCCAGAGCTGCTGCTGTCCAAAACATATGCCAATTTGTGCAAAGGGACCGGGGTGGTGGTTAAGGGGGGGGGGGGGTTAAGGCAGCAAACCCCTCAGAGTCTAATTAAAGGCAAGCCCAAATTAAAATAATAATGATCATAATTATAAGGAGGCAGGCACCAGAAGTCTTTCCACCTTAGCTCTCATTGAAAGGGCTTGATTCAGTAGCCAGAGCAGCACGGCCTAGACTCTCCTCTTTACTCGCCTCTCAGCCTGTGTGGGGCAGACACAAAGACGCCGCGCAACTGCACGCGTGGCATTAGCGGTGCTTGTTTTCCGCACCGAATCGCTCCCTCCTACGTGTCCCCCCCCCCGCGAGAGGTGCACACACCCCGACACGCGGCCACACACCCACTGTGGCAATGCACGCGGCTGCTTGCTGGCTCGAGCTTGCTCCGGACTCGATCCGGCTCCAGCTCCCTGGGTGTTTATGCAGCTGGCGGAGCGGGGCACGGACAAGTATTTCCCAACTTTGCAGCTGGTCAGAGCGAAGCCCCTGGTGAGTGGTGGCAGGCCGTCAGGAAGGAGTGGGTCACCGGTGTTTCTCTTCCTAATGCGGTGCAGCATCGGTCTCAGTTCGGATCGGGACTGGGGTAGGGCATTTTCCGTAGCTGGGGGAAAATCATTTCCAGGGCTGGGCCTCACCTGTAAAGGCAAAGGGAAGCCGAGGAATTATGCACCAAGCGGGGTTACTGAAGGAGGGCGCTGGGTAAACAGAGGGGGTGCATTTAAAGCGGGGAACCTTCTTATATTTTCCTTGGGAAGGGAGATGACCCAAGCCTTTGGGAGCGAAACAGGCTCCTGCCTCCAGAGTCCAAACAGGGAGATAGCGAAATAAGGTTGTCGTCTCCAGCCATTTACGTCATAAACCTCTCACAGTACTTCAGTGTCGTGTCAGTGGGACCATACCTGCATCTACCCGCCAGCTCCTATGCAACAATTTCCCTCTTAAAATAATGAATTCAAAGCTATGTCGACTGATCAAAGGGATGCTATGCAGAAAGATCTGGATCTTGTCTGCACACGCACAGAGCTGTGACTGGACACGTTAAGGAGAGGGAACAGCTTTCTCTGTATAATTCCTTTCAAACCGTTTTTGTGTAATCAGTGCGCGGATACACTCCGGATTCATTATTTTAAGAGGGAAATTGTTTCCTGGCTAAAATATAGGGAGTGGTGGGTTCTCGTGGTGCTGCTTCCTAGGATTCTTTGAAAAAAATAAATGCTAAGAATGGTGTATTTTATTGACTCCAACCCCTCAATGTGAGACAGAAAGCGATCATTAAATTACAGTCAGCAAAGATTTGAAAGGGATTGCATCTTTCTCCTTCCTTCGCGTTTAAGATACAATTGAATTCTTAAATTCCAATGAAAAGGCTTGCTTAAAATACTTATCATTTCCCGCGTCCCCTTCACAAGTCTGCTATAGATTAAACCCCTCTCAAAGGGGCAGCTTGCATCCTTTTGGTCCAGGGAGTTAAACCTCCACGGAGAAGACAAAGAGGAGCTTTCAGGGGCTAGCTAACTTTCGGAAGGACTGCAGTTCTAGTAAATCATCAAGGGCTCTACCGTGCCGTCGATCTGTAAGCACAACGGCATGTTGAATTCACTAGGGAGTTCTGCTTTTAAAAACAAACTCTGGACAAGATATGGCCCTGAAATCGCGATTTAACATCGAAATGGTTGGAACACCGAGTCTAATGCAGCTTCAGAAAATTGGAAGGAGCAAACATCCCATGTATAGCAAATGGCTCAAAATAACTCCCTGGGAAGAAAAAAAAGTTTCGTATCAGCCATACGCATGGGGTTTTTGTTTGGTTTTGATTGGGTATTTTTTTGTTTTGGTTTTGGGTTTTTTTAGTGTGTGCATAAAGACAACTAAAGGAGCAAAACGCTGAAATAAATAAGTGCTCAGTTTAACTTATTTTGGATAAGTCCATGCTATGGCTTCATGGTGAAATAGTTTAGGAAAACGATCGTGGAAATTGCTTTGCATTTGTAGGGAATCTCCGTACAAAAAGGTGTTTAAATTCATAGACTCAAGCAAACGGCACTGTTTAGATAAACCTTTGCAGAATAATAATGGCTAGCTACCACTGCAATACTGATCTTGTTTTATTTTAAGGGCAAGAGACTAACCGAAAAAATAAAGCCGTTTCCCACGTGGATAGGTGATTTAATGCTGTTTTTCTTACTGCTAGGGGAAATGATTGAGCATTAGGTTTCAATGTTTATTTTCTTACAGAAGTTTTTCTCATTTAAAAGCCTTTAAGCCGAGTTTTCTCTCCACGCTGCTTCTCTGTGTTTAATTCTAGTTTTGAGGAGGACTTAAAATGTGAAGTGCAGAACTAAATTTCCCGCACAACAGTTGCAAAAGCAGATTTATGCTCCAGAATGCGCATATCAAGTCAGTGGTGAAATCATATTTTCTTCGGCATCAGCCTTTCTCTTGCCAATCAAACGGGACAGTTTCTTAAAAACCGGCGGCTGCTTTTTAGCGTTCATGTAAATACCATGTGAGATAGTGACTCGGGACCATTGGCACCATGGTAGTGGCCGGAGAGCAAAAGAATTTGGCTTTGGATTCTCTTACCAAAGGTGTGATCTGTGTGAAATTCGGCCAGTGTGGCTGACGGTTTGAAGACCCTTGCTGGCATTTCCGAATCTAATTGCCTCGCCTGGTGTGTGGTAGAAGCAAAACGCCGGTCTTTTGTTGTATAGTGGATCGCTATCGGCATTTCCCTGGAGCTCCACTCACAGGGATGCTTATTCAGACAATATTTCTTTAGAAACTAAACATGGAGATCAGCGTCATCTTTGTTTCAAACGAAGCACTTGATCTACCGGCCTAAAACCTGTTTAGAAATCCTTGGTAATGGCATCATCCTCTGACACTTGGAAAGGAGCAACATTTCTTCTTGAGAGTAGTTTATTTCATTTCATCTGGCCCCTCCACAGAGAAATGAACCCTTCCTCCCAGTCTCAGTATTTGGAACTTCTGTCACCGAGGCCATTGGCTGTAAAATTATCTGTATCAGCCTGCAAGGCTGTAAAATTATCAGGCTGTAAGCTTATCTGTTCCAGGAAGGAGTAGCAAAACAGGCCTTTGAGAGTAAATTTATTAACCGGTTGGTTAATAAACTCAGTGATTCCTGCATGCAACCACTGCCTTTTTTATTTCGCAGTGACTAGAGAGAGGGGCTGTTGAAATTATTAGTATTTATTTGATTAAATCTTGGCATGGGGAAGAAATGACCTGTGTTTAGCCGGTCAGAGATATAGGAAAGTAGCCGAGTGGTGCGGGGAGATCAGGAAGCGCGAAAGGTGCTGCATGTGGTCTATGGGGTGAAATGTCTGTGCAGTCATAAAGCTTTACGAGGCAGGCTGCATGGAGGCAACATATGGGGAAAGGAAGGAGCTGATGCTTATGGGCTACGCGCTTCGCTGTACCCTCTCCACCCTGGTATCCTCACACAGGCGGCGCGCACCCATCTCTGGCTGTCAAACAGAAGGCCACTGGGAGCTAGAGCTTCTCTTGCAATGGCTGCTCCCCCTCAGTTTGGGTGTGAGTGAGTGCCGAGACTCCGCAGAGGAACCCTGAAGTGCAATTTGTCTCAGCGAGCTAGAGATGCAGTTTTTGCTTTTATGGAAGCTGAACCGAGCAGTGCGGTGCGAGTCCTACCGCCTAGAGATGCTCTCCTGGAGGCTGAGAGCTGGCTAGAAATACAATCCTCCCACACAGCAAGAGCCTCGCTCGGTCTGGAGTGCGTGGCGCGTAGCCACCCGGTGTCTGGGGGTCCCCGGCTCTGCAGAATGCTTCCTATCCCCTGGAAACGACGAACGCCTCCGTCAGGTTTGCAGAAGAAAACAAATCCGAAGCAAGAACGTTAGAAGCGCGCAGAGCGAATTCAGGTCTGCCGGGCGCCGCTCCCTATTATTGAAGTGTTAATTGAATTACGTGGAATTCCGCTGTTTGCTGAGATCCAGTTTAGGGCCTGATTTCCAGTCTTTGGCCAGGCCAAAAATAATCTCGGGAGTTCCCCTGCGGTCCTGCACGTCTATGAAAAAATGCAATCCTTTTGAGATCAGTGATTTTATTTATTTATTTTACCAGAGTTCGGTTTACAGGCTCCAGATGGGCCCGGGCCTGTAATTTTTACGTAGGCAAAACTCCCTGGGAAGTTCTCCCGGGGTAGGAGGTGCAGGATTTGGCCCTGTGTTGCAGGCTCCGTCGAGGGAGAGATTTATTCAGTATACCGTGGAGAAAATCGGAATAAAGACCTGAGTCAGGCGTGAAACCCCGATGACTTCAAGAAGAGTGTTGCCTGCATAAAAATTGCAGAATCGGGGCTCAGTGCTAATACACACAACCTCGTGCAATTTCGATTCGAATTCTAGTATTTGGGCCTATGTGAAGCCTGTCTGTAGGCCCCCACGCCCACATGAACCTAACGCACACCGTTTCAGAGGGCGTTTGTGGTGGCATTGTTTAATGCGGAGCTCAGCGCTCCCGATTTCCAGAGAGCACCCTGGAAATGCGTGTCCTACCAAAGGCCACAGTGGAAACGAGAGTCCCAGGCCTACCAGCCACCAGCAAAAGGTGCCTGCATTTTTAAGTAGCGAGCAGCACCGCTCCTTCAGGTGTGTGAGAAGGGGGACCCCCCAAATCTGAGGCAGCCGCAGGGATGAGTCTTATCTTGACCTTTCTTTTTATGGCACCGAGAGGGATTTCCAAACCGGTGCGGAAAGTTTGTGGTTTGTTTGTTTTTTTCTCTCTCCTGGATCCGGGTTTTATGACAAATACTTTATTGGGGGAGGGAAAAGCCAGCCAGAGAAAACAGACCAGATAGGGGCTTGCCTCTTCAGTCAAGCCCTCTTCCCTACCCCCGAACAAAGGAAGAGGGTGGCGGGTGCTCGAGGGAGATTCCTGACCCAGGAGATCCGCCAGTGCTAAAAAGATGGTGTGCCTTTGGGGTCCCTTTTTCCTGCCCCTCCCCGCGTTTCATTCATTAATTTTTGTTTTCTCCTACTTCAGTTAGTACCGATTGGAAGTAGCTTCCTCCATCCCTTTGCCACCCTTGCCTGAGGGCTTCGCCGTTGTATGGGAAACAAGTGGCCGTTTATTGCAAGAGAAATCAGAATATATTTACCAGCCAAGCTTTGCCCCCGAGACTGGGTCAATCGAATTGGGGGGGGGGGGGAGGACTATGGTAGAAACAGCTTGAAGGAGGGCGGTGCATTAACCACGGGATGTCCTGACTGTCAGTGTGAACTGGATTCATCAGTGGGCTGGGTGGGTGTGGATGGAAATAAGACATTTCAAAGCCCAGAAAGCCCTTTATAACCCAGCCGATGTGGTTTATACATGGACATCAGAAAATCTAGAGAAACGCTTCCTGTAGCCTTTAATCTTCCTGAAAGTTAAATGCATTTTCACCAAGGCGTTATTAAAAGAAATGGTGACTCAGCATCCTCAGCCCCAAACAGGGGAGCGTTTTTTGCTCCTGCTTGGCCGAAATGCCTTCTGCTCTCTTCCAAAGATAGGTAGTTTCTTGTAGCCTAAATTGTTTATCTTCTTATCCCAGAAATCCTCGAGTGGAGGAGATTGTTATGTAGGGGCCATAATCTATATTTTGCCAAGAGGAGAAAATTCATTCCGCAGGAAAATCTCGATCAATTTATTTTTGCTGCTTGCAATAACACAGCTGGATAGTGCCTTGAGCCCACGCTGGACTGGGGCTCATCATTCATTCGCCAAGAACTGGCCTAAATGGTGCCCGTGGGATTAGGTCAATTTTAGTGGATCTACTTCGCCTCATTTGGTTACTAATTGGTTTCTTGTTTTATAAATCGAAATCTCATTTTCAGGAAATTACAAAGACCATACAGTCAGTCCATTGAGGTAATCCATGGGTCAGGGGGTATTTAAATGGAAATGGTTCTACAATGCATCAAGTATAAAGCAACAGTAAAACGCCGCCTAGATTTTCAAATGAAATGTGAGCCAGCTAGCTCCTTAGATCCATAATAGATACATCCTTTCTACGGCTACTTATGTAAATATGATAAACCGGACTCTGATGCAGGTGGGGGCTCGGGGAAGAAAGCAAATTACATATACTAAGGTTAATGTGGCATATCTTGGAAATCTTCCAAAATAGATAATGTTTTGCTTTATCTTCGGCCACTTTAGCTGAGAAAATCCTTTGCCTAAAAGCGATTTAGTTATCCTTCCTCCCACAAAGCTGCTTGTTTCTATTCCAAACCTATTATTCAGTTGGCCTCTCCAGATTACAAGAGAATCTTTAGATCTTGTTTCCAGTGTAATCCTGAAGCAAAAGGGAGAGCTGATTTCCTTGTTTTGTTTTAAATAGACAATCAAAGGATTTGCAGAATTTTCTGCGGTAGGTCAAGTGTAAGAAATCACGGGTTACCTCCCTGGCTAAAAGGAAATTGGAAGTGAAGACGAATAGGCAGACAGTAGTAATAGACAGATAAAACTAAGTTACATCAGTGGAGAGTTTTTCCTAAAGAACTCCTGCAAGTTCCAAAGGGGTAGCCGTGTTAGTCAGGTTCAGCAAAACAAACAAAGATGTCCTGTGGCACTTTTACGAATTTATCTATGGCATGAACTTTTGTGGCAATTTTCCTGGGTGAGGGGAGATGTGGCAATGAATAAAAATAGTCTGTAACGGGAAAGCACTGAAACACCTGGGAAGTACAAAGAGCTATCTCCTGTAGGACTTCGAAAAGTCAGTTCAGGTAGACAAGTGAAAACATTTAATTATAAAACATTAACTTAGACACAGCTAAAGAGCAAAACTTTTCCACCTGACACATTAAAGAAAGAGTGCAGTGCTCCGTGAAAAAAAAGTGTTCCTGAAAAAAGTTAACCTGTAATGTAGACGGGCTACTTATTAACCCGCAAGGGTAGGGATATTTTCCCTTTTAGGAGCTGAATAATTAGATCCGTTAACTCGGATTAATAAACAACTTAAAACCGAGGCGAGCAGTTCATACCCCGTGTTAAATACCGAAATCCGTCTTCCTGATTCTTCGGGTAGGAAATCTTAGGGGGCTTGCTGCTTTCCTCTCACTTTAGCGGCCTTATTGTTAATTACAGACAACCCCTCGCTCTTAACCATGCCATTCATCAACATTTTCGTAGGGGGATTTTCTGTCTTTCCCTGGGCAACTTTTGCAGGATAGGGTTAGTGCTTGTTAATTTCAAGAATAAATGTGGTGCTTGCTGGCTTGGCTCCCTCGTCCATGTGCTTTCCGGTCTAGGGAGAGAGGGCTGTATTTAGCTCGCTTGCCGTCTAACTGGGAGATGCGACCATTGCTTTGGGGCGCAGCGCAATTGTCAGTTATTATAGAAGCGCAAGGTGCAGACTTCTCCCACAATCCTTTACCCTGGGCGCTGGGTACCTACTACCGATCAGAGGGAACTAATCCCAGCCTAGGACTCTGCTGGAGGGCTGGCATTTGGCGAGACGAGGGATCTAGGGCTAGAGACGGAGGTATGTGTATTGGGGGCGGGGGGGGGGAGGCAGGCTGTTGAGGCCCCTGGCTGCAGAGGTCTGGCCGAGGAGCTGTGAGGAAGGGTAATGCTGCCCCTTTTGTAGGGGAGGAGAGAACAGCGGAAAGGAGAGGAGGGGAGGGATGAACAGAAGAGGAAGAAGTGGGGATTTCAGGAGAGACTCTTGTGGAGGACAGAGTGGGGATAGGAGAGGGAGGGGCTGGCACACTGAAGGAGGGCTGGAGAGGAGAAATGGAAGGAAGCAGGGCTGGAGAGCGGTAGAGAGGGAGCTGCGGTGTTTGAATAGCGGTGGCGAAAATCGTTAGCTTTATTTAGACGTGTAAACACCCAGGTGAGCCTGGTCAATACTGAGGGGGAACTCGAACTGCTCCACGTTGCCTCCCTTCCCACCTCGTTTGTTTGCATCGGAATGAGCGGAAAACAAGCCTCCGGGAGGGGCTGATTCTGCCGTCCCTGCTTGGCCCGGTTTGTTCCCGGGTTGTGCGCGGCGCTGCCGTCAATCACCTTTTCTGGGGTGGCGTTAAGCCTTGTTTAATGGTGTTAGCATCAACGGGTTTAATCACCACGTTTAAATCGCTGCAGCAGCAGCACCGTTAAAAGGCATCAGCCATGAATAGACGAACTCCTGCACAGCCCAGGCCGTCTGGCTCGTTTTTCCTACCCCTTGCATGTAGGAAAACAAGCTCGGACCGAAACACAAGGCGGCTCCGGGGAGTGTTTGGAAGCGGATCATTCCCAGTAAGGTCGGGCATTCATTCCGTCAGTGAGCGAGGGGGCCCCTTATGCTGTGGGGAAGAGGGCTGGGTTGGGAAAGGGAGAGCTGGTACCTTGGCCAGCGAGTGACTCCAACCGCTTCTGGTGCGCATTTATGCACTGCTTGGTGTGTCGGGGAAGGTGGTGTACTTTAGCGGGAGTGGCACATATTCAAGTGGAAGTGCTTTTTAATAAAGAGGGTGTCGCGGCCGAGTTTGCGTTCCTGGCGCACCCAAAAGCTGCAGCAGAAGAGGAGGAGTAGGTGAGGAAGGAAGGATCTGGGCAATTCGGGATTTAACCAGATCGCTGATCCATCAGAAGGCGATATTGGTGGTCAGGGCCGCATTTTAAAGCCACCCCGATTCATAGCCTGACCCCGAGATTCAGTTTGTTAATTTCTCCGGAGGTTGTGAACAAACGATCCAAAGCATCCGGGAGACACACGAAATAAGACACTCGCCTAGGAGTTGCCCTTGTTGAATCGAACAATATTGAAGAAGAGCAATTTTGTGTTTCATGGACTTAATCACGCTTAAATCACACCGAACTGTATTCACGTCCTCTTAACGCATCATTCGGTTGAAATTAAAGATTTCTTTTTGCTCTCTTTTTGATACCTCGCTTCCAAGACAGAAACAAAGATGTTGCATGACATTTTCTTCGAGGAAGCAACTTCCTAGAATCCATAGCGGGGTGAATGTATCCGGAGCAATCCCTGTCTTAGTTGAATTCACTCATTTCCTATCAATGAACTTTACAGTTACTTCTCACACGGCTGTCCCCTCCCCCCCAACTCCCAATTAAGAATTAGATTTAAAGAAAAATTCAGCAAGGAAATTATTTCAGCTTATTCAACTCCTAGAAAACGTTTTAAAGGGTTGGAAACTAAACCAGGGAAAACCAAACAAGCAACCCCTAACAGGTCAATAAGAATGTGTATCTTGTCGTCTCACCTTCATTTTGTGTGTGTCTTAATAAACAGGACTTGGCGAAGCCTGGGGCCATTGTAGTCGAACCAGCCCTTTGGATAATGTTGGACGGGAACTGGGATCCCATCTCTTGCAGGTACTGGCCTGGAAACGAAAGCCATTTAGTATTAATGATTAAAGAAATCGTACCATATTCTGAGTTTTTAATTATTCCCCTGTCTAATAGTTAACTGTCCACGTGCTTTACAAAGGGAGAATCTAGATTTATGAACAGTGTGGCGGAATTTTTTGACTTTTCTTGCAGCTCTGTCTGAATCTGTCACGATCCTTTGCCTCTATCACGATACAATAGGCCAGGCAGCCCAGCTCAACTAGCTCGAGGACATTTCGTGTTTCCGAAGTAGAAAGTGGTAGGTTGATTTTTCATCCCCGTTCTCAACAGGCAATCAACAGGGTGACAAGACTTGTGATTGTAGTTTTTCCGTGCTGAAAAATCCGGTGAGCGCAATCTTTTCTTTAAAGCGGAGTAAAGCGAAAAGAGAAGTGGGAGAAACCATGCAGGATTCAGGGGGCTATATTGAGAAGCATATATAGAAGGTGTATGAAACGTTTAGACAGTCTTGATCCGTATGTCAGTTAGAATAAACATTGATTAATTAAAGACACAGAGGATATTTAACAATTCAGCTATGACACACTGAAAACTCACTGTTGTCTGAAGGATTAACTAAGGAATATTAATGTTTACAATATTTGCTAGTCAGACATTTTGTACTTGTGTCTT
>ML685898.1:2357975-2442310 GCA_007922175.1 Pelusios castaneus
ATCTAATCGGTCTGTTTCAAAGGTTATTTACAGTGTGGAGTTTTAAGTCGTCCGTTGCTCCCTGATGTCTCTGAAGCAAATATTGGAGAGTTAAAATCTCTACTGAAATTGCAGATGGGGAGGAAAGTGTTCAGTATTTCTCCGGTGGGAACAGTCAGCAAAGCCGAGGCTAGGAACCCTGGCTGCTGTTGATGTTCTTGGTGCTTTAGCATCCTATGTAGATTCATTGTCACGTTTCATTACCGAGCCATTTCAAAGAGGCCCCATTTCGAGGTGCGTTGTGTTAACATCCTGGCTCTTTTAAGCCGATCTCTTGAAAAGATTTTCCGGCTTCCTCCCACCCTTCAACTGCTTTAACAATGGAAGCCCGGCTGGAATCCCCGAGGCACACGTAGTTCCAGCTATTTTCTCTCTCTCTTTCCCTCTAGACCTTGGACGGTTTCATATTTGTTGTGGCTCCGGACGGCAAGATCATGTACATTTCAGAGACTGCCTCGGTTCACCTGGGTTTATCACAGGTAGGTGGACAGGTCACTCCCTAACGGCGTATGTGTGCTGGTGACAAGGCACCATTATAATTACACACACATTATCCACATTGGCCCACGTTCTCCCCATGAGCTGCCTCCGAGCGCGTTGCCTACTGAGAGCTGCTGTGAACTGCGGCCCGGAGGACCCACCAATTGGCTGTGTATGTATAGAGCTGCACGAGGGCAGCAGATGGACCACCCCCAGCCTCAGCTCCACATGCACGCTATGTAAATGGCCATACCGGTGACACCCTCCTCCTCCTCCACAGGTCGAGCTGACCGGAAATAGCATCTACGAGTACATCCACCCTGCTGATCACGATGAGATGACGGCGGTGCTCACGGCTCACCAGCCCTACCACTCCCACTTCGTGCAGGGTAAAGTACACACCCTCTCTCCCCTGCCTGGCCTCAGTGGGGCCTGGCTGGGTTTGGTTCTGTATGGAAAATGAAGCCAGCAGATGCCCTCTGTCTTCTCTCACTGGTGCCTCTGCCTTTCCCCCCAGAATACGAGATCGAGCGCTCCTTTTTCCTAAGGATGAAATGTGTCTTGGCTAAGAGGAATGCGGGGCTGACCTGCGGGGGTTACAAGGTGCGTGGACTGGAGCCACGGGCGGTTCCTGCTGGGAAGGACGCGAAGCGCACGCTGAGTCCCGCAGGGCGAGGCGGTGAAAGCAGGGGACTAGGACGCAGCTGGCGGGCGGGTTTCAAAGTCTGGATTCCTGGAGTTGCAGATCAATAGGCACATACCGCAAAGCCAAGCTCAGCCACATCTTCCGGGCCTTGCGAGCGCTTGCAGGAGAAACCAAGCAAAGCCCCCTGTTTCTGGGTAAAGCTGGCCCATTGCAACTGTTTCAGCGAACCCGGCTGGACTTTTAAACGTTTTTAGAGACTCTTCAAATGAGACGGTCTCCTAGTCTAAGGGGTTGTTACGTATCTCCTAGTCTTAAATCTCTGCCCCTCTGCTTAGGACCTATGTCTCAGACAGCTCATGCGACTTTTGCTTCTCAGATCTCTCTTTGCCTCAGCCCCCTCATCCCTAAAATGAGGAAGAACGATGATGACTCACCTCAAAGATATGTTGTGAGACTAAATTCTTCAATACCCACACATCGCTTCGAGTTCCTGCAGAAAAAAAGCCATTATAATACAGTATTATACACGTATTACACTTATTTCCGTACACACCTAATATAAACTCACACACATCTCGTGTGTGTAAAATTAGAAAGGTCCCTTGAGAACAACTTCTCTGTCCTTGTTAATGTTCCAGTTCTTAGAGAAATAATAACAGCACTTAGTTAGGTCCTGATCCCAATCCCACCGAAATCAACCCCACTGACTTCAATGGACTTTGGGGCAAGTCCTTAACGCTGAATGGTTCATATCTCTGTTCAGGCCCTGTATTAGGGTCATGGTAGCAGGCAAATTCCTAAGCCACCCTGCTCCTCTCCCTGGCAGGTGTGATTAGCAGTCTGTATACTTTGGGAGCTGGGGGGGGGGGACTGCTTTTGTAGGGCCCACCCGCGCCCGTTTGTAGGCCTGCGTGTGTTCAAAGGCCAGCTGGTTTCCTAGCGGAGTGTCCCTGTCTTGTGCCTGGCAGGTCATTCACTGCAGCGGCTACCTGAAGATCCGCCAGTACAGCTTGGACATGTCCCCCTTCGACGGCTGCTACCAGAATGTCGGCTTGGTCGCGGTGGGCCATTCGCTGCCTCCCAGCGCCGTGACCGAGATCAAACTGCACAGCAATATGTTCATGTTCCGGGCCAGCCTGGATATGAAGCTCATCTTCTTAGATTCCAGGTAGCAGCTTTGCTTTTCAATTCCCAGCTCGCTTTCCTGCCCGGTTTCTGTCTGCCCCGTGACTCATGGGGACCTGCTTCTGGCTCTCTCTTCCAGGGTGGCGGAGCTAACGGGCTACGAGCCGCAGGACCTGATAGAGAAGACCCTTTACCACCATGTCCACGGCTGCGACACGTTCCACTTGCGCTGCGCTCACCATTTGTGTAAGGACTCCTCTTGGCTAGGCCCTAGCACCGCTGGCTGCAGAAGGGAGTAAACCCCAGCTGCCTCTGCCTCTAGCTCAGGCCTTGGCCTTTTATTTGATTGGCACCTAGCTGGGAAAGCCAGCCCAGGGGAAGGAAATGCAAAGCGGTGGCAGGTTTTGATGAAATGGGGTTGGCAGGGAGTAGGGATCCCAAGGCATAAGGGAGTATGTCTACACTTGCACCTTAAGTCTACTTAATGAAGTTTAAGTGGACCTACAGAGCCCAACTGTGTCCACATTGGGCCCTTTTTAAAGTTGACTTAATAACTCTAGCTCTGAAGGTCATTTAAGGCCTAAGTGACCTCCCCTTAACAGAGCCTCTAGTGTAGACATAGCCCAGGAGCAGTGGCAGGAGGAAAGAACGGAAAGGAGCAAACTGTTTCCTTTTGTTTCTAGTTGGGAACCTGTTTGTTGCTCCAAAGCGGCACCCAGTACAATGCAGAGTCTCTTTCTCAGAAAGGGGATCCTTACATTTCTTTTGAACCTTGAGAATCCGATGCCTAGTTCGGCTTTTTATTTCAACATCACCTTTGATCTTAATACATGGGGGGTGAGGGGGAACAAATGAACAAGACATTAGCCTCCTCTACCCTTTCTTTCCAGGTAGAGAAAATACAATGGACACAAGAAGAGGCAAAACCCATTTGAAACACTATTTAAAAAAATCTTGCAGCTGACGCGGGATCAGAGCAACACGCCCCCCGCTCCCCCAGAAGTTGGCTGCGCATTATTATTTATTATTGCGAACCAGTTAGTGGCACGGAGTTTCCTTTGAACTCCGCGGAGTTTCTTGTAACCGCGTTGACATGAATACAGGGGAGACAAATAAGAGAGGCGAGCCATTCTTATTTAGGATGGGAATTTCCCCGCACTAATCCTGCCCGCTGGCGTCGGCGGGAACTTCCTCCTTAACTTTAGGCTAGGCGCAGGATCTGACCCAAAAAGTTTGGGAATGTGTCTTGCAACCCACCCCGCGTCCTTTGCCAGCTTCCTTGAGCAGGAGATGTAGCCCTTTATGTGAGCTCTGGCTAGCAGCAGCCCTTGGGGCTTCCTCGGTGGATGGGTCAGGGGAGGGGAGGGCAATCAAGGAACAGCAACACTGAGCAAGCCCCTCTCCTTTTGCATTTCCCACAGTGCTGGTGAAAGGGCAAGTGACTACCAAATACTACCGCTTCCTGGCCAAGCACGGCGGCTGGGTGTGGGTGCAGAGCTACGCCACCATCGTGCACAACAGCAGGTCCTCGCGGCCCCATTGCATCGTCAGCGTCAACTATGTCCTCACGTAAGTGAGCCCGCGGGTTGCTCTAACTGTGCGCCTCGAGGGGAAGGTGCTGCCCCAGCTCCGCCGCGAGCGATCTGTCCTCGGCTAATCTGCTCAGGGCTGCAGCCGCCCCAGCCTGGCTGGGAGAGCTAGGGAGCACTTTCATCTCGAGGAAAGGTTCCCGGCTGACTTTCGCCAGGGAAAAGATTTAGAGGGGTGTCACTCGGCTCTCGCTTTCTTTCTGCCGTTGAAATGCTCCCAGCTTTAAATAAAATTTAATGCAGCGTGAAAAAAAGAAAGGTTTCCACCGTACGGAGTTATTTATACTTAACAAACAGGACATCTGTTTTTCTTTTCAAAAATCTGGGGTTTGAAGTTCTTAATATCATCCAGAGTCTCTATCAAAGCTCCGAGATTTCTTTTTTGTTCCATGAGGGTGAGCCTTAGGTTGAACCACAAAGAAAGTTTAAGTGACCAGAAGGTTCTTAGTTTAACCTACACCCCAACCCCTCGAAAGCGAGAAGCTAATACTGAAACTCTTGGCTGCACTTCTTGATTTATCCCATTGCCCTTGGGTATTGCAGGAGGAGCAGACCTGTGTGGTCCCTGCTGCATGAATTGCAATACCTGGGCCCAATGGATGAAGTGCAATTATCTCCGGAGTTCTTTTTATTGTGATATTAATACTGTTTTCTAGGGAAGTAAGGGTTGCTGCCGGCAGAAACGATCTGTTATTAGACTTGTGTGACCTGCTGTGTTTGTATGATAGTGAAGAAAACATTCATGATGGCTGTAAGTGCAGAATAGCTTACGTGTATATATTTATAGTCCAACGCTGATATTTTTCATTCCTCACTAAAAGCTAACTATTAAGCTACATTCCCTCCCCACAAATGGATCAACATTTTGCAGTGATTCAAGCAAATTCTCTTCCTTTTGGGGGGTTAATATACACACATGCAATGTGTGGCTTGGGTAGTTAATTTTTAAGGCATACTTACAAAAAACAAGTTATTTATTTGGAAACAATGCCTATGGTTTTGCAAATGGTGCTCTTGTAAGGAGCAAGCATTGATTGGAGGGGGTAAGCTCCTTTATAAATAATAGTGCCAGCATTACAGAAATAAACATAGGATCATTAGCAATTATACTGGATGATGGAAGTGTGTACTCTTTGCTTGATTTCAATATGGAAATTTCAGTACAGATGAATGAATGACATGAATTCGGTTTGGGTGTGCATTACTGTACCTGGGGGAAACCCCTCTGTAGATGGATTCCTACTTTCACAGTTGATAGTTATGAAAATCTTCTTGATTCACCTCTTCTAAAAAAAACAAAATAGAAGTAAACACTCCGTTGTTTACCCAGCAGCAGCCAGACTGGGTTTGGGGGAAATGGACACATCACACATATTGCAGGCCCTCCATACATGTACATTCCCAAAATGTAATTCCATCAGTAATTATATTTCACAAATGTTAGACTTTTCAATTAAACACAAGGTGAGAGGCCCACAGGCATTTTGCAGGGTAAAACACTGAAGAAGCATGAATGTTTAGCAGCAAAGACAGAGAGCATACTAAGGTGCTTTGTATGTCAGGGGCTTCACAAGTACTAGGTTTGTTTTCCTGTGGGTGCCAGTGGTTAGCAGTCTGATTTCATCCAAAACCAGAGCCCATAGTTACACAGACCCACCTTGAATGGAAATGAGATCTCCCAATGGATAATTAATTTCTGCTTTTGGTCATTTGGAAAAATCCTGTTTTATTTGCTTGTGAATAAATAGATAGCCTTTTCCTATTGATTCTGTCATTTGTTCACTGCATAATAACTCTCCCAGTTTGTAACAGGAACAGGACAGCATTTGTGGAGGAAAGGATTTAATCACCAGAATAGTTATTTGCTTTACTGGGGGAGAGAGGGAGAAAGAGGCAGCACTCCTCAGACAAATGGTATACATTGCATTTGGATTGATCCTATAGTCCTTTCTCAAGGCAAAATTCCCAATGATTTAATGGGTATATTGCCTGCCTAAGAACAGCAAGATTGGACCCACTGTTATATTCACATGGAATTCCAATATCTTATTCTGTATACAAATGCTCCTTCGCTAATAATGTAGTGGATAAAATATCCAGTGGTTCAGGGTCTGGTGACAGGAGTTTCACATGAACAAGTTGCAGGTTGTTTGCTGTGGACATCATACATCTGGTTACAAAGGGTTGATTTACATTGATTTAGCCAATTAAATAAA
Source organism: Pelusios castaneus (assembly GCA_007922175.1). Classification (NCBI taxonomy): domain Eukaryota; kingdom Metazoa; phylum Chordata; order Testudines; family Pelomedusidae; genus Pelusios; species Pelusios castaneus. The sequence goes on from ML685898.1 coordinate 2,364,071, forward strand.
TTTGTATTGATTCTCTATGGCAGCAGCGAATCTGAACCTAGATGTGTATGAGTCTTCTTTTTAAGGTGGTAGAGTGATAAATGAGTGCTGTTCAAATACACACCGTGAAGTACAGCACACAGGGAAAACACCCAACAGGGGCTCAAACAGGCCTGAAAGCAAAGACTTTAAATATTGAAAAACTGTCAGGTGTTGGAGAACATTAGGGGCCAATATTGCTCCTTTTGAGGTCAATGGAAAAACTCCAATTGTCTTCAATGGAAGTACAGCTGCCCCCGCTCCCCGAGCAGTATGTCTTTGTTTGTGTGTGTGTCTATGTATTTTATAAAAATAGACAAAATCCCAGTTCTTTAGTTTCAATTGACTTTTCTGAATTTTCTCATGATGTGGTGTCTTTTCTTTTTCACATGATATAAAGCATATATTTTAAATATGTTTCTATTTAGATCTATTTTCAAGCAGGCTGCCATTTATTGGAAAATTTATTAACAAACAAACAAATCTCAGACGTTTTCCCTAAAACACTGGATTATACTATGCAGCAACTTTCCTATGGATTGAGCTATTTAAGAATCCACCCTTGCTCTTCAATTAATTGTCAAAAGGGTAGAAATAGAAAGAAAAAACAGATTATGTCAAAGGCAGGTGGCAAATTTTGTGATGTCCATTACTGTCTACTAGAACTGCCATGTGTTATAAAAGGCTGAAATTCACAATGAAATGACACTATGGCTACATTAAAACCTTGTTTTGGTATGTCTAGGTCCCTGAGGTTCAATCAAGTCTGCCTATCTCTTCATTAGTGCTTTGTAGAACAAGGAATCATGTAATATTTTTCTGCAGTAAAGTTACCACAATAATAATAACCACAACAGATCCCCAAGACACGCACATCATTTATTGCCCTTTTTAGTCTAGTGATAGCCTGCAGTTTGGAAGAGAAATGTTAAGGCCAGACAATATTCTGTTTCATAATACTTTGCAGGTAGATACGTGGATGGCTTTTAAAAAATGAGATCTAGCCAAGCATAGAAACAGCAGATAAGACTGTGACTATTAGACAGAAGTGGAGGAAAGCTGTTGTAGAAGAAAGTTCACATTTAGGAGAGTCAAGGGGGCTTGCTGAACTCACCTTAGGTACAGTTCAGTTAATTGTCTCTATCAGCTGTTCATAGTTACTCCTGCCTGTCAGCCTTTTATCATTCAAATGTGGAACATAGGCACTGTAAATATAGGGGGAAAGAGACAGTATGGGACACCAGACTTTCTTTTAGTTCGGCAGACTTTGGATCTGATCCATATTCTGGATCTGGTTTCCACGAAATCAGAATAAAGGTTGTTCTGTTGCGATTTTAAAGTATGTGATTTTAAATATTCTTTATTTTAATAAAAATTCTGTAGCTACTAAAGTTCCTCAAGTATGGCACTGGATTATTCCACTCAACCATGAACAGCTATGACGTATTGTGTATGGCGTGGGTTCTCTTCATGCTTTTGTTATACAGTATTTGATATATGGACATGCATTTGTACTTGGCAGAGACATACCTCACACAAGATGCAGTTGAACAATGGTACAAAATCAGTTAGAAGAGATCTGCTTAGAGGAGAAATACATACGATTCTTGACTTGTTCCTTGCACATAAATTGGTGTACATTTAACTCAGAAATATAATGAGAAATGCAAACCAATTGATTTTGTGGCTTGAAATAGTAATGTGCCATGATAAGGACTACAGAGTGATATGTTAATTTCAAGTGTAGAGGTTACTTTGGAAACAGTCTAGCTGCTCTTGATCACTAAATTTTGATGAACAGTAATCAAAGAGGATTCATTGAAAGATATTTTGCACTATTTTGCCCTTACTCACCTTGAATAACACTTTATGCCTAGAATGGATGGATTGATTTCAATGGGAATATTGAGGGAGTAAAGTACTACCACTGAGCATGAGTAAAAGAATTACAGTCTGCTCCTATTGTATTTAAACTAAGAATCACTGACCTGCACAAATGTTATCTTTGTCAGAACCAAAGCAGTGTAATATAAGGCAGAACAAATATAGATGGTTTGTATCACTAACCTGTACCTGCTGGAGTTAAATGTCCCCGGGGCATTTAAAAATGAGAGAAAAAGGCAGACAGAGTTTGGGGTCATGCAGTTATTAATAATAATAAAAAAGTCTGCTGTATTAAAAAACCCATCAAAATCTCTATGGTCCATAAATCTTTAGCTTTGAAAAAGTGCATTCTTGGATTAAGAACAAACGCTTCTACCAAGTGTAAATACTGAACTATTCACGAAGGATACTACAATCCTGAAAATTTAAACAATGGTTTTTAAAAAAATTACAGTGTATCTAAACTAAATGTAGAACACGTGAAGATTATTTAAAAGTATATATTTACTGTGTTTTGTATTTCAATTGACATAAGTTAAACCTGAAGTAGAAATATCCATTTCTTATTTGTTCCGTGCATCTAGTGTCCATATTATCAGCTGTGCATGTTTAGCCTACAGACAATTCAAGTATGTTTCAATTAATATAGATGGCAACTGCTAAAGTTTAGTTTATATTTAAATTGCAAACAATCTCTTTTTGAACAAATGGGTAATATAATGTGCAGATCTTTTGGCTTTTTGATCAGCAAATATTATAATAATATGTCCCTAGGGGATGTTGGAGAGCGTTTGCTGTATATGTTTAATTTTTTTCTTTATCATTTAAGATAGCAGCTGTAACACTAACATATACAGATAAATTGGATTAGATGCTTAATTGCACATAATCTCTGTTATGATAATATAATACATAAAAGTCCCAGTTGCCATCTTCAAATTATCTTGTATTATGTAACAGGCTGATTAGACGTACAAGTTGAAGTATGCGAGTTGTATGAAAGATCATTTAAAAAAACCCTGCCATTAAAAAAAAAAAAAACTTTAGTTCATGATAGATTAAATGTAATTCAGGGTAAATTAATTGTTAATTGCATCTATAAAATATGCCTTTAACTTTAGTGTTTATTATACTTCACAGTTTTGTGCCTGATCCGATTTTTCAAAATTAACTACATAATCAAATATATCACTTGAATCTCATAAAAAGAGCAAATAAGTGGGCTTTCGATGTCAGGAGGCCTAAATACATTCCCACAACTGCAGGGGCAGACAGCTCCCCATGACCTTTACTTTAACTTCCTCTTATGTAGGGCTTTCCATTAGTTGGATTTACATAACTTCAGGCCCAGTGGCTCCTCGCAATCCTGCCTCAATGTTCCAATCTTTATTATCATATTCGGAGCTGGTGCAATATCCATCACCTTACTATACTGTGTATGTATATTCCCTATGACACCATGCACTCCCTGTATCAAGGAAGTGTGCATGTGAGAGTGCATATGTCATAGAGAATATACATGGACCTTTAAAATTTCATTTAATAGTTGCTGGGACTTTCAGTGTTTATTATAAAAACTAAAAAAAAGTGAAATCTGCAAAACTTAATTTCCCAGTTTTCTGGATAAATATAGAGGTAACACTGGGAAATGGGAGGACAGGGAAAAGCAAAAAACAGTGAAAAGTAAGATTGAAAGTAAAAGCAATTTAATGCTGTAGTTTATTTCATAAACTGTGTATTAACTGTATGTACACATCTACTCACACATACATGTGGATGTGTGTATACCTTCAGTATTTTCAGTTAAAAATAAGTAAAAACTGAAGATGATGGGCCTCAGGAGTACAATACTAATGCTATTTACTTGCAGATAACAGACTTAACTCCTAAATATACACTTATGAGTAATATCCCTGAGTTATGGAACTTCTCATGTGAGTAAGTGTTTGCAGATCAGGTTCAGCAACTATAAAGATTTAACTGTGGCCACTGTATTTACCCCCCAAATATTTACAAACAGTAAAATGAGCATAAAAATAGTTGCTTTACCTTATTACTCCTTAGTAGTAATTGCCCAAACCTATTCTCCAATAAAATCATTGGAGCTTTTCCTATTTTCACATTTTCTGCTCATTTTATTAACTTGTATTATTTGTTAGGTGTAAAAAGACCACACCATTATTCAACTAATGATTTTATTAGACCTGTGAAGAAATGATGTAATTTTACTCAATCACAGGAGTTTACAGGTACATACTTCAGAGAAAAATAAAAAATATTAAAGCCAGTGAGTACTTTTGAGCAGCTCTCTTCAGTATTTTGTTTCTCCACCATTAGCTTTTATCACATATAAATGTCTTTTTTAGAATGTCATTTATATATTTCTTGCAAACAGAAGACAGACTTTTCCTGATGTCTACAATATGCCGCTTCAGTTCCTTCTTCATACAAGTTTTCTTAGGTACTATTTTCTTTAGTTCAAGGAACTAAATGTCCACTCCAAATGTCTTCTCTTGGCTTTAAATCAGGTATGGTCAAGTCAATAAAAACTATGGGCTAAATCCTGAAACTCTTACTCATACAAAATTCTCATTTACTTCAAAGGATTTTTCTTCTTTCTTTATTTTTTTGTGAGTGCACATGCGAAATAAATTCCCTCCCATACTTCCTTCCCAAGGTAATCTTTCTTTTGAGGCTAATAAAAATATTCATTAATGCACTCCACTGTCAATTATACCATCACCAAAACACAGATTGTCAACCCGTTTAGATTCTTCCATGTTTCATGACAGTAGTTGCATTATCTGTACAGTAAGGGACCAAAGCCTTCTTCGTTTGGTGTAGACATTGTTATCGGATTGCAATTTGTTAGCTTGTGTTTAATCAGATGATAAAACTTGAACATTCCATCCATTTCCAAGTTGTCCAGAGGAGGTGTCAACTGCTTTGCTTTGCTTCTATGGCCTACGAGGTTTCTTACTTGTTACTTACCATGCACATCCTCACTCCTCTTTCCGGGCCAAATGGTACAATCCTCCCATGCCTTTGCAGGTAGGTAGGAATAGAAAACCCTAAAGAGATGGTGGGCCTGCTGCATGGGTGGAATGGGAAAGGATGCAAGTTACAAACTCTGACCATCTCAGAGCTGTGTGTTATGGAGCCTCTCTCTGTGGCAATGAAGTAAGGGTTTAATGATGGGGGCAATGGGCCAGGTGGAAGAGCAGGCAGCGGATTTGCTACTATCCAGATAGAGAGTCTTTCCTTACTACATCAAGGTCATGCTGGACTCCAACTGCCATTACATCCTCCCTGTTGCATTAGGGGCTGTGCAGCATCTTTGTGCCAAGTTATGCAGTTGAGTGGTGGAAGACTCCTTCCAAGACCGACCCCTTCTTGTTCTCTTGTTCTCTTATGCAACATTTGTTTGGGTTTTGTGTGGCATTAGAAAAGCATTTGATCTATAGATTCCACACTGATATCTGCAACATTGTATTCCTTAGCAATTTTTAGTTTTGCAACTTGGGTCCTCCTCTTTTCATAGCTTCTTTCTTGCTTGCTCACTTCACTTTGTTGTGTGCCTTGGTTCTATATTTTGCATGTAGTTTCAATGTAATTTCCATTTGTCACTTTGGGTATTCTAACCCTAAAGGCTTACTTTTTCTTCAAAGACAAACTATTATTCTGCTTCTGATTTCAGGCGTCAGCTCTCCTGTCTCATTCATGGGACGCTTTCTCTCTATAACATTATCAGTGATGGGAATCTGGGTGGTTGTAGTGAGTGGTTGGTGCAGGAGTCAGTAGTCAGGTATTAGAGCCCAGGGTCAGAGTCAGAAGCCAGGTATCAGAACCATGGGTCAGGGCTCGGTTATCTGAAGAGAAACAAGGCAGGAGCTAATGCAGCCTTGGGTAAATCATGGTGGGAGCAGCTCCTGAACTGCTACTGTTGCTGGGCCTAAGAGCTAGTCTGCTGACTCTTCCCACCATTCAGGTAGTGTAGCCTATCAGGCAGCCTATTAGGGTATGTCTTCACAGCAAAGAAAACCCCATGTCATCTGACACAAGCTTGTGGGGCTCAGCCTGTGGGGCTGGTTCACTGGGGTGTAGACTTCCAGGCTTGGGCTGGAACCTGAACCCTGGGACCCTCCCACCCCACAGGGTGAGAGCCCTGGCCCCAGCCCAAGCCCAAATAGTAGTAAAACAGCCCTACAGTCCAAGTGCCATGAGCCTGATTCAGCAGGCACAGACCAGCCGTAGGTTCTTCATTGTTGTGTAGACATACACAGCCCAGCTGTGCTTGTTAAATTGCCCAGAGACAGCTCTGCTGCAGGCCCTGCTTCCTGACAAATATGCCCTGAATTAAATGCTTACTAACTAGTCTCTTCTCAGCCGTGGCAAGTAAGTATTTAAAATACAGTTTGTTTTAACTTTTCAGCAAGAACCAGATTCTGACACCCTTACTCACACTGATAAGCTACTACAGAAGTAGTCCCATTCACTTGGGAAAGCTGTGTGAACACGGTACAGCCTTTGCCCATTCTGAAAACTTTTGTGGTGATTAAAGTTAGATGTCAATCATATTATTTAAAAAATGGTTAAAGGTCTACTTAATTGCTATTTTTATCCTTTCAAATTTACAGTATAGAGCATTGAGACCTCAGTTTCGCAAAACATTTGAGCATATAATCAGATCTTTACATATTTAAGCTTAACTTTAAGCATGTGCTTAAATTCCAGTGATGTCAATTTTGAAGGCAGTGAGACTTAAGCACATGCTTAAAGTTAAGCACACTATTAGCGGCTTTGCAGAATGGGATGGATTTAAGCATGTTGTTGCTTTGTTGAACTGAGACCTAGTAAAGAAGGGCTGTAGTTTTTCACCTTCAACCCACTGTGTGTAAATCTTTGTGGCAACTATATGCCAGCAATATTGAAATGAACTGTCATTTTAAAATAGTTTCAGTACAACGCTGATATTTGAAGTGCCCAGGTTAATCAATGTTCAGCTGTATCCTTTAGCCTTATGTGAATACTTGGAGTTAACCCAGAATGAAGTTCTTTAAAGATCCATCATTATTGTGTGTGCCCAGGGGGACACGGTGGAATGTTCTGTTACGACAGAATGTTCTGTTACAACTAGCCTTCTGGCAGGGGACTTGCTGCCCCATCTGTGGGGTTGAGGGCCTGGAGTGCTGTTATTTTAAATTCTCAGGCCAGTTCTCTACTCCAACTAGAGTCATGTCTGTCCAGTCTATCCAAAAGCTTTACATAAACAATGTTGTGCTACATTTCCAGTTACTGTTGTATACCCAGAGCACAACAGGACTCCTTATTCAGTCCTTCTTGAGGTAATTCTCAGAAGTTTTGCCTGAGCAAGAACCAATGAGTTGATCCAGCTCTCCTTATTCAGGGGAAAGTGCCATTAAAATCAGTGGACCTTTTGCCTGGATAAGACTGCAGGACTGGGTTTCTCTAGATTTGAAATACTAGTTACTAATAAAGTTTGAAGTAATGCTCATACAGGGCTTGACTTCGGTGGTGTCGTAACAGAACATTCCACCGTGCAGAGCGACAAGTACACTTCTGAATCCCAGAGCTACAATTTGTGCTGTGTGTGTTAATCAGCCTCTTCAAAGGCTGTTCATCAAACTTGAATGATATGATTCCAAGTATTAGTCTGTTGATATTAAATCAGCTTAGAGGAGCTAAGGAAAAAATAGCAAAGTACTAAGTGGTGTTCTACAAGAATTTGATCCTACCAGGTGCTTAGCGCCCTTCACTTCCATGTGAGATTGGACCCTTAGTGTGCTAGCTCAAAAGCTTCAACTAAATCAAAAAGGACAGCATGTAACTCGACATTATCGTGATCTTTTAACTTTTATTTATCTTCCTGGAAAAGATTACTAGCTAGTTCCTATGCCTATTATTTTCCCTATTATCTATTGTCTTGTAAATATTTAATTACCCATTAGTTTTTACCCAGTAAATGTGTAATTACCTTTACATTTATTCAACTTATTGTAACCTTACTTTCTATGTCTCAACATAAGGTTTAAGTGCTGTGTATGTTTGGGAAGCCATATAAATTCTTGTTATTTTCTTTTAATAGGTGGAATTGTAATGTAGCATCTAAATAACCATCATTAACAAAAATTATATTTTGTGTTTGAGGGTTATACACTCAGTGGTGTAAAACCAATGAGGCTATGTTTACTTAAGTCGACTTAGCATGTCCACACTTAAATTTAAAGTCAACTTGGGAGGAACTTACAAAGTAGACCTAGAGCATCCACACTGGATGCCTAGGTCGACTTCTAGGGGCTAGGGGGACCTTGGGCAGGTCCACGGTGCCGGGGGCGCACTCCTTGCCCAGTGCCAGGGGGCTCAGCCTTTGCCCCATTGTACCAGGGTACAATGGGGCAAAGGGGGACAGGGACCCTGGCAGGGCAGGGGGGGCATGCTAGGCTCCCCCTGTAGCACCCCCCAGCAGGGAGGGCAGTGAGGGAGTCCTGGAGGAGCCCTAAGTCGACTTAGGGCTACTCCAGGTCTACACTGGCTTAAGTCAACTTGAAAAAGTCGACTTAAGCCTTAAGTCAAACTAAAATGAGGTTTAATAAAGTCGACTTTATTTTCATTAAGTTGACTTAATTTTCCTTAAGTCGACTTAAGGAAACTGTAGTGTAGACGCAGGGTAAATTAAGTCGACCTAAGCAAGCTTAAGTCGACTTAATTTACAAGTGTAGATGCACCCTGAGAGTCCTGTGGCACCTTAAAAACTAACAAATTTCTTCAGGCATAAGCTTTCATGGCCTGTAACCCACTTCATCAGCTGCATCTAACGAAGTGGATTCCAGCACATGAAAGCTAATGTCCAAAGAAATTTGTTAATCTTTAAAGTGCCACAGTACTCTCGTTGGTTTTGCTGTATACAGGGAGAGGTGGGGCCCAGGGCCAATCAGCCTGAAGTGGGTTGGCCCAGAGGCTGGGATCTACGCTTCCGCTCCCTGGGCTGGCCCAGGGGCTAGGATTCGCTCTCCCGCCACCCTGCCCCGGCCCCTGGGGCTGGCTGCTCTGCCCTGGGGGTGGGGTGGGCTGGCCTACAGGCCAGGATCCATGCTTCCAACCCTCCCCTTGTGCCAAAGACAGTGGGGAGCAGTGCAGCAGTGGGGGAGGGGGGCAGTGGTATGGGCCCCACATTGTCCTGCTGCCAGTGGGCAGGACAGGGCACACGGAATCATGGGCCCCTGGACGGTTGCCCCGCTCCCCCCCTCTCCCACATGAGGACAGCCCTGCATAAAAGTGTGTGGATGTAAATAATAAAGCTGAGTATCTTGCACCAATTTTGGCATTCAATGAATGTGCAAAAAGAATGTAACTTACAGTATTAGTACGACTGGCTGGAAAACAAGAATTCCATTTAGCAAAAATTGTTGGCGTTTCAGCACTTATTTCTGTTCTGATGCAGAATAGAACCAAACCCTTGAAAGAAAGAGTCTGAATGAGGGAGAGTGGGGTCTTGTCCTGGGTTTCCCCCATCTTAGGTAAGTGCCCTAGCCACTGAGCTGTTGGCTATTCTGTAGTCAGGATGTTTGTCTTAGGGTCTGACCAGAAATTGCATTCTGAACCCAAGAAACTTTTCAGGTGAAGAAATATTTAGTTAAAAAATTTCCAACCAGTTTGACGTCTAAAGAGGCAGAAAAGGTGCAGAGCAGGAACAGGAATTTGTAGGAAGTATAAAATAAAAGAGGAGACCCTACTTTATCTCACAGCCTATGTTACTTTTCTTGCTACATCTTCCTTCTGTTACTTCAGAATATAAGATAAACTCATTTTCCACAAGTACTGAATGTCAGATCAAAATCACTGCAAATTGTACTATTTTACCACGGACTCCAGACCATTTTGCATAGGCTATATAACACTGTTTTTGCCACACCTGCATTTGGCTTGTAGCCTTCTGTGGGAGTTGCACCTGCTTATATCAGGCCCAGTGTTTATTATCAGTGACCTCAATGCCATGTGGTGGTTTTGATTTTCTGGAGTGCTCTGCGGTGAATGCAGAAAATCTCCTCCCTTGGAAAGGGGCCAAAGGCCAAGAGTTTCAAAAATAGGAACCTAAAGTTCAACTCTTCAGTCCATATGTAGGCACCTAGGATGAGACTCTTTGTTGTACTTCTAAGAAGAGCAGCACAAAACTCAAAGTGCAGTGGGTGGGAGCTAGCTTGTCTAGCTATCCTGGTGCCTCCCAATCTTTGACTACTCTGGGTGCTGGAGAAGCCCCTAGAGCAGGGATCGGCAATCTTTGCTGGCCCCCATGTCAACCCCGTCCACCGCACCCTCAGCAGGTGCCAGGTATGGGGACAAAAGGGGGCAGGGCCAGGCCTCCTTCTCCCTGCTGGCCCGGCCCCATGCACGGGGTTCCTGTCCCCTGCAGCTCCCACTCCCCAACGGGGAAGCGCTGCCTGCAGGGGACAGGAGCCCCACGTGCCGCAGCTTCTCTTCCCTGCAGGCCCTGCTCCCCATCGGGGAAGCGTGGCCAGCAGGGACCTGGAGCTGCGGCACACGGCTCTTGTGGTGCTTGGGGACGGGGCCAGCGGAGGGAGCCTGAGTGGCACTGCGAGCCGCCCAGGATCGGCCCTGCGAGCCACCCAGGATCGGCCCATGTGCCAAGTCTGGCATGTGTGCTGGGGGTTGCCGACCCCTGCCGTATATTAACTTAGATAGCTCTGGGGGCCTGTTGAAATTTCACCAGCTGTAGCTCCCCCCAGCTCTATAAGGATCTTCAGCTGTGCAGCGGTCCAGCCCCTGCCATACCCATCCTGCTCCCAGACCCACCCTTTTCCAGGGCTTCCAGAGAGCTCCTGGGAAGGTAGTGCCTGTAGAAGGTGAATCCTTCCGCAGCCAGACCTTGGGCTGTTAGTGCTTTTTATACTGCTCCTGTCCAGGTGTAAAAGGGCTAGAGGGGGAATGCATATCTGACCTCTAAATAATTGACTTGATTTAAAAATAGAAAGCACTGTGTGTGCAACATCACCCACTGAAGCCAGTAAGTGTTTGCAGATTGTTCAACACTTCTGAAATTCAGACTTCTTTATTTAAGTCCCTCGCTGTGGACTTAAGAGGATAAATATAGGGTCCTGGTTTTGGAAATCTTTCCCAAAAGGCTAAAAGTAACCATTCTGAAGGCTTTCTTTTCTTTTTCTTTTCCTCCATAAGCATAACAATCTATTGGGTTATTTCTAATAATTTCTACTTGGATAGGTACATAATAACAGTGGTAATACATGTGTTCAATCAAGTATTTTTATTCATAGAATACATCTCAAATTTATTTTAGCAGTTTAAATAAAAGACTTTAATGTATATTTAGTTAAGCATTACAGCAGTGAGGGCTTAAGCAGATTAGAAATAAATGAATCCAATTAAAGAACATGTCTCTGAAATTTGATATGTCATAGTTGTGAATGAACTGTTTGCTCAGCAACTGTAAAGAAATCATTAATGATTAACTATTTAGAAGAGGTTTAATCAAGGATAAACTGTATAGGACATAGTCAAAAACATTTAGGTTAAATATATAGAGATTCTGAAATAAGCAGAAACACTTGGCGTCAATAGTGACTTTGGTACTGCTTTTTGTAAATACATTTATTAACAAACAAACAACAATAACAACAATAATTTGCATTACCATAGTACTTAGGAGCCCTGGCTATGGAGCAAGACTTCACTGTGCTAGAGCAAGGGTGTCAAACTCATTTGCTATGGTGGGCCAGATTTGACTTAAATGTACTTCAAGTGGCCCGTATGTACCATAAATCAAAATACTAAGGCACTCTTGTGGCATTGCGGAGTGCTGTGTATGTGAGACGGCACTCTGTTAAACCAAACTCTTTCTCTTTCTCCACCCTGCAGAGCTTACATTTTAAATAGACAAGAAAGAAAGGAAGAAAGGAAATATTATCCCCATTTTCACTTGCTTGCTTAAGTCAACTTAATTTACCCTGCGTCTACACTACAGTTTTCTTAAGTCGACTTAAGCAGCTTGCTTAAGTCAACTTAAGGAAAAAAAGTCGACTTAATGAAAATTAAGTTGACTTTATTAAACCTAGAATTACTTCGATTTAAGGCTTAATTCAACTTTTTAAAGTCGAATTAAGCCAGTGTAGATGTGGGGTAGCTTTAAGTTGACTTAGGGCTACCCCAGGACTACACCAATGCCCTCCCTGCCAGGGGCAGCACAGGGGGAGCCTGGCATGCCCCCCAAAAGGGCAGGGCAGAGCCCTGTGTGACGCTGTCCAGATTTAGGAACCATTTATGATATTATTTTCTATTAATATCTCATAAATGCTATAATCCATAGGAACTATGTCATGTTTGGTATCAATAGAAAGGTAGTAATTTGCTGGGATTGATTATATAGTTTATGTATAGGAATTGTATTTGTATTAAAAGTTAGGAATATGGTTGTTATATCTATACTTTAACTTGTTTGATTCTGGGGAAACTCCCCAGACAGGATGTCTACAACTATTGTCTCCTTAATGGCTCATCAGGTTTCTCCCTGGGCCCATTGTACCTGGGAGCTTCCTTAACATTAAGTCGACTTAAAGGGCTTCAGGGCTCCCCCACTGCCTTCCCTGCCAGGGTGGCTGGCACAGGCAGAGCCTGGAGTGCCCCCCCCACAGGGCAGGACAGAGCCCTGCCCATCCTACTCCTATGCCCTGCTGGTGTCCCTGTCCTGCTCAGCCCCCCATTGTACCCAGATACAATGGGGCAAATGCTGAGCCCCCTGGCACTTGGCAAGGGGTGCCCCCCTGCCACCATGGAGCAGTCCCAGGTCCACCTAGCTCCTACAGGTCGACTTAGGCGTCCAGAGTGGATGCTCTATGTTTATTTGTCAGGGTCCCCTTTAAGTCGACTTAATTTTTGAGTGTAGAGATGCTAAGTCGACTTAAATTAACAAGTATAGACATAGCCTTGGAGACTTGGCAAAGGTCATCCAGGGAGTCTATGGAGAGTGGGGAATTGAATTTAGATTCCAAGGGTCTCAAAGTGTTGATAGTACTACAAAAAAAAAAAAACCTTCCAGCATATAAAAATGTTATTGATAAATATTGAGGTGAAAAAGTGTAGCTTGTGCAACAGTAAAACAAATGTAGCAGCTTTCCCTGTAATGGGAATATTCTGATGCTGATGAGTGGGAATTTATATCTGTGTGCTATTAATACTAATTATGTGCATGCATAAATCTTGACACACTGATGTGAGAATATAACCAAAGATCAATTTCCAAAGGAAACATTTTTGAAAGAGAAAAAATTGACTATTTTGCCCCTCATCTAATTCATTCTCAAACATTCTTTAATAAAAAAAAGTATACATTTAAAGTAATGGAGATGATTGTAATAAAAGGGGTGTGCTATAGGGTGCTTCATAGAGGTGTGCTATGGATTTCTTTATTGTTAGTGTTGCGGTCAGATGAAATGTGGAGCTAACCTTCTTTCTTTATGACAACAGAGTCCTGTGGCACTTTTAAAGACTAACAGATTTATTTATATTGACTTCTTTCTTTATGTGTTTGGTGACTGTCCAAGTAGACGTTGGAGTTCTTCTGGCACTTTTCAAAAAGCATAGCAGACAGACTTCCCTTAGCCAACTTACTCATTATTAAGCAGATTCTAACATTCAAAGGCCTTTGACAGCTATATACAAATACATATTGCTTCATTTTACTTACACAGTCGCTGGATATATACCAGATGTGATTTTGGCCCCCTGTATTCTGAGACACCTTACATTTGAAAGATATACTTTTTATAAACCCACATTACAGAATGAAATTAGTGTTGTCCTGGTTTGTTACATTTATTTTATGCATTGCACACATTTTCAGTTACAAGTGAGTTCAGAGGTAAATGATCTTTTGTATATTATTACCCTAAACTAGCCTAAGAATTTTATTTATAACACATTTCTAGATCTTTGACACACACTTCAATCTGGGCAAAACCTCGTGAATTCGAGAGTACAAGGTGTTGCAGTGTGACTGCTTGGCAGACAATCGGACTGCTTTTGTGCATACACAGAGCTGGGAACAACAAACTGCATCTCTTAATTGCTGGAAATGCAGATGTGCTATGAGGATCCAGAGGCCAGACCTCTTGTATTTAACTGGCAGACCAATTTGACAGCAGAAGTGACTGACAACTGGGGACAAGACACCAAGCAGGAAAAATGTAAAAATTGCCCTTCAGTAGCTTTGAAAACATATTCAGGCATCTAAATGTTCCTTTATAGGAAACATCAGGCTTGAGTTTTCCGGAAAAGACTGTTTCTCTGATTCAAACCCTTTGGGCTTGTTAACTTCATGCGGTAGTGTGGTTGGAGCATTGTGTTGCACCCAAACTGGTCCATGTAGACTCTGCTGACCCATTTCAAGCAGTCCTACATCAACGCACGGCCAGGAACTTTCTGCATGCAATAGAAGGATCCACATGGGCCAGTTAATGTGTCCGACACTGGAGGAGCTTAGAATTACACAGCGTCTTACACTGGTGGAGCCCCTCTAATATCACTGCTGCGCTATGTAGACAAGCCTTTCATGTGTAGATTGTTCAGTGTCTGAAGGTTAACTACAGTGATCTGATATGCAATGTGTCAATCTTACGATGGGAGAAGATTTGTCTGTCACTCCACAAGCTATATGCTACAAATGCAGACTTTTTGTTGCTCACTTATGAGGAAAGAAATGCCGGGAACTCAGTGACTGAGACCACTCTACGTTACTCTCGCTGCCCAAACTAGTTTTATTATTAATAACAATAACAAGTTATTTCTTGAAGGGCCTAATCAAAGCCTGTTAAGTCTGTGGGAACATTTTCATTGACTTGAATGAACTTCGGATCAGGCCTGTGTGGTGCTTTTCATCTAAAAGTGTTTTGCAAAGGACGGTAAGTATCATTATCCCAATTTACAGATGGGGAAACTGAGGCACAGAGAGGTGAAGTGATTAGCCCAAGGTCACACAACAGAGCACCAACGAAGTCTGGTAACAGGTGATGAGGGAAACTGCAAAAGGGTCAGAGGTTCTTTTCAGTTCAGGTAAGCATTCTAAAGTTGGGATACTGTTCAAATTAAATGAATCCCTTGGGTATCCAAAACTAAAGTCTGCCCTTGATTTCTGCCATTGGCTTAAAGCGGTGTAGGACTGGGCCCTTAACTTGGAAATCTCACAAGAGCTGAGTTTCTTGCAAGATGTTTGGTACTACCTGCTTCTAGTTAGGCTAGATATGCCAGAGAGCTGCCTTTCTCATTGTATATTAAAAACAACAAGAGTCCTATGGCACCTTATAGACTAACAGATTTCTTCGAATTCCAAAGGGGTAGCCGTGTTAGTCTATTGTAGAAAGACAACAGAGTCCTGTGGCACTTTTAAAGACTAACAGATTTATTTATCGCATGAGCTTTCGTGGAAGAAAATCCTGCTTCGTCAGACGCTTTGAAGATGACATTCTTCAAAGCGTCTGACGAAGTGGGATTTTCTCCCACGAAAGCTCATGCGATAAATAAATCTGTTAGTCTTTAAAAGTGCCACAGGACTCTGTTGTCTTAGATTTCTTCGGGCATAAGTTTTCGTGGGCTATAACCCACTTAGTCAGATGCATTGTATATTGTATATTTCATTGTATATTGGCACTTCTGCTTATGGTCCTGGCTTAAACGTATAAGTACAGAAGTGTATAAAACTGAAAAATAAATTGAAGGTGGGTAGGGGATTTCACACAATGTTTTTGTACTTCAAAAAGAGTTTGCTTCGCATTTAAGATGAAGAGTTGGAGGGCTAGAATTTTTTTTTTTTTAATTGCAAGTGGCTCAGTCATCACTACTAAGTGTTAAGACGGGTTCCATGAATCCCCATCCTGACATACCTCATAAGCAGACTGTGACTTTTTTCACCATTGCTGAGATACACTGAACAGAAGCATAGGGCATAACAGATGAGAAAATTGTCCAGTCTGCTGTGCCATCTGCTGCTTCAGAAAGTAATGGAGACAACAAGGAGCAAGAATCTGTTTTCCTTTTCCTTTTATTCATCAGCTGAATGAACACTGAGCGGGGTAAGGGGTGTGTGTGTGTGTGTGTGTATGGAAAGAAAGCAGAAATGATACAAGTTTTTTCGAAAGTAGAAAAATGATTTATTATAGCACTGTGTTTGGATACAGAGAAAAGCCACAGACTTTTTTTCTTGCTCCTGTCATAATTAAACTAAATGGCAGGAACTCAGTGACACAGACTGAGTATGGATTACAGTGACCTTCCAGCAGTGTGGGTTTTAAAAAATTATTTTAATTCAACATTTCCATTTTATGTCAGATTGGAAGAAATATTTCTTCAGAGCCACTAACCAAAATAAATGCCAATTGCAGTATTATGATATTTTAAAAATAACAATACAATATCCATGCATAAATACAGAGAACAATGACTAAATGTAATTAGTGGATCCAACCCATAGCTCAATTGGACCAATAGCTTGAGCAATTAAAATTATAACACACTTTCTACTGTGGGGACAGATGCTTGCCACATCTCATCAGTAACTTTACCAGATCGTATTTACAATGCATAGTTCTGTTGTATTAATATCACCTTACACTCGCATTTATGTTCAAATAATAATTCTCACTAGAATGCATCAGTGACCTTTACATTATGTAAATGGATTAATGCTAACGAAAGGCATTGCTCTTCAAGTATGATTGTATAACATGATATACTGGCCCTTTAAGATAAACTACATGTGCTTTTTTGGCTTCAGCATAGGATAGGGAAATTCTGGGAGTTGTAGTTCCCAGAGCTAAGGGGAATTAGAAACTGTTACAGCAAGGAGTGCTGGGAAGAATGGGATAGCTATTCCATTTTCCAAGGAGTTTGATAGTTGTGCTTCTCAAAAGGAGGTGTTCACTATTTCCATTAGTTTCAGGCATAGTTTTTCACTGGCTTTTACAAGCCAAGAGGGGCAGGGGTTAATTGGAGTTCTGATATTTTTTTCAGTGCCTCTTGATTTTTGGCATGAGTGATGGAACCAAATTTAGTTGGGGTAGTGGGATGGATAATACAATCTGGTTGGGGTGGAGTTTTCCTCCTAGTTAATGCTGTATATAGTCACTTGATCTTAACAGAGGAGACAGCTCTTCCCAATGGTCAATGCTTAGTGTGGTGTCTGGGATGCAGTCTGGGATGACTATCAGCTCATTATTCAAAATAGCTCTGCAGTGTTCATTGGGAAAGAGTAGAATCTGGGTTGTGCCTCTGATGCAGTAGCAGTGTTACCCTGTGGGTGTTTGTGCAGATGGAAGGATTCAGAATGTATTTTTGCATCACGGCCATTCTAACTTTCTGCCTGTGTTGTTAACCTGCTGTAAACTACTCTGATCTTCTTGGTCACTGTAGATGAGTGGATAACCTGAGGCTAAGGCATCAATGGTAAGGGAGAGCAGCAATTGTACTGTTGTACTAACACCTTGATGTACTGGCCTTGTATATGGGTGGTTTGTTCAAATAGGATGAGCTGGAATTTGAGTAAGTTGTGGAATTTTTCAGGAACAGACCAGTTTTGGTTACTCACAACACTGGTGAGAGGTAGGGAAAGCTCTGATCTCTATGGTGATCAGACCAGGACAGTGGTATGTTAGTGATATCTCTAGTAACCAGTGCTAGGCTAAAGATGAGATCCAACGTGTCTGGCTGCATGTGTAGATTAGAGACTGCCTGGGGTCATCCCATGCAGTGCTTGTGGGCCATGAGATCAAGTGCTATTGTATCACTGACATAGTCTCTATGAAGAATGAGGTCACTGAAGACAAGGAATTTGGGGGCTTCCAGTACCATGGAGGGTAGCATTTCTGTATGATCCTCTAGGAAGATGATGGAGTTTCAGAGGCAGTTATGTATTTCACTAGCAGTCTGATGTTTCTCTTACATTGCCTCACAGATCATATTGATTCACTGAAATGTTTTTGTGTCTGAGATGGAATGTCCTCTGCGAGGCCGAGTAGTGTCAAGTTAGGGTTGGAGGTGGCGTTGAACTATGTCTTGATAATACAAGCAAGGCCATGTGCTCCAGTCAAATATGATGTTGGTTTTACAGAGGCTTCGGGCTCTTATTTTATTCTTCTCTGCTTAATGATGTTACTGATGGAACAATTAGCTTTAGGATTTATCCTGGTGTATGGTGTGCTTGTGGAACGTCTCCTGAATCAAGTGCATTTGACCTTTCATGCAATCAAACAGTAAATTTGTAGTGCTCAACTGTGCAGATATGGATGCTTGCATACAGAGCTAGGCCTACACCAAAATTCTGAATTCAAATGCTCCCAAAATTAACAAGGATAAAAATTAGAATAGGGTTTCAAATCTTGGTGCTGAGCCTTACTTTTATAGTAAGCCAAAGCAAAACCCTGAATATAAACTTTCACAATATTTGGAGTGTTTTTAAAACACAGCTTCAAATATGTCACAGACTCATCTCTATTCAAGCCAGTGTTTGGAGAAATGAACTTTGTAAAGAAGTAACTAAGCATTACACAACATTAATTATACGCTGTGGAAACATCTGTCTGTTGTGAACTGGGGATACTGTACCCAGTTACTGCTCTAATTACAGTGGCTCATTTATACTGTATGGTATGTTTCTTGTCTGCGAAACCAGGCTTTCAATAGGAAAGCTGTTCTGCTAACTGGTTTGCTGATTACCTGGTACAAACAGGTTTTAGTCTAGGAACAGATGTATTGACCATAAATTATTTATCTATTCAGCAGGTTTATTTGTCTAGCTATTCGGAGATTCATTATATTTAATCATCTGAATACATGGAAACTTTCAGCCATTTATCAGGTTTGTCCCCGAAGCCAAGGGATTTATTTGAAAGAGTTTCATTGTACTCAGCAGGGAGATGCAGAGTCTGGGGAACAGTTCATGTGTTTTTTTAATTGGCATGGCTTACATCAATGTATGCATGATTATGATTTAGGATATGGTGGATAGAAGCTGTTGAATAATTTGTTGTTAATAGTTTTCATTAAGGGCTAACTTGAACCTTTAGATCAGAGGTTCCCATCCTGTGGCTCAGGGGACAAAAGTGGCCAACAGAGGCTTTTGGATTGTCCAGTTGGTTGCAGAAGGGAGCTGCTGCTGCCTAAGGACTTGGGCATAGCACGTTTCTGTGGGGCTAAAAGACTGCCGCAAGCTCCTTGCTGCAGCCAAGGAACGGGAGCTCAGCACCTCCCTCCTCCTGGCTTTAGCAGGCAACGCCTAGGTCCGTAAGTCCTGGGGCTGCCTCCTCGCTGATCTCCTGTCTTCCTGGCTGCAGTGGTGGAGGAGGGGACCCTGCTGGTGGTGGAGACTGGTGGCCCTTCAGGATTGTAAAATGATATTGGTGGCCCTTGAGCCAAAAAGGTTTGGAGCCACTGCTTTAGATTCATTCTTGAATATGAGGCAACGTGCACCTGCACTGCCCCAGAAGAGAAACATGAGTCACAATTCTTCCTCTGCCCTCCTCTTGCTCTGTTAACTGGAACAAAAGACGGGCAGAGCCAGGGCTCTTTCCTCTTCCCCTCCTCTCCCCGGTCTGTGGGAGGCAGGATCATGCAACTCATTACTTTCTTCCTTCTCCACAGGCCATGATCCTAATAGGTTCTGTGTAATCATGCAGAGAGATGTGGCCTGTTTACTTCCTATTCCCTTCTCAGAGTTGTGAAGATCAAGGGCACAATCCTATCCTAAGAATGTATCCCCTGTTTTGGTTAGCAAATCATTAGAAACTGCTCTTGATTTTCTTAGAATGTATTTGTTATTTTAAACTATTCACTGAAAAGACTGAATGAATCAACTTTTGGATTTTATGCACTGACATTAATGGCTACTAAGTGATTGGTCATTTAAGTTTCATGGTACTTTTTAAAATCTCCCTGCTTATATTACAGAAGATCTTTAAACAGGGGAATAGTAAATAGTAAAATTTTGGATGAATAATTAGTGAAAGTTTCAAGATTTACGAGCATATTCACAGATATGTATTAGTTGCTTGAATATGTGGGAGTAATGAATGATATAATCTCGCAAATCACAGCAATCTGATTTCCAAAATAATAGTCACAAATCCCTTGATTTACCATTCAGTCATTGGCAGTTGTATATCTCCCAATTAAAAAAAAATCTGTCTGCACCCTTTTAACTGCATAGCTACAAACTCACTGCTTTGTAATATCTTTTTCAAAAGTCCCCATCCTCATTGCTCTGTATTACTGAAGAAAGTTGAGTGCCAAGATGGGGATCATGCAGTGTATAATATAACCGTATTTTTAAAATAAAAAAAAACAGTGACACATTTGTGTAGACTTTTTTTGGAAGCATGAAGTATTCATAGGAGGGTTATTTTTTAAAAAATGTGTGCCACTATAGATACTGCCAATTTCTAACTAGACGGTGATATAAATGTATTTTTTGGAAGAGAGGATTTTTTTTTTGAGTCAAATAGTGTTCTGAATGAATTTATCATGAAACATTGAACAAGTGTAATTAACATTCACTTTGAGCAAAGGAACAACTTTGGCAGTGTGTGAGATCATTCAGCTTTGGAGTATCTGGCCCTCTTTGCCACTTTAATTCTCTGATACAAATGATAACTGCACAGCACAGCTGTTATTAGTTGTCAGTACATTTTTTGAGCAGTGGTGTGTGAAAGACAGGACTTCTGTTATGTGAAGGATTGTAAGGTTATGAAATCTGCCTCTGACTCAGGGTGAAATCTGAAAAATTGGAAATGCTCTGTGAAGGTATACACCAGAAAAAATAATTTTGGGTTGATAAAAGTATTTTGTTTAAAAAATATTATAACAGTCTGTTTTGATACTGGCAGAGCTTTTATCCTGCTTTCCTTCTGAAATGAAATTCTGGCAAAATCAGCTCAGTTTTGTGAAGCTTTTTGATTGAAAAAGAACCATATATTACAATGGAATATGATTCTTTCAAAGTTTCTCTGATCAACTCTACTTTTGAGTCCATTATTTCCCTATAAAATAGAAAGAGACATTCGCTTCATTTTCAAGGTTTACCAATTATTGTAAAGAATAACTAAAGCTATACAGTTGTCCTGGATATCCTCTTACCTCCCCAAACTAATTGTTTCTATCCCCCACTGAAGAGAAAAATGTGTCTGATAAAGATATGGAGTGAGTTTGTCTTCTACTTCTGCCTTTAATAGGGACACTGAATATAAAGGACTGCAACTCTCCCTGGATCAAGTGACAGCAACCAAGCCGTCATTCTCATACGCAAATTCAACTCCAATCATAACAGACAGTAGAAAGGGAAGCAAATCACGGCTCTCAAGCACAAAGTCAAAATCAAGGACATCACCATATCCACAGGTAGCTGTCTTTGAACAATATATATATATATATATATACACACACACTATGAAGCTTTCTTTTACTGCATAACTTGATTTTGACTGACTTTCAAACAAGAAATTAGAATGGGCTGAGGAAAGTATCCTTCAATATGAATAAGGGTGGCAGAATTGGCTTCTTAAACGATAAGATCTTGAGGGCAGGGATGTGTTGTTGTTAATTGGCTGTAAAATATCATGTGCAGCCATGGTGCTGCATAAATAAATAACCATCAACCACATGTGATATGGATTTCATGGGAGAGGAACAAAAGGAGAGTTCAAAAAGCTCTTTGTAGAGTATATTTTGAATTGGTATGTGGGGACTTTAAATTATGATCATTTGAATGATTCAGTGATCGTATGATCCTGTTTTATCTTTAATTGTTTCTCTAACCCCATAATTATAAGGAGAAGGCAAGCTAGTGGGAAGTAATTGAGTGGTGATTAGTGGTGAAATGCTTGCTAAAAGAAGTGAGTTTCTAGAGGAGAGGGGATGAAGTACAGTCCAGGCACAAAATTGTGAATAGGAAAAGGAAACGCAGGCAGGTGGTAATAGATTTCACAGATTTAATTCCCTGTCTTTCATATTCCTGCTTACCTGCTGATGGTTTTTGTTTGTTTGTTTTTGTTGTTTTTTGTTTTAAATATCCTGACTATAGTATGTGGTCAAATTTCCAATGGATCTCCAGAGATGTGCTTGATCAGGAAAATGTGGTTTGCTGTTGTGGCTAGCAAATATTGAGTTCAGTCCGGTAGGCCTTACTCATTTAGGAGAAGCCCTTGACATTGATGGAGATCCTTGAATGAGAAAGTGGTACAGGATCAGATAGTCATGGATGTCTTTAAGGACATACCTCTTGGTATCTCCCTTCAAAACCAATATTTGCAAAACTGGGTTCTTAAAGTGGTAAGTCTGATTCCATACTGTGGTACTTCAATCAGTGACCTGTTTTTCAAAAGTGCTGAGGACCCAGCCTTTTTAATTTCACTTCAGTGAGAGCTGCTGGGTATTAAGCACTTTTGATAGCGAGAACACTTATTTTGGCACTTCAGGGTAGATTCAGACTCCTAATTTTAAGAATCAAGTTTTGAAAATGGTCTTACATTTCCAGTTACTTAATATTTTGATCATATTCCACTCATTTGTTATTCAGGGATCAGTCAAGCAAGTTTTGAGAAACTGTATCTACTGTACATTCTTAATGAGATGTTCAACTGTTTATTTTTTGGACATTTGAACTCACCCATTGTTTTGCACTGATTTTTAATAGTCAGGTTTCACTATTGTTAGTTTCATCCAAAGGCCCGTAATTCTCTCTCTTCTCTGATCTGATCCATGTAGATTCTTCCTTCTTAGCACCAGAAATTTTCTTTTGCTAGCATCTTTAGCAGTTTTATATTTATGGGCCTTAGTTTAGTAGTGGTTGTTGGCTGAATGTTTAGTTTCCATGTTAGAATATAGATATTTAGGCCTGCCTGTAAAGGCTTATGGTTGTTTACGTATGTTCTTGTCAGTTAGCTAGTTACAGGGGTATCAAAACAAAGAATCAAAATCATAGGCTGCTTGTCTATGGGTCTTTTCTCACTGTGACAGTTTGAGGCCTTCTACTTTGGCTAAGCAAAACCCATGGCTGCAGGGGCAGCCAAAAGCTGGGAAGTGTGTGGAAATATCCACACATTCCAAACAAATTACATTAAAACAAGGTAATGTCAATCTGTTTCGAAGGTGATTGCCAAATAAAGAGATGGCCCAGGAATGCTTAAAAAGACCGTTGTTTGATAGGATTCTGTCTGGTTTTTAAACATTTGTCAAGAGTTGTGGTTATAGAATCTACATTTTGTATTGTTTGGTCATTATGGTACTCTTGGTGCTGATAACCTCTGTCTGATTTTTTTAATTGTTTCTGTCTCATAACTAATTGTAATCAGTTAAGGTGGGGGGTATGATTGGTTAGAGAATTATGTTACAATATATTAGGATTAGTTAAAGAGATATCTTGTAATATTTTAAAGAAAATGATTAGTTAAGATAGACTATAAAAACTAAGGTCAAACAGGAAATAAGGGGGGGGGGAAAGAAAATTACTGGTGTGAAGAATTGTGATTCTTGCTTGATTATCCCAATAAACACATAATATTGCCTGCTGCTGGTCTATGGACTTCTGCTTCTGTTAGCGAACCAAGAACTGAAGAAGGGGACCCTAACACTCTAGTTAAGTTTGCATCCTCATCACCAACTGAACTGGTTACATGTTTCATCACAATAAAGCTGCAGAAGTGTTGATTGCTGATCTCTTGAAAAAAAAAAAAAGTCCTACCGTACATTGTAGCACCGCACCACAAGCAACACTGGCAGCTTCTCTGTCCCTTCCAGTGACTGAATAAACTGTTGAAAGACCAGCCAAAGCTATTGTAAAGAACTTGCAGCAGGTGGTATTGCTGTGTCCATCAATTTCCAGCCCACATAATGTGCCACTAAGTTGTGGAGAAATAGAGAGTGACTCAAAAACGTGGTTGTAAAGTGAGGGTTGAGGTTTTGGTTTGTGGGCAGAGCCTGCTTTTCGGGAGATTTTTATGTAGTGCCATTGGACATGGAGATGCCTTGGAGTTACCCAGCTGTCAGTGGGTATTTTGGTGTTACCCATGAGTTTTTAAATTTCCTTTTTTTGGAGTCAAGTTCCAAAGGGGTAGCCGTGTTAGTCTATTGCAGGAAAACAACAGAGTCCTGTGGTACTTTTTGGCTATGTCTACACTTACAAGTTAGTTCGAATTAAGGAAGCTTAATTCGAACTAATTTAAGCCTTGGCACACTTGGCTTTCATTAGTTTGAATTAAAGACTTCCTTAATTCAAACTAATACATTTAATTGCTTAGTTCAAATTAACGGTTAATTCGATTACTTAATTCGAACTAAGTCAAATGTGGCCATATTAGTTCGAACTAACTGCTTAGTTCAAACTAATCGGCAGATTGACCTTCCTGCAACTGACTAATTCGAACTAAGCAAGTGCCCTGCATGGCCATGGCTAGTTCGAACTAGCATTCTAGTGGGGCCATGCTAGTTCAAATTAATTTAATTTGAACTAACTCAAATTAGTTTGAATTAGTTAGTTCGAATTAACTAATTCGAACTAGCTTTTGTAAGTGTAGGCATAGACATAAAGACTAACAGATCTATTTATCGTATGAGCTTTCGTGGGAGAAAATCCCACTTCATCAGATGCTTCCCATCTTCAAAGCATCTGAAGAAGTGGGATTTTCTCCCATGAAAGCTCATGCAATAAATAAATCTGTTATTCTTTAAAAGTGCCACAGGACTCTGTTGTTTTCCTTTTTTTCCTTTTTTTGCACTGCTTCCTTATTCTTGGAAGAAAAAAAGGGAATGATATGCTTTACGGAGTGATGCCTGAGAATCTTCTTTGCCAACTGTGTACCACTAGGGCAGCTACATGAAATGTGAACTGGAAACAAGAAAGATTTTAATAACTGCATGGTCATTACTTGGGTGGGAGGAGAGGGGCTTGGCTCACTTAATTCAGTGTTAACATTTTTATTGAACTCATATTATTGCTGAATATGATAGACTAAGGTATTTGAAGAGAGGAATCCTTCTCCCACAACAAGGGTGACCAAACTCACTGATCCTCTGTGTCCCATACAATAATCTTCAGAAATTTAAGAGCTGGGATGCACCTGCCAGGGCTAACGCCTTCGACCCTGCGGGGTGGGAGTCTTGAGGCTTCATTCCTGCGGGAGGAGCCTGCTGGGGCTCAGGGTACAAGCCCTGCTTCTGCTGAACACCCAGCCTAGGCCTCACAGGCTGCATCTACACTGGTAAATTAAGTCGACTTAAGCCTGCGTCTACACTACAGTTTCCTTAAGTCGACTTAAGCAACCTGCTTACGTCAACTTAAGGAAAATAAAGTCGACTTAATTAAAATTAAGTCGACTTTATAAAACTACCTTCCTAGTAGACCTAAGGCTTAAGTCGACTCCCTAGAGTTGACTTAAGCCAGTGTAGATGTGGGGTAGCCCTAAGTCGACTTAGGGCTACCCCAGGGCTATACCAATGCCCTCCCTGCCGGGGGGGGGGGGGAGCACAGGGGGATCCTGGCATGCCCCCCCCACCTGGCAGGGCAGAGCCCTGCCCACCCTGCCCCTATGCCCTGCCAGGGTCCCTGTCCCCCTTTGCCCCATTGTACCTAGGTACAATGGGGCAAAGACTGAGCCCCCTGGCATTGGGCAAGGGGTGCCCCCTGCCCCCGTGGTCCTCCCCTAGGTCCCCCTAAGCCCCTAGAAGTCAACCTAGGTGTCCAGTGTGGATGCTGTAGGTCGACTTTTTAAGTTCCCCTTTAAGTCGACTTTATTTTTAAGTGTGGACACACTAAGTCAACTTAGTTAAAGTCGACTTAAATTACCAAGTGTAGACATAGCCATAGAGCTGAAGCCCTGAGACCCCCTCACTACTTGGAAGAAGCCCCTACCCCCACTACCCTGTCACAGGACTGAAGCCCCAAGCTCCTCCCACCAATCTGGTAGGCAGAGAATGTACTAGAATCTCCTTCACTAAAAGCGACTTTATTGAGTTGGAGGTGCTTGTCAGAATGTGTTTATTTCAAATTGACTACAGCAGAATAGTGCCCTGCATGGGGTTTGCTGCTGCCAGAATACATTGATCAGTATTCACTACTTGTGCAGCCTGATTATGGGAATTGGAAAGCTTAAATACAGGAGAGGGGAATAGAAGAAAGAAGGATTGAGAGGTTGATGCAGTTATTAGAAAAAGGAAAGACTGAATTGGCTAAAGGATGTCCCTCACCTCCTTCCCCATTCCATTGCTATAATTCTGTTTGGGTTCTCCCAAAATCTAGCTCTGGACCTCATTTATTCTGAGCTACTCCCTGGGCCTCATTTTCTGTACGCAGGAAATAGCAATAAAATTGGCAAAACCTTTTCATTGTGATCATCTGAACAATTGCTTTGGAGTTTAATCTTCCATTAATAATGATCATTTAAGGAAAAAATGGAAACATTTTATGGTCAGATTTTGATCAGCCTTTATTGCTTCATCTAAACCTCTTCCTTAGTTCTCTTTGGTTAAAACTATAGTCATAGCTGTTGGGTTTTTATTCATTATTAGACCATACATTTATTTACTGGAATAATAACCCCGCCCAATGAATGCACATTAATTATTGCTAAGTTGCCCAGCAATTGATGTTGATGCCAATTTTGCTCGACATTCACTCTCAAAGGAATTGTCGGGATTCACTCTGCAGCCTGTACTCATTCTCAGTCAGCCAAATCACCCACTGTTTTAAAGGACTGTGTTAGGACATTAGGATCAGGCCCAATGCTAGACAGTCTCTCATTTGTTTATTGCTTCTTGCTGTAGCCTAAAGCTTTGGCAACTACCAATGTATTCCAAAGAGCAAAGCAAAATCTTTTTTATAGTAAACATAACTCCTGATCTGGTGAAGACTCACCAGTGGTGGGGGTATTTTAATGGACATGCTGTATTACTTTAATCTAAGCCTTTCACCATCTGTTCTGCCTATAATAGTGAATGCAAAGAGAACATATTTTACATTTCAGGGTTACATTAGTAAAAAGTAAGATAAAAGTGATTTAAAAGCATGCATATGTTCTTACTACAATGCAGCCCGCATCTGTGATGTTTTTTCTCATGGCTGAGACACAAATCAAGAGGAAAACTGCTAATGCCTCATAGAGTGAAAGTTTTTCAGGGAAAAAAGGACTCTACTCTGAGAGGATTTCACTATATATTTAACAGTTTATAATGCTAAAAACCTGAGCAGGATGCCAGGAAATTAGAGAACTGTAGCATCTATTGCATGAACATCTGGTATTGTGTCTGAAGCAGGCTGTTGTTGCTATCTATGGAAGGATGAGGACTGAAGCCAACGGGACACCTGTATTGACTACTAAAGAATGAGAGGTCAGGTGTATGTCTAGTGGGGGTAAGAGACAAAAAATATTGTAGTGTATAGTAGCCTAATGCATTTTTATGGCCTCTCTTAAACTAAGCTTTAGATAGCCATAGCAGGATTGATTTCTTCCTTCTTCTACCCCCCAAAATAAAATCGTCCCAAAAATTCTCTTGGGCTAAAAGAGCATCAATGAACCTAAATAATTCCTTTCTGGATTGACTCTAATCCTATGATCACTTCTCATTAGTCTAGCTCATTGAATTAGCACTTTGGAAACAGCTCTAGTGTCTGGAAGTGCCAGGTCAGTTTGTAAGGAGCTGGCAACCCAGCAGGAACAGTTGGAGGACTGGAAATGATCTGAAATAGATCATTTGAATTCACTGTTATTTCTTTACTGCCAGCAATATTTTTAGCTTTGGAAGGTACTGATTGATTTCAGGCGTTGCCTTGGGCCAAAGGAGTCCTTCATCTTGTCCCAACCTTTATCTCCTAATTTCACGAGACAAGTCACATTTCTAAAAAAATATTGCCTGAGAGCAGACAAGGAGAAATGACATGATCAAAGCAGAAAATTTCAAGTTATTTAGGAGTAGTTTCTTTACAAAAAAACCGTCGTTTCTCTGGTTGGCCAGATTGCTATTGAAACCGAATTCAGTTTTCTGTGCCTTTTCATCACTTGAGCTAATTGAGCCTTATTCTAATTTGGGAGGTGCCATTTTCATTTCTGTTGCAGCAGGACTTAGAGTTGCTGTGTTATATCCCTCCTACAGCTACTGAGAAAGTCACACTTGCCCATATAAGTAGCCTCTATTGCGAACATCACGTCCCCAGAAGTTATAAGGGTGGGCTGGCAGCAGTAGAAACAGCATAACAATGCCACATGGAGAAGCATTAAAAGGAAATGGTTTAGGACTACGTCTGCTTATGTTTTGGAGTGAGAATATGTAGTCATATACAGGCAGGCTTGCTAGGCCATATGGGCTACAAGCAACTCACTAGTGTTTTGTTTAATTCTGCCCGTGGCCTAATAGCTACTCCAGGTCAGATCTCAGATGACCATCTATTACATCAAGTACTGAGAACACATGTAAAGTATTGCTATTTTTGGTTATGTGATAATATGGCCATTACTTGATGTAATTCTGATATATTGGACATGTGGCCTTTGTAATGGTTCCCTGCTCTGGGCATTACATGCATAAGACCTCTTAAATTCACTTTTTTTTTTAGCTATATGAAGAAGATCCTCACAGAAGAAGTCAAACTAAGTTTCATTGCCACCTAAACATATCATCAGGGACAAAAACTCTCTCCATGTTGATGGCAACATAGCTACATAATAGAGCTGGCAGAGAAAAATGCCCATTGGAACTGAGCAAAATTCAGAATTTTCATCCTGAAATTCTAAGAGCTGGACATTTGTCGATGCTCTAAGTTGGGATGAAAAGTGAAATTAAAAAAAAATTTGTGGATCAGGAATTCTGAAAAATTTCTATTCTGAAATGTTGAAATATAACATTTTAACATTTTCAACTGAAATGAAACATTCTGATTTTGATAATGTCAAAACACTCCATTTTTAGTCAGTACAACACTAACCTGTGTTTTCTCATTGGGGAGCATTGCCTCCTATGAAAAGTAGTGTGGGAATCTGCTGCTCCCCTCTCCTCTTTCAGTTTTCTATTGGAAAATCATTTTGATGAAAAATTCTCAACCAGCTCTAATGCCAGTTACTTTTCATGTGAAATCATTTTTGTTCTAAAAAATGCTATAATTTTTTAAAATAAAGCACTGAAACAATTTTATTTTGGGTAAACAATTTCACTCTTGATAAACAGTTTCAATTTTTGGTAAAAAAATCAGTTTTTGAAAACTACAATCCAAAAACTGAAACGAAAAGCATTTTTTTTAGGAAATCTTTTTTTGAAATATGTTCATTTTTTGGTTCCCATCATTTTTGTGTGGAAAAACTGAAATAATATTAACTAACATAAATGTTTTTTTTTCTTGAAAACTTTTGTTTTGGTTGAAAATCCTTTTTTTTTTTTTTTTTGGCTATGTTTTTTTGTAGGAAAAAATATTCAAACCCAGCTCTAATGAAAATGTCCTTGTCACAGAAAAGTTTGAGGATTCTGGTGCTAGAGAGACCAGAGAAGAGTTT
Source organism: Pelusios castaneus (assembly GCA_007922175.1). NCBI lineage: Eukaryota > Metazoa > Chordata > Testudines > Pelomedusidae > Pelusios > Pelusios castaneus. The sequence continues at coordinate 2,393,539 of ML685898.1, forward strand.
GTTTTCTAGTTTAGCGCACAATGCTATACCAATTAACAGAGCTGACTGAAGTCCATTTATGTCAGTTAAGGTAGTAAGATATTTTATCCCAGGCTGAGAATGTTGGATAGTTTTCTAGACTGATTAGTTTAAAAGAGATTATGTTGCCTCTTGTTCCCTCACCTTCCTCTAAAACCGCATATATATGAAAGGGTCTGATGTCTCCTAACACTGCAAGATAAACAGGGGTGTACTGGACTAATAGTTATTTGCTATAACCTGTGTTTCTTTTGCAGTAAGTCTGTGTACAGGTCTTTTGCACTGAATTTTCTTTTGTGAACAAATAACAAAATATGATTCGGCTATGCAAAGCTGTTACCATTTTTTGCCTATATTCATGTTAGCTTTTTTGTTAGAAAACAGAGTTCATAACTCAAAATACTACAGAAACAAGCAATTAAAAACACACGTACAACCCTGCTTCTCCCCCTCACCCTGCCACCAAATACTTCCACTGTTGGAGTTGCACAGATGGTTTAGCTTTCCCAAAGTCAAACATATGGTCAGTACTTTTGATTGGTAAGTGCATAAACCTTGATCCTGGTTGATAACGAGGAGTTTCATAGCAACTCAATATAATGAAAGAGAATGTAATGTATGTTCTTAGGAAAGAGATTTGATTTGTACTAAAATAAAAGGTATTTGCTGGGAGAGTAAGAGGAGTTGAGAATTAAAGATTTCTTTAAGCATATTGATTTATAGCACTGATATGCAGAACTGGAGAGATGAGAATTGCAATTTTTGGATCCATCCCATTCCATGATCATGGCTAAAACTGATATAAGAAGGTGATCTATTTTTTGATGACACAGATTAATAAAAAGAAATATAAGCTCTAATAAGCATTCTTTATTCAGAAAAGCACCCAGAAATTCATATGCTTATTCAGAATTTAGCTTTACCTTTAATTCTCTCTCAGCACAACCTCATTGCTCCAGCTGGTTCATCTCTTTTCCTCCCTCTTGATAGATCCTGATTCTGGTTGCCCTTTCTGGTGTCCTCTCCTACCATTCAGTATTAAACTCAAGTAGGGGTGACCAGATAACCCTCTCCCTCCTGCTCTGATAAATGAGCTCCTCTTTTGGTAAATAGTTGTCAGTTTGTTTCCTTGTACTCATGCAGCAGGGCAGCCTCACCCCTTTGGGGTCTGACTGATCCACTAGTTTAGAATTTCTCTGGAGCTTTTCTCCATAGTATTTTGAGATCACTGATTGCACACCTTACTGTGCAATCTTACTTTCCATCAGCAGTATGTGGGGAAGGAAAGTCAGAGAAGATCTGCCACCACAGGTAAGAAAGTGAGATATGTGGAAGGGATATGGATTCTGAAATAGGAATTTCAAAACACTTTCCATTTTGGTCTATAGATGGGACTGTGCTCAGGAAGGGTTCTTTCAATTCATTTAAAAACCTCTTTTGAATGGAAGAAGGAAGCTGATGTATTGAGCCATTGAATGTCATCATTGATACGGTGAACTAGACTTTACATATCATTAGAGGGAGGAGTGGGATGTTTTCAGACTTTTGTGAGGTTTGCCTTGTTTGGTATGAGCTCATCACAGAATGCTGTACAGGGAAGACTGTGAGATGAGCCCCCGTTAGAAGGGGTGCAACATCCCATCTAGTTGCTTATGTTGTCTTGTTCAGGTTTATTTATTCGTCTGCCTTCCCTTTTGTGTTACAGTATTCTGGATTTCACACAGAAAGATCTGAATCTGACCATGAGAGCCAATGGGGTGGAAGCCCAGTAACCGACACCACCTCTCCACAATTACTGGAATCTGCTGAAAGGCCAAGCTCCCAGCACCATGATGTCTCCTGTGCCTATAGACAGTACGCAGACCGCACCTCTCTCTGCTATGGTTTTGCACTTGACCATTCCAGATTGACGGATGATAGACATTTCCATACTCAGGCCTGTGAAGGAGGCAGGTGTGAGGCTGGTAGATATTTCCTGGGCACACCACAGCCTGGAAGGGATACTTGGTGGGGTTCTCGTTCAGCATTGCCCCTGACAAAACCTTCCCCTGAAAGCAGAGAAGCATATGAAAACAGCATGCCGCACATTACATCAGTTCACAGGATACATGGTAAGAAATAACAAGTAATTTCTGAAATGCTGCTATTGCAGTATAAAGCCTGCATTTCAAAGGTCTGACTTAAACATGGCCAACCTCTATGTGTGTGGCTCCTGGTGTGTGTGCTGAAATCAGGGTTTATGTATATGAACTGGTAATTGTGAAGATTCATGTCTGGGTTTTGATGATCTAGCATAAGTAATCAAATATTCTTTTTGTTCCATATTTTTTAATAATTAAATTTAGTTAGGTACATATTGTAAGTGAGATCTTAGCAAACCTGTAAAGAGATGGACTTGGTACATATATTTTATTATCTTGAGTGAAGGCTGTGCAAGTTGGCTAGAATAAGAACTAACCCAGACTTTTATCCAGAACCAAACACAAATTAATTTTTTTTTGTCATTTGGAAAAAAATTGGAGATCTTTTCTTCCTTTTTTAATTTTTTAAACTTTTGATCCCCTCCACTGGTCCTGTCTTGGACTAGAAAGAAATATTCTGAGTAAAACCAAGAAAGACTGTTTTCCAAGTAGTTCCGACTAAAGGTAAAGAGTAATGGAAACATCAAAAGAAACCCTGATCTTGATTTGATAGAGTCAAGAGGTTTGGATGAAATTCATAAAAACACTCAAAAGAGTGCTTATCCAAATTAAATTGTACTTCCAAACCTTTTGAGGGTTATCCTTCACAAACTACCTTGTGCTGCAGACATTTTATATACAAATTAGCAAAAAACCAAAATGTTGCTATGAGAAGCCCATAGGTGATTCTATGCTATTTGTTACAGTACATTGTAACAATAGTTGTGCATATTGGAAAAAGAACTTGGAAGAAGTCCAAGATATTACCTATAGAACTCATGAGAGCACTTTATATAGTCCTAGATCCTCAGTTAATGTAAATTGGCACAGTTCCATTGACTTTTAGGATTTGGCATTATAAATTCAGAAAGAATAGACACTGTTTCATTCCAATAAGAAAAAAAATTGCCATAACAGAAGAGAAAATGTAATATTAAATTCTAAGAAATATAGTCTGAAAGAAAGAAAAGGAAGAAAAGAGGCCTCTAATTTGATTTGGTTGGTATTGGTCTACAGATTTCTTTTGTGATAAGTTATTGCACTTCTTTGAGTTCTGCTCCCTAATGCTGATATTTATGAGTTTGTCGAGCTTTTTCTTCACAATATAAGAACTGAGACATGTAATAATTTCACAGTAATTGTAGACATACACCTTAATATATATATTTCTCATGTTATTGGTGGTTATGCTGATGGTGTAATGTGGAAATATTATTTACGAGTATAGAGTGGTTCTGACAGATACGATAAAAATGTTTACCTTTTTTTTTTTAACCAAACACCATCAAAGAAAGCTGCTAAAAGAGTTTGCTTTTGGTTTGTTAATTAAACTTTTATTCCAGTTGCTTCAGATAAATTCTTAACAGATCTGTTACAATGGGTCTTCAGCCTGCATGTAGTTTTGGGGGCAGAATCAGATCTGTCAGTCAATATCAGGTAGGGAATGCCGCCTTTATGAAGAACCCATCTGTTTCTTTCTACCTCCACAGTTGCAGAAAAGCAGTTCCAAATCACGCTGCTGCAGAGCATCATGAATCCCCAAACACCCCCCTTTTAACAGATAGGACTTAAAACATTTGAACTTAAAACTTTGCCTCTAGAGATGCTTCTTTGGATAAGAGAGTGATTTTTCTCTTCTTTTCTTTCTGAGGTGTACTAGAGTGGTAGTACTGCATTATCATCCACACACAGAATAATGAGGGTAAAGGCAAGAAGAGGCAGGCAAAATTAATGTGCCTTCTATGCATCTCGTTTCTTTTTGTGGGTAGGCCCCTCAATAATAACTTCTTATCACTTAGGCCTCTTGTGCCATGGCAGGCCATGCTGGAAACATAGCAAGTGATTATCTCCACATCTACTCCCCACATATATCAGCACCAGAAAACCCAAGCATGGAAGTAGGCAGGGGAAGGTAATTCCAAATTACATCTCTTCCATCTTCTCAGAAAAGACCACATAATATTTTCCATCTGGATCTAAACTAGAACCATATATCCCTCTCCATAAAGCCATGGAGGTGTCACTAAGGAGAAATGGGAGTCTCCACCAAAGCCAAGAAAGATTAAACTAACAAGATAACAGAATCTAAAATGTACCTCTGCCTAATTAAAATGTGGTATTTTCTCCCCCAAAATGAGCGTTTTTCTCTCTTCTAAAGCACATAATGATCCTCACAAAGGGGGACTTTCTTCTAAGGGTTCCATGGCCTGCACAGTTGATTCCCACCTTAGAAGAAATAATGAAGCTATTTTGGACATTTTTAAGGACTTCAGCTGGTTTCAAATTTTGTGCCTGCTCTACCTTTGCATGGACAGATATATTTTAGCATCTCATCCTCCTGAAGACCAAGAAAGCTTGTGGTCTAGGATCCTTTGTCTAAAAGATCTTCTTGGTGACAGAATTGTTTTATATGCATCCCTTTATGCACTACATTTGTCAATAAGAACAGTCAGTTACAATACAATGACCTGCTTGTGGCTTCCTTCAGAGAAAGCACAAGTGCAAGAGACCATCTCTCATGTGTTTCAAAATACTCTTGTCAGAAAGCATTTTGGAGAACAACAAACTATGGGGGGCTAGGGAGTGAAGTATTTGGAAAAGACAAAAGATCTCTCTCTTCTGGTAGGCAGTAAAGAAGAGAATCAAAGCCACATTTCAACTGTAACTTTTTTTTTCCCTTATGCAACTAGAGGGACAATCACTACAACAGAGCGAGAAAGAACCGACTGGAGTAGGTTGTAGTTTACCAGCTACTCTCCAGTCACCTTAATATCACACTCTTCTCCAGTGCGCGGAACAATGGCCACTGTTCATATTGGATAAATAAGTCCTGGACATCTTCAGAGGGAATACTCTTTAGAATTTTATAAGAAGCCTAGACACAGATTCTGCTCTACTCAACCAATTCAGGAAAGAAATGGAACAGGAAGAAAGCTATTTACACCTGCTCCCTATAACTATATAGCACCAGGCTCTAATGACAAGGACAAAAGCCTGTTCTACATCCTGTCACAAAGCGATGGGGCAGAAGCAGAGCAGTGCTGTATTTTAAACATTTCAAAACATTTTTTAAAAACATGGAAATTCAAGATGGAGACTACTCCAAAATTCATCCTAGCAATAATCAGCAAGGGAGAATTTTCTGTTGCCTATAGCCTGAAGGAGACATAAGTCCATATTCTACCATTACTATCCCAACAGAAAGTTACCCTGCTTTGCCAAAGCACTTGCAACACAAGCCCTTACCTTTTGGATACACAGTGTTTAAAAATACACTAGTAGTTCTAAGAATAGCTCTCAAGAATACCACATTTATCCTTTCCTCAGGGTCCCATCCAGAGCTAAAGTGATATTAGATGCTCAGTGTAAGATTCGGATTCCAGAAAAGCACAAGGTAGTATTCGTGGAGGCAGGGGTTCTGGAAATTTTTTTATAGTGGGGTGCTGAAAGCCATTGAATCAAACTGTAAATCCTGTGTATAACAGAAACTAGTTCAAGCCAGACGATGCAGCAGCAACCTGTGCTTGGAGGAGTGGCAAGGCAAACTGTAAACAGAAAGTCAGTTGTACTACAGTGCCTCTTACAAAATCATTGATATTCCTCTAGGAGATGATAGCATCGTGCATAGATAAACTACAGTGGACTATAGACAAAATGAGACCTCTCCATAATTTTCTTCAGAATTTCCTTATCATCTCACCCATCAGTGAAAATGGGAAAAGTGCTTCAGAAATCAGACACGGTTATTCAGTGTTGCCCGCTTGGAACCATAAGGCACTTCTTTGAGGGTCACAGACAATCCAGGGAATGTGGCTCTGGCAAGAGAGGTATAGCATCAGAGCAATTTGTTTTGAACTCAGATAAATGATTCTCTCCATGTGTATACCAGAGAATGGAGTGTATATAGCATTTGCTCACAATTATTAATTTTCTCACCCACCCTAGGGACAGACCAATGATAGTATCTCATGCTTACAAATATATGGACCTTAGTGCACATATTGGGTGCGTCGACTTAATTTACTCTGCATCTACCCTACACTTTCCTTAAGTTGATTTAAGCAGCTGCTTAAGTCGACTTAAGGAAAAATTAAGTCAACTTTATAAAACCTCACTTTAAGTTGATTTTGCTGGCTAAATCGACTTTAGAAAGTCGACTTAGCCAGTGTGGATGTGGAGTAGCCCTAAGTCAACTTTAAGTTGACTTAGGGGGCTCCAGGGCTTCCTCACTGCCCTCCCTGCCAGGGTGGCTGGCACAGCCACAGCCTAGCGTGCCCCCCCCAAAGGGCAGGGCAGAGCCCTGCCCACCCTGCCCCTATGCCCTGCCAGGGTCCCTGTCCCCCTTTGCTCCATTGTACCAAGGTACAATGGGGCAAAGGCTGAGCCTCCTGGCACTTGGCAAGGGGTTCCCCCCCCCGCCACCGTGGACCTGTCCCAGGTCCACCTAGCCCCTAGAAGTCAACCTAGGCATCCAGTGTGGACACTCTAGGTCAATTTTGTAGGGTCCCCTCTAAGTCGACTTAAAATTTGAGTGTGGACATGCTAAGTCGACTTAAATTAACAAGTGTAGACATAGCCACAGAAAGAATAGAAATAGAATAAAATGAGAATAGAAAAATTTATCTGTGCTTACTTGAAAAATACAATATTGTTTGTATAAGTTGAGGCAAAACATAGGATTCAGTAATTTTCAGAAGTCCTTGTTGTGCTCTGCAATGGACATGTATATTTTCAGGTTTTTTATCTGCTGCATTATTATATCATCTCTGTAGTTGGGTAATATCCTTCTTGGCTGTAGAAATTGTTTCAGCTGCTAGATTCTTCAGGGTTATGGTCAGTCCCCTCCCATTAGTGATGGATGGGTCTAATTCTGCCCCTTCCAGTGCATGCCAACTTGAACATTCCCTGTAACAGATTTGTGGGCCTTATTACTTGAAGAAAGGAAATTTCATGAAAGCATGGTTAAATTTCCCTATTCTAATGGGTTTAGACAGCAAATATTCTTTCATTACAAAACTAAGTAAAGCGCTAACTTGCTACATCCATGAACACAAAGACAACTGTTCTATTTTTTATGACAGGCAACATGTGTAATGTGCAATGTAAGGCCACACAAAAACCCAGTGTCTGCATTTATAATATACTTTACCTATGTCTTAAAGCACAGAAGGGGTTAATAGGGCACAGCTTATTAATTATTATTATTATAATATGACCTTTTGTGGGCTCAATTTTCAGGTGAGCCTCAATTTTCTCCGATTTTCTTGATGCAAAGAGGTAATTAGATAGTTGAGTCCTATAACTGTACATGTATTTCACTGTAGGTGCTAATTACATCCGCAAATTATAGACCATCATTGAAAAGTCAGATTGTATGTTCAAAATCTGACCAAGCATGCTTTCTGCTTAGAATACCCCTGTGAAGAAGTGGTATTAATTGCATATTACAGGTGAGGGTTGCAAATGTACATTGGTTAAATCAGTGGACTAGAACTCAGAAAGACTGAATGGCAGTTTGGTGCCCAACTGACATTTTTTTAGTCCTTGCAGAAGAAATATTGCATTAAGAGCGTATGTACAAATATTTGGATCAATTAGCTCAATTGACCTGTCTTGACAACAGCACTTACATGGCAGGACGAATGGTCTAGAGGCTAAAGTACCTGACTGGGTTTCAGGAAACCTATTTTGAATTTCTGGTTCTTCTATAGGCTGCTTTTATGACCTTGGGCAATCCATTTAACCTCTGCTTCTGTTCCTGAACTGTAAAATGGGAATAATTATATTTATTATGACTCTCTTGTCTTCTTTTTGTGTCAGGGACTATCCTTTATGTACAATGGGGCACTCATCTCAGTTTGAGTCTACTGGGGATACCTGATGCAAACAATAACCAGAAAAAACAACCCAATCAATCATTACATTAAAAAGATTTTAGATTGTTTGTCTTCTTCCTGAAATCCACATGCAAATCAAATCTGATGAGTTGTTCCTTTTCTTTATTTGTCCTGTAGGGAGAGGACACTGGGATGAGGACAGTGTTGTTAGCTCTCCAGATCCAGGCTCCGCTAGTGAATCAGGAGACCGATACCGTACTGAGCAGTATCAAAGTAGTCCACATGAGCCCAGCAAAATTGAAACTCTAATAAGAGCTACACAGCAAATGATTAAAGAGGAAGAAAACCGGCTACAGCTACAGAAAACAACCCCTGATCAGCTGGTCTCCATTAATGGAGCAGGGAAAAAACACTCTATTTGTTTTGCAAACTACCAGCAACAGCAGTTGACAGGGGATGTCTGCCGTGTTCCTACAGTTGCCAACACCTCTCCTTGTGAACACATCCAGCAACGAGACGGAAAGATTATGAGCCCGCATGAAAATGATTATGATAATAGCCCCACAACAATGTCTCGGATAAGCAGCCCAAATTCTGACCGAATTTCCAAGTCCAGTTTGGTACTAGCTAAAGACTACCTGCATTCAGACATGTCGCCTCAAGCCACAGGGGACCATCCAGCAGCTTCTCCAAACTACTACACCTCACACAGGCCGTACTTTGACAAGCATTCATATACGTTAACTGGATATGCTCTGGAACATCTATATGACAGTGAAACCATTAGAAACTATTCCTTGGGCTGTAATGGATCACACTTTGATGTGACTTCTCACTTAAGGATGCAGCAAGACCCAGCACAAGGACACAAGGGGACTTCCGTTATAATAACCAATGGAAGCTGATGTTTTTTCTAAAATATTTGTACTCTAAAAACAAATCTTTGAAATATAATTGGAAGATATATAAGTTTTAATGCCCTTGTTGTTACCAGCATTTGATATACCACTCTGCACTAGAGAGAATAACCTAAGGTATGGGAGATGTGTGGGTTGACACATCACTGTAAGAAAAAAAAAATGCACTGGCATTCAGGGTTATAGTGAATGGAGCTAAAGTCCAAGTTGCTGCCACATTATGTAGAAAAGAAGATAGAGGAGGGCAGTGTTGGGAGACCAGCTGTGGAATTCATTGATGAAAATACTGCCAGGGGCAGGCTGCCTGAATTGCATGTGTGCCCCACAGGTTTTAGTCATCAAAACAGCTATGCACTCTTTACATGTAAAAACGTGGATCATATATGTTTTCAAAATACATGTAAAATTGGCACATTCACTGATTTGTTTATTCATTAAACTTTAGTCACGGTGTGCTGCTCAATGATACAAAACATCTAGGGCTAGCCAAGAGCAAAAAGAGAGATCTTCAGAATGGTTACTTCCTTGAAGAGCCACCCACACAGTTACACTCTTTCTTGACTTGAAAGACGTAAATTGAGCAACATAGTTAGGAGTGGCTATTGGGCTGGAATCAGAAAAGGGAATTTCTCAGCCTGGTTTGGAACTATGCAGAGGATAGGATTGTAACAGAAAGACACTTTGAATTGTGGTCACATTTTGGATGAGTACATGAGATGTCTGGTAAAGTCAAATGGAAGAAAATTAGTGAAGGGAAAGGGTGGGAAGAAGCTGAAATAGAGAGTGGTCCAAGTTTAATTAATTTAACCCCATGATGATGTATACCATGTAACAATTAATATGCTGGGAGGAATAAAAGTTCCATGGGGCTGAGATAATCAGGAATGAGTTATAAGCAGGAGCTCCATAAAATTATAAGCAGGAGCTCCATAAAATTACTTTAAATTTCTCTGTAATGACTATAAAACATAACTATGTTAATGTAAGGACATGAGACAATGACATAGTGAAGACTGAAGGGTGTTGTGATAAATGATTTCAGTGGGAGCTGAACCAGGCCCCTCCTGATTATACCAACCTAGAGTCTGTTGGTGGCTAGTAAAATTAGATTAATGTTACAGGATGGCTTGAGTTGTAATGTAAAGAAGCTAGATGTATGAAATTTTACTATCAATGGTCAAAAGATATCATCCACCAGTAGGAGGGTGCTCTGTGGGTTCATGTAGATTACAAAAGTTTCAATTTTCAGAGCAGGGCTAATCTGTAGGAAAATATTAATAATAATCTGAGTCACCAAGTAGAGATTTATTAGAAAACAGATAAAATTACTTAGCCAGACTTGCAATACTACTACGTAGAATTCTGATCACTTTGAGGCAGTGTGATTGAGATACTCTTACTCACACTGAGTAGTACTTTGTGGCATAAAGTCACAAAGTGTGATTGTTCCTAATGAATGGTACTATTCCATTAGTATCTCAATGAAGTACTATTCCACAAGACAAAGGTGTTGCTATCTGGCTTTTATTATCTAAAACTCACAATAGAAAAAGCAGAACAGAGCACAAAGCAGAAAGATAGAGAGAATGAAGGTATTTAAATAAACTGGATTTATTATTTTTGGAAAAGGAAATATTCAGAGGGAATATACCTGATGTGCACAAAGTTCTGCCCAGAAGAGAGGTTAAAAATGGTACGAGAGTATTTGAATTAGTGGCAGATATGAGAGCCAAGGAGTATTAAATGTTAGCCAAGGAAAAATGAGAACAAAACAAATATGGAGAGAATTATATTAAATGAAACCTAGTAAGCTGAATGAACTGTAAAGGTCATAAACAGGAGCATCTAGTATAAATAATTTAAAAGAAAAGATAAAAACAAGGCAAGTATTTAATGCTGTTGGGAAAACACAAACAGCTGGGGTATGTTTACACTAGCAATTTAGGTCGACTTAAGGACCCTTAAGTCAACCTAAATTACTCCATGTCTACACCTGACTTTCATTAAGTTGATTTAAGAAATTCCTTAAGTTGACTTAATGAAAGCTTAAGTCGACCTAATAAGAACCACCCATTAGGTTGCCTTAAGCCTTAAGTCGACTCCTTAAGTCGACTTAAGGACGGTGTGGATGGAAAGTAACCCTTAAATTGACTTTATGAAGTCGACTTAAGGGTGGTTAGGTCGACTTAACAAAGTAGACTAAATCGACTTAACTTTAAGTCGACTTAGTCCACTTTATTAAGTTGACTTAATAAAGTCAGCTTTAAGTCGACTTAAAGCTGACCTTATTAAGTCAACTTAACAAAGTCGACCTAACTTTTTCTAGTATAGACATAGCCCTGCTAACTCAAAGGCAGATTGACCAAAATGGATTTCTTTAGCCCAACAATTTTATATATTCCTAAAATGTTAGGAATGAGAGGGTATTTTTTATAAGTCTGGTTCTGGATACACCTTTATTTAGTTTACACCTATGAATAGTATTAACAACTTTTTGGAGGAGCCTTATTGTACAGTATTAAAATATGACTTACATGTATTTCTATTCTATGTTATTCAGTATCATATGCCCCTTGGCAAGCCGCTAGCACACTACAAAAGTGACTCTAAGCAAATGTGAATATTATACTATATTGCAGTATGAAAGGCACCTTCATGAATGACAGTACTAATAACACAGTTTTGCTTATATTCTTCATCTAAGAAAAAAGCAAGTAAATCATGGAATAACAATTCCTAGTTTACTATTTACTGTGATCCAAAACAGGATAAAAGTTTCCAAGCAACTATCATTAATTAAATTTCTCCTATGTTGAGACTTTAAATAGTTTCATTCTACTACAACAGCAAATGCAGGGAGCTGTAATGTAATAAATATAATATCTAAAATATCATTACAGTGGTCTGGAGTCCTTCACCTGCAATCATGTTTTGAGACAAGTAAGACTAACACTTATTCATTCCCCAAACAAGATGGTAGCAGCTATTGCTCGTTCTTAATGCTTCATTGTTATTGGCTGGAGGCACTTGTCCATTACAGGCTACCTGATTGGCCATCCTGCTCCCTTAAAAGGCCTAGCTCTACGGGAACAGTTTTCTCTTAACTTCAAAGCTGGCAAGGAGCTTTTGATGTGATTTTCAAAAAAATATTATAAATTATTTGTAAGTATAATTTTGTGTAAGTTTAGGGACCTGCAATGTGCTGTATCCTACTTCATACTAAAGGAAAGTCAGTTTGCAACCCTTAACTACAGCATTCGTTACTACAAATGGTATAACATGTACTTTCCTGAAGGGCACAAAGTTTACACTTGTTCATGACATCAATATTTATTGTATGACATACTCCAATGATCTTCAATTTTTAGTTCAATTCAACACTTAATCTTGCTGATAAAATGTAAAAATCCTCAGCATCTTTCAAGGAACATGCTTTTAAAAAAACAAGATAAGCAATTTTGAGACATGCAAGCTACAATATTTGCTTTGATAGTTTTCAAATGTATCATGTTAGGTTAATGCTGTCACTTTATACATGAGACATTTTAGGGTACATTTCAGTTGCACAAGTACAGTTAATACTACACAGATGACACTGTAGTATGCTTGCATTTCTATATAAATAGCATTGTCAGAAAAGATAATGCCACGTTAATATGTTAATAAAAACTACTTATGACCCATGGCAAAAGGTTGTTGAAACTAATGGGAGTCTTTTCATTGATTTCAATGGGTGCTGTATAAGTCTTCTATGTCTTTATTTGATGGTAAGAGAAGAATGGAATTGCATCTCATTTATACACAGGTGTACTCAGTGGGCATAATGTATGTGTTTAAGCCCAGAATCTTATACAAATTCTTAACATATAGTAAGAAACCTTAGACCTCAAAGAGGCCCATTGATTTCAATGGGTGGTGTATCTGTGGAGGAAAGTACTAATCTAGCAGAATGTGACTCCTAGTAATTTGGCACTATTTTTGGGCACCCAGAAGATCTAGCTATGAAAATTGTAAAGGGAAATGCCCACAAATGGCATGTGTTAATAATGCGGGTTGGTTTTTCTCTACATGCTTTGAATAGGTTTAGAAAAATGTGGGCAGCTCTGAACATCGGTGGGTGCCAAACCAAAGAACATTTTGCTATGCTTTCATCTTCAGGGGAGTGGCCAATTTACCATGATTTTTTTAGGCTGTTCCTGTAAGTACTAACACTTAGAAAATTACAGAAAAATCCTATTCATTCAATCCGATTTAATCCACAAATCCCTTGTGTTATCTGCATCTCAGTTATAGCTCTCTTGGCATAAACCATTTATTCAGTAATTTGCCTGATAATCTGAACAACCATTTACCTGAAAGATATTGATAGTCCCAAAAGTATTCAGATAAATGGGCTTGTGTGGTATTTCTGCAAAAGGCATGGATTCACTGGACAAGCTAACTGTTGCAGAAGCACCAAATTTTAGTTGCAGCACCAACGTCCAACAAACTCATTGCTACCAGAATGGTTCTTCAGACCTTCCACATGAGACGTTCACTTTGGCTTCAACTGAGTTTTTTGCTCTAGTTCCAGGATCTGCCTCAGCTATGGGTATTTCAGAGGCAGATATGATCAATGGCTGGTAACAAATGTATTTCAATTTTGGTCTTTCCACAGAATTCTCTTAAATTTATACATAGCAGCATAGGGTTGTATCCTGCTCCCATTGAAGGAAATGGAAGTTTTGCTATTGACTTCAATAAGAGCAGTGTTGAGGAATTTACTTCCACACATGAACATGCTGGTTAGCCCCAAAGTCATCCAGACTGTGCTATTCAGGTAACTGGAACACTTTTTAAAATATATTGTTTTATTAAAAATATCTATTAAATAATCTGATTGTCTGCAGTTAAAAAAAACTCCAATAGCACTTGTATTGGTAACATATATTCATTCTCTTTGTTGTGAGTAAGGCCCCCAGAGTGGAAGCTCCATGAATTAACAATGTATTTTTAAAAAAACGACGAGAGTCCTGTGGCACCTTAAAGACTAAAAAATTTCTTCGGGTATAAGCTTTCGTGGTCTCCAACCCACCTCATCAGATGCCTCTGATGAAGTGGGTTGGAGCCCATGAAAGCTTATGCCTGAAGAAATTTGTTAGTCTTTAGGTACCACAGGACTCTCGTTGTTTTTGCTGTATGCAGACTAACACAGCTATCCCTCTGGAATGTATTTTTACTGGTCAATGCTTCAAAAGGAATTATTATTTTTGACAAAGAAAATTAAGTAGAATTTTCTGCAGAATCATGAGTGCAGCTCTCTTTCACAGAAAGCGTCCTTGGAGAGTCTGACAGTGGAAAAATTACATAAGAGGAAATTTCAATATGATGCTCAGCTCATGCACACAAGAATTGTGTGGATAAATCTTGGCTCCAACCGGTAAGAATGCACCCGTTTCTGAAAGTAGGTTAATTTATGACTCCTGCCATGGGACTATACATGAAAGGAAAGATCAAACATACAGAGTTTATAGAAGGAAACAAAAACTTTTTACTTGATTGTGTCCACTACTTAACCTCTCATTTCAAATGATAAACATAGGATTCTAGGGTTCAAAATACAAATTTTGAACATTTTTATTTATTGAAATTTTGACTGCATGTGATCTTGCTGTCAGATATTAATAAAGTGGGAAGTTTGGAAACACACAGAATAATCTCATGAATTCATTTATAAAACAACACAAGAGTTCCATTTCTAAAAAAATAAAGTCAATTTTAGAGCACTGTAATTTTTTTTTCAATAGTAAATATTTCAGCACCCAACACCAGAAAAAGGCACTTCAAAACCAGACACATGTTCACATTTGAGTTTTGACTGGCATACTGAAAAAACCCAAACAAACCGCAACCTCCCCCTAAACCCTACGGATTATATTTATGAAGAAAGATAAAGATTGCCAACATTTCAAATGCCATGCCTTGCAATATATAGGTTCTAGTGACATTGTAGTATAACATCTGTAATTTGAAGTTTTCCTTTGGAATGTAATGTAGGAAACACAATTTAGCTATGTTAACAATATCTTGCAAAGTGTTCCCATTTATAATTATTTATATTGTAAATAGCTTTCTGAAGTAAATTTGAAGTTAATGTGCATAAGATGTATTTATTATGTGAAGATTTTTTTTTTGGTTAAAATATAGCTACCAATATGCAGTTTTTGTCTGGTTTCATGAGTTTTTAAACTGACAGTCCTTTACATAGAAAAATTTTCAAGAACGAATTTTAATCATCTTATGAATACCTCAAAATTTAAAAGATGTACAGAAGAAGTTGCTTAGTGGATTTCATTGTGTCCCAAATAAGTGGCTTTATATTTTGAACAAAGTTTATTGAAATGGTACATAGCACTTCTGGCACATACCTTTGAAATTCATTTAATCTAAAAGGACCACAGTTACATTTTAGTCTTCATTTATAATTTGCACTTTATAACCCACTTAAAATACCAAAACCAAAGATCACTAGTCGTTAGAAGATGGTGGGGCTAAGACACACCAGTAAATCTCGAGTTATCAGCCATGTTATACATGCTGTTCAATATTTGTAGTATGGCTACTGCATTGACATGCCATCCATTGCTACTGTCCAATTTTTGGGTCTGCCTCTGTCCCTGGAAACTTTGGTGGCTCTCTCTCACCTTACAAGGAAAGATGTAGACAAATTGGAGAAAGTCCAGAGAAGAGCAACAAACAATATTAAAAATCTGGAAAACTTGATTTCTGAGGGAAGATTGAAAGAACTGGCTTTGTGTAGTCTGGAAAAGAGGAGACTGAGAGGGGACATGATAATAGTTTTCAAGTACCTAAAAGGTTGTTGCAAGGCGGAGGGAGAAAAATTATTCTCCTTAACTGCTGATGATAGGACAAGAAGTAATGGGCTTAAATTACAGCAATGGATGTTTAGGTTGGCCATTAGGAAAAAGATCATGATTGTCAGGGTAATTCATCACTGGAGAAGTTGCCTAGGTAGGTTGTGGAATCTCCATCATTGGAAGTTTTTAAGAGCAGGTTAGACAAGCACCTGTCAGGGGTGGTCTAGATAGTATTGGTCCGCCCATGAGTGCAGAGGACTGGACTCGATGATCTCTCATTGTCCCTTCCAGTTCTATGAATCTATGGAGTCCTTCTAGTGCATTGATGGAAGGCTGAAAAGGAAATGCTCTAATATAGAGTGTGTGGGGGAGGAGTACTTAATATTAGGTGCAGAGACTATATGGAGATATGCTTCTTGCAGTTGCAATCCCTCACTGCTGCCTCTGCTTCTCCCAGCCCAACAATGATATAGTGGGTTTATTAGCTGGCTGACAGTTAGGAGGAATAAGGTTGTAGTGGAAGGGTGGAGGGTGGAGACTAAGGGCTTCTGAGCATGAGGTGGGAGGAGCTGAGAGTTTGGGGAAAGTGGGAAGAGAATATGTTCTGAATCATCATGCTAGAAGGAGAGTTAGGAGCTGGAGAGATGAGTTCTGATCTATGAAAAAGTGGGGAAGAAAAGGTGGAAATTCTAAGCTAGGGGGATGAGGGCTAATCTTTAGGAGTATTGTTGGTTAAGTGTTTTAAACAGTGAGTGTTGTGTTGGAGGTTAACTAGAAGATTTAGGGTCTTATAGCTGAAGTAGGTGATAGACTGAATATGGGTGAATGGGTGAAAAGTGTGAATGAAGGGACATGGGTAAGTGGAAGCTGGTAGGATAGGAGCTACCTTGAAGTGGGAGAGAATGAGGCTGTATGCTGGAACTGGGAGAAAACTGACAGTCATAGATAGTGTCCACTGTTTCATCTGCTCCCTGTTCTAACTGTAAAAGATCACAGCTTTTCAGTGTGGAAAGGGGAGTGGAGGGTAGGTGGGGACGAAAAAGGGAGGGCTCCTTTCTTCCATTGTTTCCACTAGCTGCCCTCATTAAACTTCTTCCCCAGGACTTCTCCCACTTGTGCCCCATGTTTTTTACTTTTAAAATTTGGTCAGTTTGCATTAGGAAAGTAGGAGACAGGAGGGTGATGGATGCTGGAAAGGAGGCACTGGATCCTCTAGTACCTGCAGCCCCATCAGTTATTTCAGGTACATGGTGTAGGTTACTACTTTGATTGTGAGACAATCAAATAACAAAAGTTGTGAGAACTCTGTGACCTTACCTCTGGTAGTGAATTGATGGGGCACTGAAAACTGAAAAATCATCTTAAGAAAGTGGCTGGAGCAGTTAAAAACGGTACTGTTATAACCTGAATATTGATTTATTTTAATAGGAAAACAATTTCCCATGGTTTGTCCCTCTAATGTGGCTTTCCTAATCACTGGCACTACTCTTGAATTTGTAAACAGCCTCCATCTTTTTGTGTGGCCTTGTGCAAAAGTCTGTCACAATTGCTATCCTTATACTTCATGGAGCACAGGACCTACTTTATTAGTGTGTTGTGGGGTCAAAAAGCACCCCAAAGGGAGAGGGATAGGTGGGGAAATGGCTCTACCCCCTCTGCACAATAGCTCGTGCACACACATACTCGCCCACACACCCCCACCCACCCACCCACTCACACCCTAATTAATAATTGTTTGTTAAAAGTATGGGCTGGCACTCTTCAATTACCAGCTTCCTATTCCCCTCCAATCTAATACAGCACACTACCAGGCAGTCTGTAAACGGAATCCTTAAAAATCTGGTGGCTATGAGTCCAAAGAAACCTGAAGTGTGTATTCGGTCCATAGGTTGATTAAATATATGAGTCCAAATTACAGAGGAAGTTAATTGTCTGGCTGCATTAACAATCAGTTGGATCTATGCATTGTTGCTATTAAGAAGGCTTTACTGTTGTCTCCTTACTAAATTACCATGAATTTTCACCCTTGCTGCCTGGTGAAGAAAGAAACTTTTCACAAGATATGTTAGGTTATATTCCAGAGCAGCAAATACTTATTAGGACCAGCTCTGTAACTCATGAGCCTCCTCCACTCTCAGATATTCTGGTTAGTCTGTCACTGGTTACCTAAATATCTCCTTAGCATAGACCAGTGTTTCTCAAGTGGTGTTCCATGGAACACTGATGCTCCACGGACACAGTGAAAGTGTTCCTCAATGATGATCCCATCCCTTCCCCAATGGGGAGACAGGGAAAGGAGCAATGCGGTGAGCCAACACATGTCTTGCAGATTTAAAATGCCCCAGCTTCAATAGTGCTTCGAGGCACATGTTGGCACCTGTTACCACCTTGCTTCTTTGCTGGGGCAGAGGTATTTTAGATTTCCTGCCGCTGTAGCTGCTGGCATTGAAATCAGTTGGACATAACTTCAACAGTAAGACTTTCTTTGACGAGCCTTATTCCACGACTAGATGAACTTTGTTTCAACACGTAGGCACAAAATTCCCATGCGATAAATAAATTTGTTAGTTTTGCTTACCTATACTAACATGGCTACCCCTTTGGAACATTAAAACTTGAGTAATATTTTCAATTTTAAGTTGTGTACATAATCATTATGTATCTATTTGTTAGAAATAAACATGTTATAGTCATAAAATTGTATTTAATTTGGTTTCCTGAATCGTTTTTGCAGGAATGTGTGGTACACAGATATTTTGAAGATTACAGCCATTATATACTGGCTTTTGTGAGAAAGTTTTCATCAGGTGTTCTGCATATAGTAATTAATCCCTTTACCCGGTCCATTAAAGGTTGAGAAATACTGGCATGGACTGATAGCAGTCTTCTGCTGGCCTGGAACAAAAGTTCATGATTTCACTTAGGGAACTCCAGAATATCAGTATTCTCCAGAGCATACCCTGACTGAAAAGACTGAAAAGTCCTTGCTAGTGACTAGAGCCTTCATGAGTCGATCCTCCCTTCCCACTGCATTTGAGAAAAAAGAAAAAAAAAAGAAAGGCAGTAAAAATAATTTCAATTAAATTTTGTATGTGTATCTTACCATGATGTGTGATTGCTTTCCGTGTTTCCCTAAAGGTCATTTGAGGTGGCTAGTGGATTTTTGTGTGTGTGAATAAAACAAAGCCCCATGATAAAAAATATCTTTTGACTCTGGATTAAAGCAGCCGCTTTGATAGAGTGGAAAAATGTAATTTTTCCTTAAGTCAGACAATAATGTGCTCTTTCATTTTCCTTTCAAGGCCTTTCCATCTCTCATAGGGGAAATACACAGCACCAGGTGTCTGGGGGAGGAGACCCACTGATTGCAGGTAAGGAGAAAGAGAGTCCAAGATGAGTTTATGGAGAGATTCTAGATAAAACAGATCAGCAGATAGAGTTCCAGAAGGATCAGATTTGAGTATCAGAAGGCTAAAGATGTAAGAAGTGTGGAAAGAGAAAGAGAGAGGTTGCATGGCATGAGGATAGATTCATGGAGATTGACTTACTGATTTAGGGAAGAGGACAAAGTGCAGCAGAAGGAACTATTTGAGCAGTTACTTGGGCTCATGGCTACTAGACTGCAGGCTCCATAGCCACCTTGAGCTCCACACCTGGAGTCCGTTCCATGCTTTCATGTCCTACAGACTATGCAGCCCTTGAAGAATTCAGGGGTTGGCTGGATTGTGCATGGAATGGAGAAATGTACCCTGAACATTCATCCACTCTAGTTCAGTCATGGCTCACACATGTAAAGCATACCTGAAACTCCAAGGAGAACAACGTAACAGAGGACACTGAGAAAGATAATTGTCCATGTCATTTGGTAACATGCGCCTTTCACTGTTTTGGCATTGAGTTTGGTTATTGTGTTGTACATTTTGTTTGCAGCTGGTCAGCCTTTCTGATTCTTAGACTGTTATGTAAATACATATTGACAATAAAGTGTTGAAGTTGCAAACAAAACTACAATAGCATTATACAATAATATATAATACTATTAATAAATGTTAAAGTAATGTTAAATTTTGAGGTAATGTTAAAAGTTGCACAAATTTTAATGTCATCACATGACTACTCTCAATAAATTTCATATTAAAACTCATAGAATCTTAGGGTTGGAAGGGACCTCATGAGGTCATCTAGTCTAACCCCCTGCTAAAAGCAGGACCACTCTCACTAAATCATCTCAGCCAGGGTTTTGTCTAACCAGGCTTTACATGTTTCCAAAGATGGAGATTCGACCACCTCCTTAGGTCAGTGGTTCTCAACTACTGTGTCAGGACACATTACAAGTGTGTTGAAACCTGCAAAAATTTGAGAACCATTGCCTTAGGTAACCCATTCCAATGATTCACCACCCTCCTAGTGAGGAAGTTTTTCATAATATCCAACCTCGACCTCCCCAGCTTCAACTTGAAACCATTGCTCCTTGTTCTGTCCTCTGTTACTACTGAGAACAGCCTGACTCCCTCTCCTTTGGAGCAGCCCTTCAAGTAGTTGAAGGTTGCTATCAAATCCCCCCCTCAGTCTTCTCTTCTGTAGACTAAATAAGCCTAGTTCCTTCAGTCTCTCCTCATAAGTCATGTGTGCCAGCCGCCTAATAATTTTCATTGCCCTCCACTGGAGTCTTTCTAATTTGCACACATCCTTTCTGTAGTGGGGAACCCAAAACTGGACACAGTATTCCAGATGTGGCCTCACCTGTGCCAAATAGAGTGGAATAATCACATCCCTTGATCTGCTGGCAACACTCCTAGTGATGCAGCCCAATAGGACATTGGCCTTTTTGGCAACAAGAGCACACTCATATCCAGAGCATGACTCATATCCAGCTTCCCCAGGTCCTTTTCTGCAGTGCTGGTACTTAGCCGATTGGTCCCCAGCCTGTAGCAGTACATGGGATTTTTCTGTTCTAAGTGCAGGACTTTGCACTTGTCCTTGTTGAACCTCATGAGATTTCTTTTGGCCCAATGCTCTAATTTGTCTAGGTCTCCCTGAATCCTGTCCCTGTCCTCCAGCATGTCTACCATTCCCTCCAGCTTGGTGCCATCCGCGAACTTACTGAGCATAAAATCTATCCCATCATCCAGATCATTAATGACGATGCTGAGCAGAACCGGCTCCAGGACTGACCCCTGGGTTACTCGTTACTGGTTGCCAACTAGACATTGAGCCATTGATCCCTACCTGCTGAGCCCAATGATCTAGCTAGTTTTCTATCCACCTTATGGTCCATTCATCCAACCCATACTTCCTTAACTTGCCAACAAGAATGCTGTGGGAAACTGTATCAAAAGCTTGCTAAAGTCAAAGGATATCACTTTGACGGCAATTCCTGCATCCACAAATCCAGTCATCTCATCATAGAAGGCAATTAGGTTGGTCAGGCACAATTTGCCCTTCGTGAATCCATGCTGACTGTTCCTGATCAATCTATTCTCCTCCAAGTGCTTCAGAATGGATTCTTTGAGGAGCTGCTTCATGATTTTTCCAGGGATTGAGGTGAGGCTGATTGGTCTGTAGTTCCCCAGATCCTCCTATTTTCCTTTCTTGAAGATAGGTACTATATTTGCCTTTTTCCAATCATCTGGGACCTCCCCTGCTTGCCATGAGTTTTCAAAGATAATGGCCAGCGGCTCTGCAATCACATCGGCCAACTCCCTCAGCACCCTCGGATGCAGTTCATCCAGCCCTATAGACTTGTGCACCTACAACTTCTTTAAGTAGTCCCTAATCTGACCGTCCATCACTGAGGGCCACTCTCCTTCTCTTCATTCTGTGTTACCCAGTGTAGTAGCCTGGCAGCTGACACTCCCTGTGAGGACTGAGGTAAAAAAAGTATTGAATACTTCAGCCTTTTCCACATCATCCTTCACAAGGATACCTGCCCCATTCAGTAAGGGACCTACACCATCCCTGATCTTCTTCTTGTTATTGACATACTGTAGAACCCCTTCCTGTTACCCTTCACTTCCCTTGCTAGCTGCAACTCCAATTGCCCTTTGGCATTTCTGATCTTATCCCTGCAGGCCCAAGCAATATCTTTATAAGCCTTCCTAGTCATCTGTCCAAGCTTCCACTTCTTGTAAGCTTCCCTTTTGTATTTCAGCTCACTGCAGAATTCTCTGCTAAGCCACGCTGGGTGCCTTCCATATTTGCTGTTCTTTCTGCACATCGGAACGGTATCTTCCTGTGCCCTTAGCAGGGTTTCTTTAAAATACAGCCAGCAATCTTGGACTCCTTTCCCCTTTAGATCAGCCTCCCAAGGGATCCTGCCCACGAGTTCCCTGAGGGAGCAAAATCTACTTTTCTGAAGTCCAGGATCTGTGTTTTGCTTCTTTCCTTTCTTCCTTTGATCAGGATCCTGCTTCTGGCTCAGCATGGTCTCCTTCATGTGACTTTTATGGCATTAGAGGCATGAGGGTTGTGATCATAAACCTCCAGGAAAGTCTGCTTCTTTATGCAAAAGTTCTGGACCTACTGCTGATCAGCTCAGGTCCGCATGACATGATCACACCAGTCTGTGCTTGTGTCCCTGCTCCAGAAGCATTGGCCTAGTAGGGGAAAATTTTACTAAAGCAACAAGCTTGTACAGGTGGCGTGGCAGCACCCACTCTGAAAGGTTCCAACAGCAGATTAAACAGAGCACTGAAATGTCCATCAGTGTCTTGCAGATGCACTGACTGATTCCAGACATAGGATTGATAGCAGGAGGTGTCAAGATGGCTTCTCTTATCAGATATACCTGCTGATTGGTTGATCCCAAATGTGGGAACACTACAGTCATCTGAATGCTTAGAGTATGTCCCCACTTGCTGTTCTCTGCCACCACGTAGGTCTTCATGGTGATGGCTCTGGCTGCTGGGATTGTGTGGCTATAGAATGGCTTGGCTGGATGTGGTGGTGAGCTAAAAACTACTGAAAACACTGCTGGTTGACTCCTATGGGATAGACAGACAAGTTCTCAGACAATCCACTATAAGGCAAGCCCTACAGCTGGTGAAGGTGCTAAGAGCTCTGGAATATTATTATATACTACAGAAGATGAAGTTCTGTTATGGGGTTGGATAGTGCAGTATGGATGCTAGCCCTGCAGCTCAAGCATGAGCTTGGGAACAAAGATTATAGAGTGGCGGGTCACACAGACCTAGGCTTATTATGGTGTATAGACACAATCACAGTGGCTTCAATGAGTGCAGAGTTAAGCCAACACTGAGTGCTTCAGAAAAAATCCCACTCTAAATATTTTTGAAATATTCCATCACTTAGGTTCAGTTGTGAAGCACACAACTTTCTTGTCAGTTTCTCTGGTGGTATAAGCCATGGTTTTCGTTCTCAATGGGTACGTCCACACTGGAGCCTTAGGATGACTTAAGCAAGGTTAAGTTGACCTACGGACTCTGGCAACCACACTGGGCTTTTATTAAGTTGACTTAAACACTTCCTTAAGTCAACTTAATAATGCTGCCTCTCAAGGTCATCCGACGGCTTAAATTGACTTCATTAAGTCGACTTAAGCCAGTATAGATGGGTGATAGCCCTTAAGTCTACCTAATTGGCCTCCAGGCCCCCTCACAGAGTTCCTGGCCACTCCTCCGTCAACCTAGCTCCTGCCAGTGTAGACACAGGGCTGTGGACACTCTAAGTCGATTTAACAAGGTCGACTTTAGGTCGACTTAAAGTCGACCTTGGTTAAGTTGACTTAACAGAGCCTCCAGTGTAGACGTACCCAATCATTTTTAGTTGTGCTAAAAGGTGGTACAGAACTCCTGCAAGTTACATGACAGATACCATTAAACAATGTTGCTAGGATACTATGCTATGATGCCCACAGCTAGTCCCTCAAGGATTTAGTGTCTCATAACACTATTAGCCAATTTCCAGAAGCATCATGTCACCCATTTCTTGGAATGCTGCAGAAAATAAAAGGTGGCTTCTCTTATCAGATATATCTGCTGATTGGTTGATCCCAAATGAGGGAACACTACAGTCAGCTGAGTGCTTGAAGTATGTCACCAGTTGCTGTTCTCTGTTCCTAGGGCTTTATTTTTTAGAAATATCTTCCCATTTTGTACTCACCATTTTTCTGATGCAAATAATACATAATAAAAAGGCAATGAAAAAAATGTGGATGCAACTGATACAGTTTTCATGGGAAATCAAGTATACATCACTTGCATCAACATTTATTTCTGACCTTAGTGACCATGTAGGCACAAAAGGAAAGGCTAGGTTAAGGTTCCTTTTAAAATCAGGTACATAAATTCAAATGTCCCCTCAAAATGTAGGGCTAGAGTTTCAGGTTACTGGGTGCACTTGTGAGTGGTGGAGACATAGGTGGCCTTCTGCCATCTTTCTTGCTTTCTGATCCTGGGGTCGATTTGGATCTAGCACAAATGAGAGTAGCCTTGAGACTGATTTAATTATGCTAGCTATAATGGTCCCTTATGAGTCTGTCAGCTGGTTCTGGATCAGTGAAATGCAGCATGTTCTAGGTGTGCCTTGCCCCAGTATGCCCC
Organism: Pelusios castaneus; assembly: GCA_007922175.1. Lineage (NCBI taxonomy): Eukaryota > Metazoa > Chordata > Testudines > Pelomedusidae > Pelusios > Pelusios castaneus. Next base: position 2,417,909 of record ML685898.1, read on the forward strand.
CTCTGGCTGCAGGGAGGCCAAAAAGTATGTGGTGGTTTAAAGTAGTGCAAAGGGGATGAAATGAAGGTCAGGATTCAGTCTTATTTTTTAAAAATAAAAATATGATTTTTTAAAAATTGAAGTATTGGCTGTTTGTGCTATCAGAACAATTTACATTGCATTTACGCATCTGTCATTATATATAATAGCCTCATTACCCTAAAAAGGGTGAGTAGGAGCAGGGAGAGAATAGGAAGGTTTGCAGGTTACATGAGTCCATGTTCCCTTCCCTGCCAACACTGGCCAGCAGAACAGATGGAATACATTCTCTTAAGGGTTGTAGCAAATGTGCACACTCCCTGTGGAGCAATGCTTTAAAGGCACAATCATTCCCTATTTATATTTAATGATTAGTATAAATATAACAAGTACTGCACACATCCCCAAGAAAAACTATCCTCCCTAATTCCATTATCAGATACTGGATATCTTATCAATTATTTTACCAAAATAATCTAGCACCGTAACACTATAATGATGGCTCTAGTTGGAATAGTCACATAATTTTCTAGTTGCAGATGCATAGGACAAATTTTTAGAGGGTTCTCAACAGAGCTTTTTATGGAATCATGGAAAATTTGGGTTAGAAGAGATCTCAGGATGTCATCTAGTGCAACCCCCTGCTCAAAACAGGACTAACCTCAACTAAATCATTTAAAAAAAATTTCAGTGACATCAGATGTGGGTGAAAAAGAGAGTATTAATGCACACCTGAGTTAAGGGCACAATCATGTATTTAGATGTCTGCTTTCTGTCATTTTTACCCATAGAAATCAGAGGCTTTTAAAAGTGTATTCTTTTCTACCTAATCCACCAGAACAACTGCAAAGTATTAGAGAGATTACGGTATCCTTCCCAGTAAGAAAATGCACTTAGTGCAAGAGAAATGCCCGATGTTTCATCAGGTTGGTTATCAGACCGACTGCTCAGAGAAAACAGCTGATTCTTATTTTTCTAGCTGAACTGAAGTTTTGGCTTCCTGCGATCAATCTTCCTGGTCGCAGCAGTAAATATGCTAAACTGCAGGTGGCAGCAAGCTTTGAGACTGCCTGAGCATGAACATGGCACTGTGGCTCTGCTTTGTTTTATGTGTCATAAAAATAGCTAACCTTGTGTACAACTACTCGGTCTTTCTAGATCCAAGCTTTAGAACTTAAAGAACTTTAGAACTGTATTTACTAATGGAATTAAATCCCCTGTGGGAAGAGATACAAAACAACCATTGTTTTAGGAGTATAGTAAATAATCTATGTTTGTTCAGTTTTTGCTGTAGGTCAGTCTCTCTGCATGGAGTAATTCCATATGGCAACCTGACTTGAGCTTACAGAAAGTAAAACTTTAAAACTGATCTTGGCAAAATTCATCCAGCCATTAGGAAACCATTCTCAGTGGCTGATGAGGATTTTCTGGTAACTTTCTTTAAATTAGTTGTTAAACCAACCACTCAACAACAAAACAACTTTTTTTTATAGGGCTCACATGGCAATGTAAAAAGAAAGCCCCTACTTACATCAAGGGTTGTAGAACACAGGAGATGCACAGGTGGTTAAGGTACCTTTGCTGCTGGGCTGCACTTTCTGTGCTGTTGTGTCTGAAGGATGTAGCAGAAAGTCTATCCCATTGTGTTTTAGTGACAGGAGCGGAGGGCAGCGGGGGGGGGGGGGGGCTCTTTCCTCGAGTACTTGCACAGTACTGGACACAGTCTAGCCCAGTGGTTCCCAACCTTTTTGGCTTGGGACTGTTTGCCTTCTTGCTCGTTGATCTCCTGTCTCCCTGGCTGCAGCAGGGAAACTGCATGCATCCTGCAGTACTGTGCACTCTATTTGGGTCCCAAGGCAGTGGCTCCTTTCTGCAGCCAGGGGGACGGAAGATCAGTGTTCCCCTCCCCTCCCTTCCCTCTGGCTCCAGAAGAGACACCAGCACCTACAAACCTACGCAGAGTGCTTTGTAGTTTTCTCTGCTACAGACATGTGGGAGAGAAACACTGATCTCTTTTCCCTTTGGGTGCAGCAAGGAGCCTGCACTAATCTTTTAATCCTGTGGAAGCACACTCCACTGTGTTCTTAGGCAGTGACTCCATTCTGCAGCCTGCAGGAAGCAAGTCAAGGGTTACTTTGACAGCCCCCGCGGGCCACTTTTGGCCCTGGAATACAGGTTCGGATCTACTGGTCTAGCCCCTAATATGTTCATCAAGGCAGTGCTGGCTAATGAGTGCTGTAGCTTCACTAATGTTTAGTTAATGGGACCAGTTAGAGAGCTTACACAATTTTGCATGGTTTGAGGGTCTTCTTTCTTATACCCCTCTGCATTTAAAGGTCAGGGTGAAAGCCTGGCCCTATAGAAGTCAATGGCAGACCTCACCTTGACTTCAGTGGGGCCAGGCTTTCCTCCATGATGTGTAAATATTTTCTAAACTAGGCCCCTGAGACAGTGTACTATGCTTCTCCGAAATAAAACAGAACAAACCAAAGTCTGAATAAATGGAGTGAGATTTACTCATGCTCAAAACAAACAGAATTAACAAATGTGTGGAAGAACAATTAAACACACACCCAAACCCTCCCCCTCCCACCATGTCATTTAGTGGAATGGTTTCAAATACAGATAAAAAGCTTCTGATAAAACTTCAGATGCACAGGAGAAATTCTGACAGGGCAATTTCTGAAATGAGGCTCTGAGGAAAAAGCTGCTGATTAAAATCAATACAGTAAGACCTGGAATTTGAAAAGACCATTTCTAAGACCTGAGAGGGTCACTGAACAGAGGTGTCAATTGATGGTATTCAGACCAGGCAATTGCGTTCACCAAGGTGCTTCACTGTTTGTTCAAGTGACATCCTGTATTTGGTGGCTGAGCATACATTTAACAATTCTACCTGAGATTATACAGCAGGGGATGGGGAAGCTTAAAAGCCTTCTCTAGTTTAAGGCTGTATAATGATGTGAGTTGCAGAGCTCCTCAGCACCTCACAGGATCCAGCCCTTAATGAATAAAGTTTAATAAATAGACTGCACAAAATGAACAGAAGAGATTATTTTTCTGAAGAACACTTTAAAGGGCTTGGATCCTGCTACATACTTCAGCTGCTTTTCTTAAAACATATTCATTCACTTGTGAGCGTCTGTTTTAAGAAGTTGTAATTTATTACTAGAAAGTCTTTTGGACAGACCTCAGTTAATGTTTCTAATTTACCTCCAGGCACAAGGAACCATTTCTTTTTTATAATGTAGTATTGCATTTGGTAACAGTTTCCTGGGGACTGGTGAACTACAGTTTTTCTCACATAATTTGAAATTTCTTTAACAGCAGTTAATGGTTAATTTAATTATTATGATTAAGACTTAGCAGAGTACAGAAAAAAATAAACAGCATGCATTTTAATTTTTAAAGAATGACATCAGTCTTTCTGCACTGAGAGTCAACAACTAGATGTTTTAAAATCATTTCAAAAGTCAAGGGTGGGCAGGTGGGAAGGAGATCATTTAGTTTCTGTTTATTCAGAAAAGAATATAAGGCACTCTGAGACCCTTAACACCAACTATTCTCACAGTGAAAACATTTCTGGCACTATTCATGATATTCATTTAAATAAGTTTTACATTACTTTATGAAGGTCTTAGGAACTCATTCAACTTTAGTAATAGTTTGTTGGCTTACAAGGCAGTGCAGAATAAAATGAACCATTGGTACAATTTGACCAGTCCAGGGCTTGACAATGTGTTGTGGGGTTTTCTGTGTCCGTTTTTAATCATTGTCCATTATCAGCACTGTAAGGCTATATCTACACTGGAAAGAGTTAAGCCGACTTTATTACGTCGACTTAACATTGGACATAGGTGTCCACACTGGCAATAAGTCGACTTAATAAAGTTGACTTAAGGGCTATTCCCTGTCCACACCATCCTTAAATCAACCTGGGAGGAGGGGGGTGTAGTTATTAAGTCGACTTAAGCTTTCATTAAGTTGACTTAAGGAATTTCTTAAGTCGACTAAATGAAAGCCCAGTGTGGACATGGAGTAATTTAGGTCGACTTAAGGGTCCTTAAGTCGACCTAAATTGCTAGTGCAGACATACCCTAAGTATTATATCCTCAGCTGGTTGCCACAACCCCATTGATATCAGTGAAGCTATACGAATTTATACCACTTGAAGATCTTACCCTAAATCTCTGAAGCTATCTTGGTGATGCTTGTTTTATCAAAGCCCAAGGAGAAGGGCAGATTTTTTTATGTGGCTGAGCCTTGCTGAGGCTGAGTTAACCTTCCATGCTTGAGGAAATTCTAGCTAATTGGTCAAACTGACTTGATGAACCATTTGATGTGCCGTAATCTGCAAAGAAGTAGGAACAAGGCTGAACACCTGACTCAAGTGTACATTTTTACATCATCATTTACATCACTGTTGAATGTGAACCTGATTTCAGAGGAGCTACTCTGGATGTATGCTAGTGAAACTGAGATCAGAATCTAGCCCAACTCCATTGGGTCTCATATGGCTAAGTATGGGCAGCTGCTTATCCTAAGCTTCTCTTTATTGCATTTGTGATTTTGTTTATGGTTAGATTTAAGACACTTTTATTTGCGTATTATCACTTTTCAGTTCAATTGATTTTTTAAAATTTATTGTTACATGATTTAGGATGCGTTGTTTGATGGGCACTAAATAGGAGAAGATTTTATGTGCGTTTTATTGCAATGGCTTTATTTTACAGTAATTCTTTAGTTTATGTTCACTATTTCTAAGGAAGGTTTATATCTAAGGATTTATTTAAGGGTGTAATCAAGAATGCCACAACACTGTTTCCAGAAACAGACAGATTTAGAAATCCAATTGTAATTAGCAAGAAGATATTCATTGTGTAAATCAGACATTATTACAGTGGGGCAATATAAATTCTATGAGGTGAAACAGAACTAGGAATAGAGGCTACAAATTCATCATGGTACAATGTATTTGCAATATGGATTGCACTTCTCATTTTATTTGTTACAGACACTGCAAATTATGTGTAACAGAATGGGGATTCAAATAATTTAGCATCTGCATGACACTATAAATTATGTTCTACTGAGTACACTGGAAGAAAAAGGAATTTACTGATAACTGACTCAAGTGAAATGATATAAAAAGCAGTCTCCAAAACTGGAGATGAACTGAATTCAGGAGACTGACAGTTTGGTTGAGATAAGTTTTAGGGGTGGGATTTTCAAAAGTGCTCAGTATTGGCCTACCTCTGCTCCCACTGAAGTCAATGGGAGTTTTATTGTTGAAATCAGTGGGAACAGAATTAGACTAATGCTGAACACAGTTGAAAATCCCACCTTCCATTTAGGGGAACTGGAAGAATATATCTGAGTTCCTTAAGGTCTTCAACCTCCATTATTCATACTCTCTCATTTTCCTCCCATGCTTCCTCTTTGCTCTTTGATGCAGCCCAGAGCTGATCCCTGGCCCGCTGAACCCCCATCCTAAACTGGTGGGCAACGGAGTGGAAGGAGTCTGGGGTTGTCATCTTCCAGACCGTGATGGCCACTTGGCTGTTGACAGGCAGGGAAAGTTGGAAGTGGGTGTCCCTGCGCTGCAGAACCAGGGTGAGCTCACAGACCAGCAGGTCTGCCTGCTCATCCTGAAGTTCTGGATCCACTGCTCATCGTCCCAGATGGCGAGGACGACACAGTCCCACCAGTTGCTGCTGGTTTCCCATGCCCAGAGATGATGGGGCACAGGGGGTACTGTCAGCAGGGTGGCTTGCAGCTCAGCATGGTGGTGGTGCTGCTGTCTGCCTCTGTGCTGTCGGGGTCTAGGTAGAGCATGTTCCTGCTGAGCAGAGCACTGGGCACTGCATATCAAGCACCCCCCTGGCAAGTTGCATCACCGGAGTGCGGTCCATGCCCTGCTCATGCCGCATGTTGGCAGGCACAATGGAAGGTGCTGAGCTCACTTCCTCTTTTATTGGGATTGGCTTGAGGATTGGGCCCTTCTCAGGTGCTATGTTGGCACACTTCCCATGATGCACCCCTCCTAAATCGACCTAGCAAGTGCCTGCATGGACGTGCTAGGTCAACTTAGGCTTCTAACATGGATGCACTAAGTTGACTTAGATAAGTCGACTTAAGTCAACTTAAGTTGACTTTGTTAAGTCGACTTAACTAAGTCGTTTTGAGATGTAGACATAGCCAGGGTTACCAAGTTGCCTCATCAGATCACACAAGTTTGTTAGATGGAAAGGACTGATGGAAGTCTATTAAAGTGTTGTGCACAGTTTATTACATACAATTGCCTTCTCAAAATGTTATCTCAAGATAAAGAACTTGTCAACAGTAGAACAAGCAGGACTGAAGTCACATGGCATACCCCAGCCTTTGCCATGAAGAGCATCACTGATTCAAGACATTAACACAGAAGGAAACTCTTTCTCTGGGACCAGAAATAGTGTGATACCTCTATACTTGTTACACTCATCCTTTACAATCTATAGGCATATAGATGGGGAAAATATTTAATACTGGGCTCTTAAATTTAGTAGAGAAAAATATAACATTACCCAATGGATGGAAGTTGAAGTTAAACCAATTTGGACATGAAATAAGGCATAAATTGTTAGCAGTGAGAGTAAAAAAAAAAAGGAACAATTTACTAAGAGTTGTGGTATATTCTCCACCACTGACAATTTTAAAATCAAGATTGGGTGTTTTTCTGAAAGATCTGCTCTAGGGCAAGTTCTATGACTTGGGCTATACAGGAGGTCAGACTAGATGATCACAATGGAGCATTTTGGCCTTGGAATATATAAATCTGTGAATAATCATTTTTGAACAGAGGGAAAAATGCCACCCTTTTTCAGTAACCGGGAATGATATTAGTGCACCAAATGGTCTGGATGAGTTTATGTAGCCGGAGTACAAAGATACTCTCACGTGTCTTCAACAACTAAGGGATGAGGTCATATATCCCAGCTGCCATCCCAGACTATAATCTGGATCTCTTGTAGGCTGAAGGAAGGTGACTCTACTGGACCTTTCCATTCTACTGCAAGCAGAAGAGGAGACCTGTCAGTACAATTGATCTTGAAGACTCTGGATTCTAAACTGGACAAATTGGTGCCACATTCCATCACAGACACCACAAAATTGAACAAAGGCTATAGAAATGGTGTCTGGCTACATGTTCTGAACTGGCTGACTGAATCAATCACTAGGATTCCTTATTTTTCTAACACAACAATGACATTTCCAAGTTGGACTAATTCAGCCTTTGCTTTTGTTCTCCACAAATGTGTCTTTGAAGACTCAGATTATAGTTTTGGGTTTTTTTTTCCTTTACTCCAGGTATTGTGAGTGTTTCTTCACTGATCCATTAATATTTGGAAGGCTAAGGGACATGGCACTGAGCTGGCAATGATTAGCACAGATGACTTAAAACAATGCCATTCCCCATCAGATAACAGAGAAAATGAGACTTAATTTGACCTCATTTACACTAATGTAAATCTGGACTAACTCTATTGACTTCAGAATCCATCCTCCTAGGCACACTTATAAATTTATTCATTTTCAGACTGGTTTTATTCCAGACTAACTCCATTGACTTTAACTGATTTAAGCTTGTTTAAGATAAAAGTAACAGCTACAGTGTGTGAAATGCTTGCACAAGGACTGTAAAAACCAGCCTTTGACAGCAACAACCACTGTGCACACTAATTCTGAAATGTTGCACAGTCATTGTAAATCAAACCACAGCTGGTTTTAATTGATCAGATTATCCTGACTAATTTTTAAGCTGTCACGGGTAGATCTGAGGCAAGTTATGTGTCCGAGTTAGATTGATTGCTTTTTTCTTAGAAATGTACGAAGCATTCTGTCTTCAGTTCTGAAAGTGGAAATATGACATCTTCCTGCCTTGCCTGGCTAGGCAGAGCTTCTGGCTCAGAAGTGAAACAGTCTCTGCTTTGGAAAAAAAAAATATGTTCCATAAAGGTCAGTTCATGTATTCTTCATGAGATGCTTAGTGTTTTTCATAATAATAAAAGTTCTCAGTACTCTAATTGCCAAAAGACAAACATAGATGTATTTTAATAATATCTTCCAAACATTCTCACTTACAGTTGATTGCTTATATGACAAAAGAGAGTGGAGAGACAGACAAGGGACAGGCAACCAGGGATTGCATTAATGTTGTAGCACAGAGAGAATCTATAAATAATGTTGTCATGGCAATGAGATAGCCCTTGAAGATGGGTTGGGCCTCACCTGCACTTATATCAGCCTTAGCCCAGGTGAAAGTAGTAAGTCTACATGATGGGAGCATGTGATTCAAAACCATGCCTCCTAGGAGATATAAAGGGCAGCTTGAGATATATGAGGAAGAGTTCAAGTAGAGACTCAAGTAAGGCCTGTGTGAATTGGTTCATACAAAAGGATGTGCCTGCGGGAGGAAAGCTTGAGGGCTGGTGGTTATGAGCCAGGTTGGAAGGTTGGGTGGAAGTCTTTGGTGGTGTTTTGAACTTGAAATTAGTAAACCAGATTTCAAAAAAGGAGAGAGTGATCAAGAAAATAAATGTAGTATGAAGCTCCTTTCCCTGAGGAAGAAAGGGGAACTGAGACAACAACAGGATCTGTAGCCAGATTGGGTAAAACCTACTGTAAAGTTATTATAAGAACTGGGGGGGGGGGGGCGGGGTCTTTAACTTATGGGTCAGACTGTGATCTTTTTACTCAGTGTGGGTAGCATCATATTCCATAAGGAATACCAGTGAACAGGACTATTCCTGCAGTAAGAGACTATTATGTATAAAGAAAGGTTTCAGCAACAGATCTTGTGTGTTAAATTCTTAATGAGCAAGGATATTTTTATCTAAATCAAAATAAACTATTTTCTGGGTTGGTCTTTTTGGCCAGCTTGTGGAGATCCTTGATCAATGAAAACTACCTGCTACAGGTATTTAAACAAATAAGTGCATGTGTGGCAGGGTGGGTTCAACCTGCACTAGAGAAGTCCAATATACACTATGGGTGGTGGAAGTCCCACCCCTTAAGCCCTGCTGGGCATGCTCAGACTGCTGCCCCAATATAAAAGAGAGCAGCTCAGCTCAGTCAGAGCTGGCCAGTGTGGAAGAAGGAGGTGTGCTGGAGGATCCTTCCCCGGAGCTGCATCAGCCTCTGCCTCGGAGAGGGAGCAACTCCAGTGATCTCACCAGGGCGCAGGAATTCTCTATCAACCGCTGAAGGACAGATGTACAGGCATTTGTCTCAGCTAGCTGGTCCCAGAAACCTCTGGAGATCCAGATGGAAACCGATCCCAAAGGGGAGAGCAGACAGACCAGATCACTGAGGGAAGATCACAACAACCAGGTAGGAAGTAACCCCGGGAGTCCAAGGGGAGTGACCGGGGCTGGTGCACGATAAGGGTCAGCGTGTTTCAGTGCGGATCCCTGCTGACTTGGTGCCATAAACTTGGCACCTATAGGGCCCTGGGATGAGGCTCAGTGGAGTGGGTGGGCCTGAGCCCCCACTGTACATGGGGTGGGCCTGAGCCCCGACCGCCTCACCCTCTGCTAGATGGCCACTGTGTATTGACTCCATGGCTGCTAGGCTGTACTGCCCTGATCCCAGGGCTCTGTATTGACTTTAGTATTGACTCTGTGGCTGCTAGGCCGTGCTACCCTGACCCCTTGGCTACTTGGGAACTCTACCTATAGGGCAGTGCAAAGTCAGGGAACTATTTAAAGTTGTGGAGACGTCCCTTTCACCCCCTCTGCTCCCCTCTCCTGATTTTCCACATCAGGGGGTAATGGGGTGAGCTTGTTCTGCAACAGCATGCTTACCTTTAAGCATACGCTTAAGCCCTAATGAAGTCAACTTAAGCACATGCTTAAGTATTTTGGTGACTTAGTTAAAGCAGATACAGTTGAACTAGGACTAGTTGGGTAAAATAAGAACAAAATCTAACCTTTTGCAAAACTTGAAGTGAGCCCCCTTTTCAAGGTTCAAAATAGTTCTTTCTTTTTCTCTTTGTTGGTATGGGTGCCTCTCTACTTCCTACTTCCTATTTCTATTAGCCAGAACAAATAACAAAATACCACAAGAAGGGCTGGTTTTACAGTATTAACAATACAGAATCAGGGAATACCAACAATTGGAAAACATTCTCTAATTTTTTGCATTAATTTATAGTAACTTCCAAAATTTGCTTAAAATTTAGATGAGGCACTATTGTAAAGTTGGAAAGGTCCTTCCAAAAAGGATCAGGCAACACTGAAGGGGGTTTATTCATGGTACCGGGAACACTGAACAAAAACAATTTCAGCTTCAAAATGGAAATAACAAGGCAATTGCTTATATATACATACTACTTGATTACTGGTTTAAACTAGTTTTCCAACAGTTATTACTTTGGGAAAAACAACTCTGTATATGGTAAAAAGGTCAGGGTGGTGAAAGGGGGTGGTCTCGACAGGTAGGGGAATACTAACTTCTGTATAAGGTAAGTGGGGATGTCAGATGGGCATGTGACATTAGGAAGAGAAGGGTATGTGACAGGAGATATGGGTTCAGGGGAGAATATATAGCAAAAGACAGCCTATCTGGCACCCTCTGCCTTTATGCTCTCTAGTGTGTTTGCATGGGTATCTTATCCTAACACCATGAAGTGCATATTTTTCTATAATACACCTCTCTTCATTCTGGTTTATCAAGAAATAATACATACTATAAGAATAGTACAAGTAATTTCTGAAGAACACATGCAAGTTGAATCATAGGACTTTAGTTATTTATGTCATGTTTGTTTTCCTTTAATTTCTTTGGGATAGTTACACAAGACATGGATAAAGCAAACTGAAAACCAAGGAATGGTTGACCTGAAAAAGTAAGGTCCTGATTCTGCTCTTGTTTACACTGGGTAAATTATAGATCTATACTAATGTAACAACATGCAAAGTGGTAGCCATGTTAGTCTAGGTCAGCCTAACAAACAAGGAGTCCTGTGGCACTTTTAAAGACTAACAAAATTATTTATCTCATGAGCTTCCGAGTGAGAAAATGCCACTTTGTCAGACATTTTGAAGATGGGAAACTTACAGAATGGGAGGAAATTAAATGCAGGGAAATGTCTGACACAGGATCAGGTCAGGCTGTAACAGCAAATCAGAATAGGTGTTGGGATTCAAACACCAGGGAACAGCATATAGAGGGAGGTGAGGTCAAATCAACTGTTGTAATGAGAATAAAATCAGTAGTCCCTGTATAATCCTGAGGCAATGGAGTCAAATTTACATATAAATTCCAATTCTGCAGTTTGTTTTTGAAGCTGTGATTTGTTATTGATTTGTTTGAGCACCGCTATTAAGAAGTTGTCAATGGAGTGAGCAGGGAGATTGAAGTGTTCCCCTATTGGTTTTTGAATGTTATGATTTCTGATGTCAGACTTGTGTCCATTTATTCTTTTGCATAGAGACTATCCTGTTTGTCCAATATATAAGGCAAGGGGGCATTTCTAGCACATGATGGCATAAATCACATTGGTGGATGAGCAGATGAATGAACCCTTGATGGAGTAACTGGCTTGAGTAGGACCTGTGATGGTGTGTTTTATATAGATATGGGGGCAAAGTTGGCAACATGGGCTGTTGCAGGGATATGTTCCTGCTTTAATATTTCTGTTGTTTGGTCTGTAGTTGCTGGTGAGTGTCTGTTTAAGGTTGGGTGGCTATCTGTAAGCGAGGAGAGGTCTGTCTCCCAAAGCTTGAGAGAGTGAAGGATCGTCATGTAGAACAGGTTATAGATCCTTGATGATGTGCTCTAAAGGTCTGACTTGGGGTTGTAGGTGATGATGTCAAAGAAAAGTAAAACTCAAGTCTCTTAAGTGTGATTAGCAAGCTTTTACTAAAAGCAGAATACGGGAGTGCTCACGGGGAGAGAACAAAGGAAATCTCCAACCCGTGATGTAGTAACAACCACTCTTATAGATTTTAGTTCATGTTACAGAAATCAAAATGCAGTTTCTGATAGGTTAGAAAGTCTCCTCCCAGCTGCATTTTATCCAGGCCTTTAAGGAAAACATAGCAAGGTCACAGAGAACCATTCCCAGACAGAAAGATGAAAACAATACAAAATCTGGAAACAGCCAGAGCTCAAGGATGAGAAAAAGACAGACAGCAAAAACAATTCAGTGCCCCCCCGCTATGGTCTTTTACAGGTAATGTAAAAACAGTCACAGCAGACGCAGACCCTATGAAGCAGATCCCCAACTGGTATAAATTGTCATTGTTCCATTGACTTCATTGGGTTCTCTATTGGGTTCTCTTTTGGGTTCTGTTCTCAAATTTTTATTGTAACGTGACCCTGATCTTATGATAAATTTCAATATTTTAGTAGTGCTACAAGAAATCTCATGGTGAAAGGTAATAGAGTGCTGGGTGTTACAAGAAGGTTACAGGACCCTGGCTACAACCTATAGCTCAGGTCCTAAGGTTCGCTTGGTTCAGTTGGCACAGTACCGGGAAACAAGATAAAAGATAAAAGCAAACTGCATTTATTAAAAATACAGAAAAGAAATAGGAAAGCACGAATGCTTACGCCTCTTCAGCAGATGGGAACCCCAGTTAAACAACTGCAGTAAGAAAATAGTCTTTGGTCAAGTGTGGCAGCAATTTAATAGCTGCGTTTTTTGTACATTATCTGCAATTCAGTGCAGCTTTGTAGGACAACAGCCCACTAGTGGATCACAACTCATTTTGGCAAGACATTTTGTGTGCATTATTGACCTTTTCTTGCTGTCCATAAATCCTTGACAATGCTGACACAAATACGCACCAAATGACCTTTCAAAAAATGTTGGAAATAATCTGTTCCAGCTGAAGATGGAGGACAATGACCATAATCAAAAATAAATTTCTCCCTTTGCATCATACACTGCTCTGGCAAAAACAATGTTTATACTCCCCACTCTGATTCTCCTCACCAACAGGTCCAATGTCACTAAAGTGGGGATTTCATTGGCTGTCAATAGAAAAAGAATCAAAAGCTGATTAGCTATTTTTACTTCACCCAACAAGGGTCAAATAACCACCATGGAGAGTAGTCTGTCTTTTGCTTGTCCTGGGGAAAGGCAAAAAAGCATTGTTTAAAAGGGGAGGAATCTGCGACCTAGTCTTCAACTAAAACTTGGGTTGACCTAGCTTGCAACCCCTGAGAGACATAGTTGAACTGAGCTAAGTTTCCGTGTATATAGTACTAGGTCGATAGATAGATCCTTCTGTCAATCTAACTGCTGCGTCTCAGAGAAGTGGATTTATAACAATGAGGGAAGAGACTCTTCTGTTATTGTTGTATCTGTGCTACTGTAGCGCAGGTGCAATGGTGCACCTGTTCTGCTATAGTGTTTCTAGTGTAGACGTGGCCTGAGATAAATATTATTTGTTTGGGAACTCCCTAAGAAAATATGGAACTGACAAGGTCTTCCACAGTAGCTGGGAGACAAGATAAGGTAATGAGGCTATTATCTACTCTGAGGAAGAACGTGCAAGCTAAACAAAGCAGAGTGACTGATTAACGAACAGATATTAAGAAGTAGAGAATGATGGTAAACTGTAAGCACAGGAAGCAGCATAAGTCCAAAAGGCATCTAGAGTAAAAAAAGATGTCCCAAGTAAAAGAAAAAGATTTGTGTAGTTCAGACTTGCCAGCTCCAGGATGATTTTACACAGATTGGTGGGCCTCAGAATGAGGGGTACTCAATCTATTACTAGGAGCTACTTTACTCTGATTACTTAGCTACCACTAGACTTATGAGTTCACTGTCTAATATAAGCTTTTCCCACCATGTTTTCTGTTGACAAGCAGTAGTAGTATGTTTTATATCTGAGTGTTGTAGGATGCATCTTTTTCTCTTCCTTCTGAGCATATGATATATTTTCACAGGGATCATAGGCATGAGAAGCAGAGCTTGGATGGCTTTTGGAAGCAAGAATTAAACACAGCCATGTGTGAATGGGGCTAGTGAGACAGCAAGACAGAAAATTAAAAAAAAAATGGTTTGGATAAGGATCAAAATGTTTTCCATCGATTTTAAGACCAGAAAGGATAATTATAGCAACCTAACCTGTATAAACAGAACATGGATTGAACTTCACTTATTAATTTCTCCACTGGGCTCAATAACTTGTGGTTGAAGTAAAGCATATTTTCAAAAAAAATCCAATCTTGATTTAAAGACTCCAAGGGACAGAAAATCTATCACATTCCTTGTGTAAACTGTTCTAATGGCTAATTGCCCTAACCATTTGAGGGTTTAGTCAAACTTTTCTAAATCTTTTGATTTTCAGGTTCACTCAGCCCTACTTACAGACTATGTCAGACCTATTCTCACTTCCTGTATACTATATCCAAGCAAATGCACTCAAAGGGTATGTCTACACTTGCATCTTAGGTTGACTTAAGGACACTTAAGTTGATCTGCAGAACTCTGCAGCCACACTGGCGCTTATTAAGTCGACTTAAGTGCTTCCTTAAGTCGACTTAATAACTTTGCCTCTTAAGGTTGACTTAAGGCTTATGTCAACTTATTAAGTCGACTTAAAGCCAGTGTGGACGGTTATGTCTACATTACAGGCTCTGTTAAGTCAACTTAACAAGGTTGACTTAAGTGTAGATGCTCTGTTAAGTTGACTTAACAAGGTCGACTTAGCTTAACAAATGTAGACATACCCAAAAGTCTCTGTTTTCTAGAAAAGTACAGATAAATTTAAGGCTGCTTCAGAGGACTTCATCTGAAGACATCAGGTAGCTTCTGTGCAGGTCTGAGAAATAAATGCAAAGGTAACCATAAAGAAACATTTTTCCTAGTTGTAAATAAACTTATGAAAATTACTAGTTCCCTTCTTGCTGCAAATCTATTGAAAGTGTGTTAGAAAGTAAAAAGGAATAACTCTTTCTTAATATATAGCGTTTCACAGTCGATGGACTGGTCAATATGACATAAACAGTGCAAATAATCTACTGTTTGACTGCAATTTTAAGTGGGGTTTCATGTTTATTGTGCTTCAGTAATTCTATATCAAATTTACTATGCTTAAAACTGACCTGGGATCTGAAAATCAAGTTGTGTTAGTTCTGTATCTCATGTCATCACCAGTGATAAAGATTTGACAAATGAAACTTTAGTTAACAATTCTTTTGGGGACATTCAACAAAGAATAGAATCAAGCTCCCTTTCCTTTGGCTGTATTGGCACTGTGAGGACAACTTCCTGGGAGGTTCAACAAAGACAAGTGGGAGTGATCCTGCTTTTAGCAGGGTGTTGGACTAGATGACCTCATGAAGTCCCTTCCAACCCTATGATTCTATGATTATGACCTGTTTCTTGAATTAAGTACTATAAATACTGAATGTATTCTGAATGTTCAGTTGCTTCAGAATTGTTCCTTTATACAATGATGTTCAATATCTTCATGAGTGATTTAGATAATAGCCTGAAGAATATTCTTACGGAGTTTGCAGATGAAACCAAATTGAAAAGGGTTGCATGTGCTTTGGAGAATCAGATAAAAATTGAAAATTATCTGGACAAACTGGAGAAATGATCTGAAGTAAATAGGATGAGATTCAATGAGGAAAGTGCACTCCACTTAGGAAAGAACAAACAGTTGCACACATACAAAATGGGAAATGACTGTTTAGGAAGGAGTACTGATGAAAGGAATCTGGGGGTCATAGTGGATCACTAGGTAAATGTGAATCAATGGTGTAACACTGTTGCAAAAAAACAAAAACAAAACAAAACAAAAACCAAATGCATTCTGGGGTGTATTAGCAAAGGTGTTTTAAACAAGACATGAGAAATAATTCTTCTGTTCTACTTCACACTGGTGAGCCCTCAGTTGGAGCATTTGTATCCAATTCTGGGCACTGCAGTTCATGAATGAATTGGAGAGAGTCCAGAGAAGAAAAACATGATTAAGGTCTAGAATTATGCCGCATGAGGGAAGGTTAAAATATTAGGTTTGTTTAGTCTGGAGAAGAGAAGACTGAGAGGGGACATGATAACAATTTTCAAGTACATAAGAAGTTGTTACAAAGAGAAGGGAGAAAAATTGTTCTCCTTAACCTCTGAGGATAGGACAAGAAGCAATGTGCTTAAATTGCAACAAAGGTGGGTTTAGATTGGATATTAGGAAAAACTTCCCAACTGTAAGGGTAGTTAAGCACTGGAATAAACTGCTTAGGAAGGTTGTGGAATCTGCATCACTGGAGATTTTTAAGAACAGGTAAGACAAACAACTGTCCGGTGTCTATATAATGCATGAACATGCCATAAATGCAGGGGACTGGACTAGATGACCTCATGAGATATCTATGGGTGCGTCTACACTTACAAATTGTCGACTTAATTTAATCTGTGTCCACACTACAATTTCCTTAACTTGACTTAAGCTGCTGCTTAAGTCGATTTAAGGAAATTTAAAGTTGACTTTATAAAACCTAGTATAAAGTCGACTTTACTTGCTAAGTCGACTTGACTTACCCAGCGTGGATGCAGATTAGCCCTCAGTTGACTTAAATTCAACTTAAAGGGCTCCAGTGCTCCCCCACTGCCCTCCCTGCCAGGGTGGCTGGCACAGCCAGAGCCTGTCATGCTCCCCCCCCCCACAGGGCAGGACACAGCCGTGCCCACCCTGCTCCTATGCCCTTGCAGTGTCCCTGTCCTACTCAGCCTCCATTGTACCCAGGTACAATGGGGCAAATGCTGAGCCCCCTGGTTCTTGGCAAGTGGTGCCCCCCTGCCACCGTCGACCAGTCCCAGGTCCACCTAGCCCCTAGAAGTCAATTTAGGCATCCAGTGTGGATGCTCTAAGTCAATTTGGCAAGGTCCCCTTTTAAGTTGACTTAATTTAATAGTGTGGACATGCTAAGTCGACTTAAAGTCAACTTAGCAAAGTCGACTTATTTTGACAAGTGTAGATATAGCCCATGATTCTAAGGGAAAACTGTTTAACTAAATCAGGTTGAATACTGGAAAAATTATTTAGCTCATTTATTTGATGAATAGTGTTTTTCTAAAAATGTGCTCACTGATTTAATAATATTTGGCTAGCACTGCTCTTCATGCTGATGGATTGCACAAAATCACAACATTGAGTGGAACAATCCCATCACTGACTCCTCAATGCACACAGCACAGTATTTGTCTCACTCTTTATCAACTGCTCTGTCTGTTACAGATGAATATTTATCTTGCTTTCCTCAATGAATGATGAGAAAAGCCCTTAAAATGAAAGTGCTTCACATGCTGTTTAATCATTTGCTCTGCACAAGTTCAACTTTTTCCCTTAATGTCTTCAGAAACACAGGGTAAAATCCTTACCCCAGTTGAAGTTAATGGCAAAATTTGCATTGAATTCAATACAGACAGGACTTCACCTACAGCAAACTGTATTTTCAGTCTTTTGTTGGAAAAAGGAACAGTAAATGCAACAAGTTTAAAATATAATTATTAAACAGGTTATTAATGTCTATATTAATTTCTACTGGTTAGTATTACATTGCATCTGTTGTGGGAATGGTGCCATAAAGAGAAGGATGTCAGATACATTTATCTTGCAAAAGAAGAATGTTCAGTGAATACTGTTTAAGTTTCTATTTCTGTTCTTTGACTGAGACATCAAATCAAATCAAGTACTCTGCCCATTTCTTGTGGTTCTCCAGCTGGAAGTTAGAACTTCTATGGTGTATTTTTGCTAACTTTCCCTCTTTCAATTACACCTTCAAACATTTAAGTTGTTGTGTGAAAGTTCTGGATTCCAAATTTTGAGCTGTTTATAGGATTGTATTGCTTGAGACATTATTAATGAAAAAGAGAGTGATTTCTAATTTATGAATGAAGCTTAACTCAAGATTTTTTTATATTTATGGTGGTTTGTATTGGTTAGGAAAAAACAGCTGTATCTCCATATTAATGCAAGTTTTTGTATTGTAAATACTTCAGAAAGAACAGTGACACAACTTGAGACTGAAAGATGTTATATAAAACATTTCACTATATGTCCTGCACAAATTATTGTACTTGACTCAGTCAAGTCATAGGTCATTGATGATTCAATTGGCAAAACATAATAAATTACCAGAAAAAATAATTTATTTCTTACAATGATAGTACTAACCTAGGTTTTCCCCTGTGCCATATCATAGCAAAATGGGAAGTGTTAAATGGGATTGATGAATTTACAGGGCCTGATTCTGACTTATATTAAAGCCATTTTATGCTGCTTTGACAGCATAATAAGTCCTTGAGGTATAAATGAGAATCAGACTCATTGGGGTCAAAGAATTTATGCAAATAGATAATATAATATAATTCTATTTAATGACAGATGGAAAAACATACCAAAAAAATTGCCTGAGGAAGATCATGTTTTTCAGTGGTAACTAAAGAATGGCAACAAATTAAATTTGATATTCTGAGCCTACTCCTGTTCCTGTTTGGGGGGAAAACTCTCCAAAGCCAAGGAGGAAATGGTACTAGAAAGCTGCAAAAATAAAACAAGTAACTTCTAATCTTATGAAGAAGATAACAACCATCAGGCGATATAAAATAAAAATAGACTTATGGTTTGGCTCTTTGTTTGGTGTTCTGGTATGTCATTGACATTTCGACATCTTGTTGATGCATATCATCAAGGGGGAATGTATAAAGGACTATATCTCGTTCTCTTTATTTTTGGCAGAAAAGAGAACAAGCCCCACTAAAATGGCCTGTCAGAGGCCTCATCCTCATCTTCTCTGAGTGGAGATTTTAAAGGTGGGGCTGAACAGCAACAGGGTAAAGCTGAGAGACAGCTACAATATCCAAGTAGTTCCCTCAGCAGATTAGTAGGAACTGCATTGCTTATTAGCATGCAAAATAGTGAGGGCTACAGTAACTTCTGCAGATCTCTGCACATTCATGTTTCTGCTTTAGTAATTTCAGCAAGTGACGTAGTCTCTGGTGCCTGTCTTTGTTATCTTTAGCTAGGTCTCTGAATGTCTGTCTGAATATTCTTTCTGCACACATGTATGGCCCACAACTGCTAAAGCAGGGCTGTGTTTCCATAGGTTCCACAGAGTTTTCACATTACTGTGGAAATACTTTCACACTGTTTGTCCCTTAGATTGCTAAAATGATTTGTTGCGAACACTGGGAGTGGAAACTTGCAAATTTTACTGTTTAACTATGAGCAAAATACAGCCTGTAGCAAATTCTGGCATCACTTACAACTTTACAAAAATCAGAATGGGCCTTGGAGAAGTAAATAATGTAACACACATTGAACAAAAACTAGGGCTATGTCTACACTGGCAATTTAAGTCTACTTAAGGAGGCTTAAGTTGACTTAAATTAAGCCATGCCCACACTAGGCTTTCATTAAGTCAATTTAAGAAATTCCTTAAGTCAACTTAATGAAAGCTTAAGTCGACTTTATAACTACCACTCATTAGATCTACTTAAGCCTCCTTAGGTCGACCTAACTCTTCCTTAGGTCAACCTAAGCACAGTGTGGACACATAAGTCCACTTTGTTAAGTCGATCTAAGGACAAATACAAATTAATGTATCTTTACAACATCCTTGTTAAGTGAGAGAGATGAAATATGTTTCCCAGAGTGCAAAGCTAAATTCTAATGCAAATTATCTGGTTCTATTTGCATGGTTAAAAGGTTAAAAAATGGACAATGAAAAATACTGTTTCAATATCTGTGGCACACTACATGAGCTGCTAAGATGACAACAACTCTTTACCTTTATTTCCACTCCTCAACCTATATATTTAACTTCCAGTTAATTGAAATTACACATACCAAACATTCTAAGGATTTCTTTCCAAATGGAGTTACTTCTTCCAAAATATTATACCTCAAATGCTGCCCTGCCCAATATTCACCCAGTGCTGTTGTTCAGGTCCTAGAAAAATCTTTTAAAAAAATTACTAGGTGCAGGATGCCTTTATACCAATTTAACATTGTGAATCAGAGTTTCAGGAACTGCTAATTAATGTATCTCTATAGAAGTCAGTGGCCTTACTCCAGTTTATACCTGTGAGATTCTGACCCAGAATGTAAAATTAGTGGAGGGATGTGCTGTCCAGCACCCGGGATTGCTCACAGTGGCCACTGTGAACTGACAAGCACCGGGGAACCTGAAGGCAACCAGAAGAACAGAGGTCTGGAGCAGTTGTCCTAGGGTAAGAGACCTGGAGAGGACAGCAGCTGGGACTCTGGGATGAGAGGCCAGAGTAGCGTTTCAGAGGCAAGGGTGCCAGAGGGACAGTGGCTAGACTCCGGAGCAGAGAGCGATTATGCATCGGGGGCTGCAGGGAAATCAGCCCAGGGAACTGCTGTGAGGAGAAGAGACTGGAGGAAGGTGGTAAGTGCCTAGGTCGAGGCACGGAGGATCCCTGGGCCAGGGCCCAGAGACGAGGGTGGGCCCGGCTCCCTCCTGACTCCCTCAGAAAGCTAGGACTAACGTGGATCTCCCTGGCCATTGACTGTGAAGGGGCCAGGATGCAGGAGAGAACTTAGGGACTTGGCCAGAGGGCTGAGGCTCAGAAGCACACTCAAGGCAGAGTTCAGAGAGAGAGGGGGAGCACAGATTACCTGGTAGGGACCACTTGAGACTAATTCCCCAAAACGTTGGCAGGAAGTGCCCTTCAGTTGGGTCCAGTGCTGAGAATGCCTACAGGCAGGTCTAAATGTTCCAACTCTACTGATGACCTAGGTGGATATCAATACTGTTCCACATAACAGAATTTGTTTGTTTTCTTGTTTGTTTGTTTTTTAAATTGGAGGAAATTACACACACACAAATACATTAAAGGAACAATAGGTTGCAAAGTTTGAGAATTTAAAAATAAGAAAATGCTATGTTTGCCTCTGCGGTATTAATTCAGCCACCTTGTGCAGACATATTATAGTCTGTAATTATATGATCAAATGTTACTTTTCCATAGGACACTCCCCCTCATTCAGAGGCTGGACAGTGCACAGGGAATGAATAAAGATCGGTTAATGAATGGTGCTGTTGTCTGTTGTATCCCCTGATGTGTTGCAGCAATTTGGAAGGTGTGTGGTGAATGAAGCAGAAGACTGCCGGAAGAGAAAAGGTGGTCTGATGGTTATGATAATTGAATGCCACCTTGGAGAATAGATTCTATGCCTGTCTCTGATGCAGAATTCCTGTGTTATACTAGTGAGGTAAATTAAACCAAAAGTTTCTCCAGGTGGTCGCTAATTGTGTTCCTAATTTTCTACTGAATTTGAGACACTGAACGTTTGCCTTGCAGAGGTGCAAAGCGCTCAAAACTGCAACGGAAGTCAATTGGATCTGTGCTTTGAACATATAAAGTGCTAAAAAATACAAGTCCTGTACTGTGAAAAAATCAGGACATAGGCTTCTCAAGTTTGGCACCCAAAACTAATGAAATTAAACAAACAGAAACTTTGGACAATTTTTCCATGTTCTTGGTGTATCTCCGTTCCCCATCTGTAAAATAGTGTAATACCTTCGCCTCACACATCTCTCTCACTTAGCATGGATGTTGTAAAGATACATTAATTTGTATTTGGGAAGCACTCAAAACGAATGTGGTGAACACTTACAAAAGTTAATGAATTCTGTGTTCTGTACGGGGTCTGGCTGATGTGCAGTTGATATGGCATGGGGGAGTCTTATTGAATGATGGGTCTAAAAATGAATATTGAATGATTACACATTTACTGTGCATTGTTCATTCTATACACCCAATGGTATGGGTCATATGGAAACAATGTCCTTAAGTCGACCTACATTGCTAGTGTAGACATACCCCTACTTGGAACAGATTTGGATGAAGAAATATCCTCTTTCCCCAAAATAAATATTTGTGACTCTCTCCTAATTTCCACCAACAATAACCTACATGAAGATCTCAGAAAATGTTGGATCAGAAGCACTTGATACATGTTTCTGAAGATGAGTGACTGTCATTTGGGAACACATTTTCTGCATCTCAGGTTGCTCTGGGTTGCCTGATGCTCAGTGGTGTTCATACTTTTCACATATAAAACATAACCCCTTTTAGCTGGGAATCTCAAAGTAAAGTCAAAATATTGACATACACAACACCTCCTGAGAAGTAGGTAAAAATATTGCAGTACAACCCTGATCTCCTGACCATGAGTTGACCAACAGTATGCAAACCATAAGCAATAACTGATACATCTCAGATACCATTGTGTGTTATATCCAGATTAATGTTGATTTTTATTGCTTGTTTGTGTTTGATACCATGGGCAATGGTATAAATTCAAAGGGATGAAGAATTCTTAACAAGTTTTTCCTTCAAAGACATTGCTGGTGGAGTTTATTTTATTGTATACCTAGCATGGGACTGATCCTACTGTGGTTGTGTACACAAAAAACTACTTTCCCAGGCATTATGCACACATAATGTTGGAATCCTTAATCTGTGCATGTATTAATTCTGCATTTTCTTTGAAACTTTCAAATTTTTCTTTTCCAAGAATCATTGATAGTCAAATATATGTTACACTTCTGTGTCTGCAAGTTTCTTAGGAAGAAATGTAGTTTAACTAAACTCTCCTGCAAGAAGCCTATTTAAGATATAGCATGGAAGTAATCGTAAAAAAAACAAAAAAACAAAACCTTAAATATTTAAATGGTAATTTCCTTGGAGCACAGACTGTCTTTAATTATATGTATTAATAAAATAATATTGCATCTATGGCTTGGAATGAATTAGGTTGCCAGTAATCTTTTTCTTGTTTTATAGCTGTTTTGATTTTTTTTGTTCTTCCTTTATTTATAATACAAATTATACTAGCTCCCACTAATTAGCTACAGGACAGTGGAGATGGCATAGATTTTTTTTTTTTGAAA
Source organism: Pelusios castaneus (assembly GCA_007922175.1). Lineage (NCBI taxonomy): Eukaryota > Metazoa > Chordata > Testudines > Pelomedusidae > Pelusios > Pelusios castaneus. Next base: position 2,440,856 of record ML685898.1, read on the forward strand.
GAGAAACTGTCCTGGCCGAATGCAAACCTAGCTTATGTAGACATAAAAAAAAATATTAAAAAATATGTATTATATCAGGCATAGTATTAAAAGAGTGCTCAAAGGGAATCATATGTGGCAGTAGACCCACACAGCAGTGTTCTGCAGAATTTTACTGACACTACTCATTATGCTACAAGAGTCAGATAAGGGCACCAAAAATATATATATATGGTGCCAGAGACAGAAAGGTTCTAATCTGTGGAAAATGTGTGGAGGAAGTTTCTGTGCATCTCTCATGGTCTGATGCCAGGAGTAGCTAAAGCTTCTAAGAAGTAGCTTAGAGGCTGTACCTCTTGTTTTCTGCCAGTATGATTGTAGATTAGCTGGCAATGTAAGGACAAGTTACGAAGGGGACATTGTGGGAACTATTTAGCTTAAGAAGTACGCATGTACAGTGGCCACCCAACCTTTTGCAAACAAATGCATTCACGGTGCTTAAAATGCCTTGTACAAGAAGTCTGACCAATCTGAATTACTTCTGGACCTGTTTTGTCCCTTTTAGTGCATTGGTTTTAAGGTCGTCTGTTCTATAAACTTGGTTTTTGATATTATTTTTCAATCAAAACTAAAAGTAGATCAAATCAAAACCTATAAACAGCAGCTTTTCAAGCCAGCGACTGCTGGGTTTTCAGGCTCCTGCCCTAACCCCTGTACCACAAGGCCAGATGCCTGGCAGCTTTTCTGCTGGGCCCAGGTTGCTATTAAAACCGATAAACATTACGCCCTCTGCTGGAGAAAATTGGGAAAGCACAGGGAATACATACAGAGAGACGAAGAAACAAACAGACAGACAAAGCGAAGTTAATATAAAAGTCATCTAATAACGGTCATGTAATAAGTGGAGAGGCGAGAGTCACATATCTCTTCAGGCCTTCTGGAATGCTACTTCTACTTAGGAGGAGCATAAAGTGCATTCTTGTGCATTTTGTGTGAGAGAGAGCCAGAAGGGGGCTAGGAAGAGAGGGGTCTTTGGGTGCATCTGTACTTGCAACTTAGGACAACTTAAGGAGGCTTAAGTAGACCTAAACAAAGCCATGTCCACAGTGGACTTTTATTAAATTGACTTAAGCATTTCCTTAAGTTGACTTAAGGAAAGCTTAAGTCGACTTAACACCTAGTTTTAGGTCGACTTAAGCCTGAAGTCGACTGCTAAAATTGACCTAAAGTCAGCGTGGATCGGGATTAGCGCCTAAATCGACCTTATTAAGTCGACTTAACAAAGTCAACTTCACTCTTCTAGTGCAGACGTAGCCTTGGTGACTATGGGACCTGTAACTGAGATGCTGCTGTGCTTTAGCTGTAAGTCTCAGCAACCATAACATAGGATAACATAGAATCATAGAAGAATAGGGTTGGAAGGGACCTCACGAGGTCATCTAGTCCAACCCCCTGCTAAAAAGCAGGACCACTCCC